>JAAFCE010001036.1:17720587-17759656 GCA_013389805.1 Trigoniulus corallinus
CAACGGATGTCACGTCTGGTGGAGTATTCTCTTCACATGTTGTAGTGGGTGTCGGGACCACGGGACGATACTTTTTAAATGGTGCAATGGGTTTCAAGGTTTGTTTTGTAGCACCACGTGTGATTGCAACACCTTTATGAAACGAGGGGCTGGATGACTCGTAGTATCTAGTGATGCATTGGGAACTCTTGAAACGCGACGACTGACGCTGACGACGACGACGAGTTGTGGTGCGTTCAACATCAGTTTTGATAGTAACATACTTACTCTTGATACGATAGGGTCGACTAGGTATGGTGGACAACTCTGTTCTACACCTCGTGGTTGTCCTACGACGGGGTACACGTGTTGTCAGAGCGAGTTTCGCGAAGGCAGTCCAGAAGTTGTTACCAGCGGACGTGCTGTGCGCAAAGAATCTGCCAACGAAGGTAGCTGATGAGCTTCTAGAAGAGGTTTTCGGAAGGATGGGAATCGCTATCGTGGACTGTTCTGTAAACTTATCGTCACCGCTGCGTATTCCGTAACATCCGTGAGATTCTAAACATTTTTTGAGGCAGTTCGGACGACCATTATTTTCTAAGAATAACAGCATACTGCGTATGGCACAAGGAGACATTCTCAACACATTTTCCAAGTTGTTCCCAGATGAAATTGGGTAATGCATGGCGTACCAGTCTTTCTCTTCAACAGGAGAGCATCTTGGCTCTTCACACCTATCGTCATCCCTGGCGCCAAACAAGTGCCCCATCTGATGAAATAGTTGCACGACTCTGGATGAGCTGTAATTGCTGTTTCGAGTCCCATATAGAAGGGCATTTACTGGTATTATATTAGTAAAATAGGCACCATAGTCGGGTAGTTGCGTATTGGAGTAATTTGGAGAAACAGTGGAGCAAATGCCCTGGTCCACAGAGACGGGATTCATTCTGAACATCTGTGGCAACCATTCACTCTCGTCTATGAGTGACGCGAATTCAGGATCCATAACTCTCATAGTATATACCACTCCAGCACAATAGTCCTTAAAATTGTAAGAATTTACCTCTTTGAAGAAAGTTGTCGGATTCCACTTATTTTTATTGATGCCGTTGACGGGACACTTTCTGGAAATCACGAAATCACGTACAGTAAATCCTATATTGTCTGGGGAACCGTTACCATCAATGTCCAATTTCCGAAAATATTTGTTGGCAGTTTGCACTTCTGCCAGGATCTCGTTTTTAATTGCACGGCTATTGTCGTGTCCGAATATTGCTTTATAGCCCTCAACAAACGTCCAATCAACAACTACTTTCAAATCGCAACATAGGGCTGTTACTGTAGCTCTCTTATTCACGGCAAACTTGACTCTTGATGAGGGGCGCCTACCGATGAGTAACTTTAAATTATCGTCCACACGCATCACTTGTATGCGGTCACCATCAAATAGAAGGGTTGAATTGAGTTTCGTGTTTGCCCCTCTGTGCTGCATTTCTTCGTCATTTACCACGCCACTAGCATCGAGCTGCTTCAATGGCGTCGATGACTTCGAAACACAAGGATCTGATATCGTATTTAAGTCAGCACCAACAATGGCCGTAAACGCAACTATAAAGTCCCAGGTCGTCGTCCAATACAAAGCTAACAACACTGTAACAAAAATATTATTAGGATGGCCCATAATTTCAACTATTTTTATGATCCATTTGAAGTACAGTACTATCAAGCGTATTCTTCTACGTGCAACGAAATAAAATTTGAAATTTAAATTCCTTCTCTTGCAGTCAACCGTTGAACATTTGAAATTAGTAGCACTGACTGACATCACGACCAACGACGTCAAACGTCTCACGCTAACCTTCAAACTCCGATGACGTTTTAGTACAGTCTGTTGTAAATTCATACATACATAACCATTATCATACCCCTATTTCCCGCCTATGGCAGGGACGGGTCTGCGCGTTCTAGCCTTCCATTCCCACTTATCTCTCACCAGGTCCCCGTTCACCCCAGACACTGCCATATCCTTAGGAACAACTTGCTCTCACGTCTGCTTCGGTCTCCCCCTGCCTCGGGTGGTTTCAATCACCTGCATTCCTGAAATGGACCTAATGAGCTCGTCCTCCCATCTTTTCATTACGTGCCCATACCACCTCAACCTACTCTCCCTCATTTTTTCCGCGATGTCCCCCACCACCACCCTACGTCTAATATGCTCATTCCTAACTCTCTATCAGCTCTCGACACCTCGTTCATATACCGCAGCATTCGCATCTCGACTACTTGTATTCTATTTACATGGCTCTTCCTCATTGCCCAAAACTCCGACCCATATAGCATAGCGGGCCTAACGCTGCCCTGTAAAACTTCCCTTTCAATTTGATTGGGACCCTCCTATCACATAGGACTCCGCTTGCCTGCCCCACTTCAACCATCCCCATTGATTCTATGGGTCACATCAGAGACTATCTCGCCATTGGATTTGGAGCGTTGATCCTGAGTACTTTACCTTTTGCACCTTCGTCACCAGTTCGCCCCTAGAGTACGTCCCCATTATTTCCCTGCCATTCCCAATTTAAAGCGAAATAGTCTGTCTTCTTCATGTTTATCTTTATTACCAGCAAATGCTCCCCCCACTGGGGATATTTTCCTACTCCCGTCAGCAGCTCGTCCATAACAAGAATGAAATGGTATGGACTTAGTGGTGAACCCTTGTGTATCTCAACCATCACTGGGGAGATCCCAGTATTTCGCCAAGGTGTCCTTACCCCGGCTATGGAACCATCATACACGTCCCCAACTATTCAAATAAACCCTTCTTCTACTCCCCTTTTTCGTAATACCTCCCAAACTACCTGTCGTCGAACACTTATTCCAGGCGATTAACCTCCAAAAATGTTTCTCTCACCGACACAAGTTGGGGAACTCTTACACCTCGTAATTTTACCGATCTCCACGTATTATACTCCACACAAAGGGTTCGCTTCCATATGATGGCAGTTTTACTGTCGGTCCTTCCTTCCAGCCCGAAAGAAGGAAAGCTTTCGGAACTAACAGAATACCTTTTATATATTGAATCGGGGCTCTGTGTTCTGGCAGCTGAACTCGGTTTAAGGCTTCGATAACTCAATGATAGTAGATTTGCCTCTAGAAGTTAGGACCGCGATTCAATTCCAGTCGGGATATGTCGTTTATTCCATCAACCCACTTTTTTTTCATCAAACTTTCAGGTACAACAACTCGTTCTCTGACGAACAATTTGTCCCCTTAAGAGCAAAACGTTTTCGTCTTGGAATGGGTTGTCTTTCAGTCGACGGAATTAATGGATAGGCCACCAAAAGCCAGGCGCAGATTGTGTCAAAATCATGGTTTCTAATATCAACGAAGAATTCGTTGAGTTGCCAAGTCAGTCATAAGACTCGTCACTGTGGAAACTTACCAATCAGCAATTCTGAAAGGGTTAAGAGTGATGAAGTTTATCGTACACCACACCCAACAAACTAGGTTGGAATTACTGTACATTATAAAATAACCAGATATTGCATACTTGTCAACCATGGTTCGGTACGCCGATAGATCAAGAATCGTGACGGGCAACAACTGCGTCTTGATGAACTGGAGAAGTGTGCGACAAACTTAAAACATCGTCTTGAATAAAAATGCTTCTCCATATTGGTTACCAGCAACGTGCACGAGAGCCTAATCGTGCGGAAGTAATAACAACAAATATATTGTGGTTTCTGTGTCCCTAGGGCAGGCCTGTCCAAACTAATCATGAGTAGATAGCTAATTCATGCCCAGAACTATTAAGTGACGAGAATTTGAATGAATGGTGCGCGAACAATGCCCAACATCGTCTACTGTTTACAGTCTATCAACAAGTAATTCGATGACTACCGTCAAATGCTTTCGTTTTATTCTGGTTACACCAGCAACAACCAAAACGTCTTCAAATTTTTCAGCAACATCTCTTTAAACATTTCCACAGATCTTATCTAAACAATTTAGGACACCCACATTATTGCAAGTCAATGCCGAAAGTACTATTTTTAATTAGGTAATTTCAAAAGTAGCACGTAGCATTTTGAAACCGCAATTTAATCCTAACTACGCAAACAAATGAAAATTGTGATTGCAACAACGAATGGATTCGGTGAAAGGAGAACAGCGCTGGACTTGGGAGGACGAGTAGTAGTAACAACCTTTGCTGGACGAGAGGTCGCCTTTGCGGCAGGATATGTAACGCGGCGAGAGACGGCGGCAGTGAGTGTAGCGCTGGCCTTGGTGGCCTTGGTACCCTTGTTACCCTTGGTGGATTTCTTCAACGGCTTTGCTAGAGTTTCAGCATTTACATTGGAAAAATTCTGCACACACCCATCAGGCCGGTAGCAATTTTTAAGACAATCTTCTCGGCCGAAGGTTTCAAAGAAGTACTTCATGGACATCAAGGAACAACGAGACATGGTCAGTGATCGATTTAAGTTTTCAAAAGGTACAGGATAATGCATGGCGTACCAATTTCGAGGTTCGGATGGATTGCAGTTTTCATCTGAATATCGATTGTCGTCTCTGGCACCGAACAAATGCCCCAGTTGATGAAAAGCTTCTACAGTCTCCATGTTAATGGCAGGACCATCAGATTCATCGGAATATCCATTTAACGGCAAAACATTGGTCACGAAATTATCACAACTCTCTGGAGAATCAGAAGGAACTCTAGCCGGGTAACGTGAACATATTCCCTGTCCAGAGCCTACGATATTAAGTTCGTACATTTCCGGTGGCCACCTTTTCTTTGTGGGATGTTTACTCGGTGGACCTACAGCAACCAAGAGGCCGGCGCAAGCGCTTCTAAAACCATGCAGTTGAGCCTCACGAAAAAAATCCTTTAGAGTTGCAGGCCGTGTTTGAGTGGTGGGCAACACAGTGTAATGAGAAAGGGAGAACCCAATGTTGTCGGCTACACCGTCGCCATCAATGTCCAATCTTCGAAAAAATGTGTCTACAGTCTGGAGTATTTTGGATAAAACCTTCAAATGGGCATGAGCATTACTACCACTATAAAACGGATATACTACTACTCTCAGATCGCAAATACGGGCCATTGGTCTTTTGATGGTGGACGGGTTGACCAACGCCCTAGCAGTTGACGGCAGGTCATTGTTTTTAGGTGCAAAGAGTGGACTGGTTGAACGTTTTCTATGGCAAGTTGGGACATGCGATGTCAAAGCCGTTGGAGGAGAAAATGGCGAAGGAGTCGATTTCCTTTCCAAGACGTTAGCAAATTCGTATTCATCCGTTTCAGATTCAATTCTTCGTAAGTTAACTTTTACCGATGTTATCGATGACAATAAAGCCAACGATACTAGAGTGGTAACAATTAGCGTTGCCATTATGGCCAAATTCCAATCAATAATAATATTATTATTGTTATTGCTGCACCAAGTGCCCAAACTATAATAATTAATTTGTTGTTCAGTTAAGAAATGAGTCGATAAAAAAAGGAACAAGGATTCTACTTTTGAAAACAAAAACATTTCAGCAACAGCAGTTAGAAGACGTGCTGAGTGCGCATGCGCATGTGCACATTCTTCCACTCGGTGATGACGTCAAAAAATTTCCAAACTACAGTACTGTAAACATACAGTACAGAAAAGCAACTCCTAACCCTTTTCCCGCCAATGACAGGGTCGGGTACCCATCTTGTCCCTCTGAATGGACACAAGGGCGATATATTGGACAGTGTTTTTCCACAGCCGGTTGTCGACCAAAGCTGCAACCCCTATGCTTATTTATCATCGGTCTATGTCTACTTTTCGTTGGGGTATTCTACCGATGCCGGGAGGGCGAGCTCCTACACCTGGAAATTTTGCCTCATCTACCCGTTGCATAGGAGAGAGGGTTCTTTGACGTCCAAATACCATCGTATACCACAAGCAGTTCCTGCACCAGACCTACACAGTGGACGGGGCTCTAATGAGCTTTTAGCTGAAGGGCCCTAAAACACAAACAAACAAGGCGCAGGTTAGCGGGTTCTGGCCCTCCACTCCCGCCTATCACCCATCAGGTTCCTATCTACCCCACACACTTTCATATCCCTTCGTAAAATCAACATCAAACCTCAAGGAAAATTAATGGACCTCCCTTGGTGAAATTATACAAATCTAACAGAATATTAAGACATTTATGGTTGCTCCATAAGACCCTAATTCTCACCACTAATGGAGCAAATTTGCAATAAGACACATACACACCATACGTCCACTCACTCAACTGGGTGGAGCGGCGAATTGCGTTGGACACACCATTTCTCGTCCGATCACTGAAGTTAAGCAGCGCAACCCCGGCTAGTACTGACATGGGTGGCCGCTTGGGAAAACTGGGTACGGCTAATACCCAAAAATCGTCGCATTAGTGTAGTGTCTGTGCAGTCTCTGCATAAGAACTATGCGGTGGATGGGGTTCTAATGACCTTGTAGTTGAAGGGCCCTAAAACACAAACAAACAACTGGGCGCCCATCCGTTTAATCCATAAAAACGTCAGGGTGGCCTCCCCGCCCGGTTTCATTAACTTAACATTTAATTTCTACGCCATTTTCACATGAAATTCTGAACGTCCATGAAAATCCTCACCAAACAACAAAGCCTATGCACCCTCCTCTTCCTCCTCCTAAAGCTCAAAGAGGGCGGCCTGGGAAAAACTGTTTTTTTTTTAAATTTATGAGTCTCAAAACAACATTAAGTCTATTTACAATATCAGAAATTCTCATAAAAATAAACAACATTCCTCGATTTCTAACCAAGTAAGAAATGAGTGTCCAAATACAGTTCCCTTCTCCCGTCCCGAAACAATGTTCCATCTCCCTTTGATTTGAAACTGCCGCTAGCCCGTCCCGAGTTGGTTGATGGTCAAGCCAAAAGGAAGGAATGAGAGCAAGAATTATTTGATATTTCAATTACAAACATTGGGGGAGGGGGTCAAAGAGAGATGACGGAGAGATATAAAAAAAAACCGAACCAATTCTGTGGTGGAGGTCAAATACGTGATATTCTGCTATTTCAAATCCTGTCATACAAGTGCAGTGACGTTAATAAACATTTAGGACAAATAATAGCGACCCTTTTCATTCCTCTCGTCTTAACTTCAAACAAAAGACAAGCGGCAGAATTGGGAGTGACCATATTAGGCGACATTACAGCACTTATAACACGGTCACTGAATTACCAGCTATTACGTAATGTGGAGGTAAGACATGGAAGGGAGAAGAGAACGGAAGGGTCAGAGAAGGAAGACAAGTGGATCATGATATGAAATCGACTGCCGATTGACAAGTTGGTCGCATTCCATGTAGGTTAACGACAATAATGGTCAAGCACGGCCACGTTTCAAGGTTGTTTTATTTTTCTCCAGCGATAAACTGAGTATTTATATAGTTAAGTCACCAAATTAATCCAAATGCTTTCAGTAGGGATGTTGAAATTAGCCACAAGGAGTGCTACAAAACACGAATACGAGTGATGCACACACTCGTATTCGTTAATTGTGAAAGGACGTTGAAATTAAATGTCCCAAGTTAATATTGCAACCTAGGGATGGTTTTAAGTAATTGTGGTTATCCCGCCTGTGGCAGGGTCGGGTCTGCAGGTTCTAGCCCTCCACTCCCATCTATCTCTCCCCCAGTTTCCCAGCCACCCCACGCACTGTCACATCCTTATGGACAACCTGTTCCCACATCTGCTTTGGTCTCCTCCTGCCCCTGGTGCTACCGACCACCTGCATTCCTGGAATTAACCTAACTAGCTCTTTTTCCCCTTGTCGCATGACGTGTCCATACCACCTTGGCCTATTCTCCTTCATTTTTTTGGCGATATCCACCACCCCAGGACACCTCTAATATGCTCATTTCTAATTCTGTCAGCTCTCGACACACCACACATGTGCCACAGCGTTTGCATCTCAGCTACTCGCATTCTATTTACGTAGCTCTTCCTCAGTGCCCAGCTCTCTGATCCATGTAGCATAGCTGGTCTAACCACTGTCCTGTAGAACTTCCCTTTCAACTAGATTGGGATCCTCCTGTCACACAGGACTCCGTTTGCCTGTCTCCACTTCAGTGACCCCCTCCCCCATTGATTCTGTGGGTAACATCAGAGTATCTCTCCATTGCTTTATTTGTGCATTACATTTTTGTGGAACACGAAGTGGTTTCATGGAACACCAGTGTTCTGCAGAACACGCTTTGAGAACCACTGTCCTAGAGCAGTGGTGGTGAACCAGTGACCCACCATGCAATTTTAAGTGACCCAAACGAGAATCATATCTAGTTTATCGTCTCATAGTGTGTGAGGTGGACGGGGACCTGGCAGGCTAAAACCTGCAGACCCGACCCTGCCACAGGTGGGGTAAGGGTATTATGATGATGTTCTCTATTTGCTGCTTTAATGAACTAATTTATTCATTATTAATCATAATATTTTTATTCATAAAATTATATAGTGCTTGACAACTTTTGGTTTTTTTTTCGTCTTATTGTGACCCATCTTTAAGAAAAGGTTGACCACCCCTGTCCTAGAGGTGTCGGTACATTCATTGGAAAACATGGCTGCCTCACAAGCTTGTAGAGCTTCTCTCAGCATGCACGAGGGTGTGGCCTGTTCAGCAAATTCTGAACTGTAACTGGGGAAAAGCTACGATTCGAATATGCTCCACACTCGTAGTCGTAGTGAGAATGCCCACTTCACCACTAATTTCAACGTCTCTAACACACTAATCTATTGAAAATCTGTATAATGACAGCAAGTGCTAAAGGACCACACCTACTCTGGTATTGCCCCTTTAATTAACATTAGCAGGAAACTATTCTCCAGTCAAAATGGTACCTAGACCCCAATTGTATCATTACCATGAAGCAGTGATGTCACTTTTACAGCTGCTGTTAATCACACGGCTACCTTCTGATCTGCATGGTCAAATTCATTATTTCATTTTAATAGAACCTTATCATCTCAGACGATGGCCTAATCACAACAAGACTCTCGCTGACTAAGGCCCTTCGTCCACCAGCACAATGCAATTGCAATTCGACTCGATAAAATATCGCTTTAGCATTGGATGGGAGTCGATTCCCAGTCGGACCCTTGCTATCGTGCAGTTTTGTCGTCCAGCTAGACGACTGCAACGCAACTTGCTATCAACTGGCAAACAACCAACTCCAAAGCGACTGGCGTGCCAGTTGAATGGCCAATACTTGTGCAACTTTAAACAAAGTGTTCATTGTCAAAGCTTGTTCTGCAACAAAGAACGCTTTCTATATAAAAGACTTCCATCGTCAACCCACTTGTCCAACTGCAAAGAACTGATTTTCAATACATTGCTCAGGCAACAATACATGCTCAGGCAGATGATAGAAAAGCATAGGGCAGCAAAGAAGGATCTCCATGCAAATTTGATTGATTTGAAGGAGCCGTATGACAGTGTTCCATGGCAGGCAGTTTGCAAGGTAGTACACAAAAAAAAAGTTTAGAAGAAGGGTTTATTGAGATGGTGCAGGATATGTATGATGGCTCGACAGCCAGGGTGAGGACTTCTTGGGGACACCTTGACAATGGGACAATATGACACCAAGGTTCAGCACTAAGTCCATACCTCTTCATTCTGGTTATGGACAAACACTGACGGAAGTAAGAGAATAGGTTCCGTAGTGTATGTTATTCGCAGACGATACAGGGAGACTTATTGGACAAATAGAAAAGGGAGGATTAAAAATAAAACACGAAGAAGATAGTTTTTAGTTTGCAATTGGGAAGGACAGCAAAATTATATCGAGGTTCTCCCTGGGGCAAGCTGGTGACAAACGTGCAAGAAGTAAAGTCGGGTTGTAACGAACCAGGAAAATGTACTAAAAACGGTTCGTTATAAAGATCCTATCACGCAGGACTATGCGTGAGGGTCCAAATCAGGTCAAAAGGGAAGTTTTACAGGGCAGTGATTAAACCCGCTATGCTAATGGGTCAGAGTTTTGGGGCAGTGAGGAAGAGCCAAGTAAATAGAATGCAAGTAGACGAGATTCGAATGCTGCGGTACATGAGTGGGGTGTCAAGAGTTGATAGAATTGGAAATGAGTGTACTACAGGTAGCCTCGGGGTATGGGACATCGCGGGAAAAAATGAGGGAGTGTAGATTGAGGTGGTACGGACGCCTAACAGGAATGCAAGTGGTTGGAAGCACCCGGGTCAGGGGGAGACCAAAGCAGAAGTGGGAGGAGGTCGTCCGTAAGGATATGGTAGTGTGCGTGGTGGACGGCGACCTGGTGGGAGATAGGCGAAAGTGGAGGGCTACAACCTGTAGACCCGACCCTGCTGCAGGCGGAACGAGGGGATGATGATGATAATATCGCTTTTGTGCCCATTCAGAGGGACATGATGGGTCCCCCACCCTGGCATAGGCGGGAAAAGGGTTAGCAATTGCTTTTGAAGTTGTTAGCGTGCATACTAGTGTTTTAACAACATTCATGAATAAGGTAATAACTAGTTTGATTAGATTGTGGAGCATGCGCAATTTAAATCATCTGATTTTAGGGCGAGTAGTTATTCGTACAATGTTACGGTAACCTTTTGCGGGCCGCAGGTTTGGCTCTAAAGGACCGCGTGTTTGGCAAGCCTGCACTACACAGCTGGCTGGAATCATTGAAAGAGTCGATGAGGAAGGTCCCAACCCATTGATGGGTGGATTAGATACTAGCCACCTGGTCTCTGGTAGAAAGAGAATTGCGTGATGGTCAGCGTTTCCACATTGCCATCCAAATGTTGGATTTACAATTTTTGGATTATTTGAGGCGACAGCGTTTAATGCATTCGCAAAAAGTGACAACTACGATGAATTTACAATACTAACCCTTGATCCCATCAAGAGGAACAACAACGATAAGATTTGAAATTGTTTCGTCTCAAATAGCGGTTGAGAATACTCAGGAGTTGTCAGCTGATAATTGCCTTTCAACATAACCAAAGTTTAGGAAATACACAAGTTCCTTTCCCATGCTTCGTAAGATATTTGCATAGTTGTTTGCATTTATTGACTGCTTTGCCTTGTACCTCTTGACAAGTGCAACTGTCCCTCCCACACTCGGTTGGGAGCCTCTACGCTATCAAGAGCCTATACTTCAACTACGGGAAGATACTTAAGTACGTATCCCACTATTAATTATTTATAAGTAGGCTACATTGAACGTAATTGGTCTAAAATAGCTAATAATATTATTTTTGATAAGGGATCGAATCGTGGTCCCGTGTGGTGTGTACAACGTCATCTGCTTTTAAAAGAACCCACACTACGTGAGGAGCTCGCGCCCTGGAATCGATGGAGGAAAAGTGTCCCTTCGGAGAAATATTAGTCCATGGAGTTTCAGCATTAGGTTGGCAGCCGGCTGTGCAAAATGCTGTCCAACAAATGGCTCATGTGTCCCAATGGAACGAAAATGAGCACCCGACCCTACCGTAGGCGGGAAAAGGGGAAGCACGAGGTACAAATCAAATAAACTATCCGTTGTATTAGCTTGCATTGACGTACGTCAACGTCGAAGGAATTGGTGACAGGGTTTATTTATCAAATTGGATCAACGCTGGATTAGTTTAGCGACAGAGAAACGGGATAATGAGTTAAAATGTGGTGTGTGTATGTGTGTGTGTCTAGAGGTAGTGGTGGTCGGACAGAGGCAAAAAGGCGTCAGAGATCCGCTGAACCGGTGGTCGCCATCTTTCTACTATCTCGTAACTATTGACATCAGGATGTGGTTAAAGCATATATGTGATAAAAACTTGAACCACAACAGATATTAAATACAACTTGCAACGTGGTTTGATTTTGAAAAAATAAGCCACAACGCCTACGATGACTACTAAATTCCATATGGCCCGTTGTGGTGGAAACCTCAAAAAACTTGCAACTCTATTACGAAAAGAATTACAGCTCCACCCACAAGGCGCACATTACCGCTGACAGCAACATAAACCACATCATGAGGTCCCTTCAGCAACAAAAAAACTGACTCATTCATAGACCTTAATCAGTATACCGATAAGGCTCTCAAAACAATCAGAAATTCACTGTTATCCTCAATTTATATCTCAATATGCAATGGTAATATTTAATTTAACCTGTCTAACGATGATAAAGGTACACGTATAAACCTTTCTAACTAGTGTAACTAACCCTAGCGGAGAACTTCACGTCGCCACACGAAATTTGAGTATCCACCACTTCGACGTATTATTTCCATCGTTCTGTTGCTAGCTCCAGCAGTGATTCTAGGGCAGTGGTGGCGAACCTATTTTTTGAAGACGGGTCACAACAACACGAAAAAAAAAGCAAAAAGTTGTCCGCGGGTCAGGTGCAAGCACTATTTAGTTTTATGAATACAAATAAATAATTAGTAATAATCATCATAATACCCTTATCCCGCCTGTGGCAGGGTCTGGTCTGCATACGGTAACCTGCTGTCACGTCTGTTGTTTATGAGACGATAAACTAGATCAGTAGGGAGCTTGAGTTACACGTTGCGTACAACGTACACCGACGCAAAGCAGACGATTTCCATACTGCGCAGATGCAACATTCCTAATAGGGGCATGTGCACCTGCGCAGTACGCAATTCGTCTGCTTTACGTCGGTGTAAGTTGAACACCGACGTGTAACTCAAGCTCCCTATTGATCTTTAAACTTTGTCGACTCACGGAACCCTTAGAACTATAAGATGTTTGGGGGGAACCCCATCCCACCTTTAGAAAAGTATATCTTGCCGCTGCTAACGAATTTTCATTTTGACTCGCGGAACCCTGGGGTTCCGCGGGACACAGTTTGAAGACCGCTGAACTAGATGACTGATGCTTGGGTCACTTCAAATTGCGCAGTGGGTCACAGGTTTGTCACCACTGTTCTAGGGTCAAATGTAAGTAGACAGAGATTCAGTCAAGTTCAACAATTAAAATGATGCAAACGTCAGCATTAGAAATAAGGTCTTCAGTTTCTGTGGACATTTCAGACATCTGATGAAGGCAATATAAAAAAATATGAAATTTTGGAGTTTTTTCATGGTTTTGAATAGTCGGATTTTATAATCACGGATAATGCTATCAGCCAGTTATTGTTATCACGATCAGTCGGTTATGGTTACAAAATTATTGCTCCCACAGCGATCACAATAAGCGGCACCTAATGTACTAGGTTACGCTTATATTCCTCATGAAGTTTCTCCTGGAAATGTCCCATTCGATTACAAAGACACTAACTGGCTCCTTGCAGACTCTATAGCGATTCGCGTCAGCAATCAGTTTCCTTTGAGCAGCTCCATGTGCATACGGCCTTAATGTCGACTTATAAGGATATATGATATATTTTTCTTTAATAAACATCGTATCTCCAGTGTGTGTTCCCGGCTAGAATAAGTATACATGGCTTACTACATTCTATATCTCATTCGCCATGACTAAACGGGATTATCTTATTATTTATTTTTAATCTCATTTCCACGTTACAGTTACTGTTGTTCAAGGTTTCTTCCCTTTCCGCCTGTTTCGAACTCCCTTATTCCTACCATCTGTATCTAATGGAGTCTCCCTAACGCACAGGCTGTCGGAACCCTACTGTAAGCAGGAGACGTTACAGCGATGATTGCCAAAGCTGAAAACGTTCGCAAACTCAAATGTCAGTCGCACATAAACAAGGAATTTACCGGTAAAAACTTCTGTGGAATTCTTAAAGAATACCTGATATTTTGGGGAGAATTTCCAAGCACTTTTGATGGAGACAATATTTGAGAGGGAGAGAGAGAGAGAGGAAGATTTACAAACCGAGAGTATAGTCGTTTGTCAGGTGGAGATGAAAAAGCCCGTAAAGGCCCCCCCCCCCCTACACGATCAGTCTAATCACTCTAATGTGTCACATCTCTGTGTGTTCACATCTCTGTGTTCAGTTTGGTGTGGAGACATACACTGCCCACACACGATCAGTGTGGTGTGTCAATTCGGTGCGAACACACTGATGTAACACACCAAACTGATCGTGTATGGGTCCCTTAACGCAGTGGTTCTCAATCCGTGATCCGTGAAACTTCAAGTGTTCCGCAAAAAAATTAAATGCACAAATAAAGGTGTTGGAAAAAGTCGACACAATTTAAAATAATTTTTGGACGGGATTGTAATCAGTAAACGCAAATGACATAGTTGTTAGTTTTATAGTTATATAAAGTGGTAGTACGTACCAAGTATAGAAAGTGTACAACCTGCTTTAAAGTTTATGTTGAATTGTAAGTGTTCCGTGCAAGCAAAATGTCAGTTTAGTGTTCCAATCCCTGGCTTCAAAAAGATTGAGAGCCACAGCCTTAACGTACATAACAACCAAATGGCAGGAAAAAGACGACGGTCTATATACGGTAGGGCATGCGCGGAACGTCTGGTGTGAAGAACTGATGTGAACAACCCTACACACGCTCACATCTACCTGTCGTCAGTCCGATGTGTCACACCGACTTGATAGAATCTCTTCACACCGTCAGTTCACATTTTTGGTGTGAGCTCACACCTTTTTACACATACACATCAGTTTGGTGTGTCACATCGGTGTGGTCTCACCGAACTGACACACCAAACTGATCGTGTATGGCGACCTTACTGTAATGTTTAAAGACGCTTACTAAACGTCCGGATATGTTTGCAACGAATACTTACTTTGTATATTTTGACGGATAATATGCCCGTCCTGTTCTCCTGGGACATCACTTTATTGAATTGGTAGCCAAGCGTCAGTCAGAAATGACAAGAGCGGCGAATTGCGTTGGACACACCAGTTCTCGTCTGATCACTGAAGTTAAGCAACGCAAGCCCAGCTAGTACTGACATGGGTGGTCACTCGGGAAACCTGGGTACTGTTAATACCCAATAATCGTCTCATTAGTGTAGTGTCTGTGCAGTCTATGCATTAGAACTATGCTGTGGACGGGTCTCTAATGACCTTGTAGTTGACGGGACCTTAAACACCAACAAACAACAACAGAAATGACAACTAGGCACAAGCGGCTCATGGGGCAGGCAAACCTAGGCGGCTAATTTCAGAGGTACTTTCTTGCCATCCAGTCTATCGGTCATTTAAAATGTTCATAGTCCTAGGGGTCCCAAACTTCTCTGATTGGTGGGGCCTTTTCTAAATGTTGGCATTCTCCAGGCGCCTTGTTGCAGAGTTATAGGAATGCATTGACAATGGAACAAATGCCAAGGGCGTGAAGGATGCTCGGACAATTTAGAACTGCACTGAAATTAATGGGGGCGGCTATGGACCCACTTGCTCAGGGCGCCTGAAACTCACGAGCCGGGCCTGCAACTAGGTAATCAAGCGTCAAAACATATCAGAGATCCAAGGTCTGACAATAGCTTACCTTATCTCACTGGTATATTGCAAGTGTAATGGGGTCGTTCGCACAATATGGTATGACGACAAGGGGAAAATGACCGTAAATAAAGACATGGCCGCCTTTGGAGCAATTCACCAACGAATTCAAAGTAGGTCACTTCTGTATGCAACAATCGAGTTTTTAGGCCAACATTATAATAAATGACGTCAATCACAAGCATACGCAACGCAAACTTTCTTGACCGGACCACCTTCAACGAGCGATCCCAAATCAACTTCGTTGTATTTCACCCACACATTTATGCACAGTCTACTCGGGTCATTTTCAGTTCCCTTAAGTAGTTTACAAGAGACATGATTAGCCGTACATAATTCACAGGAAATTAATAGTGAAAATATTTGTTGCTGGGAGGGGGGTGGGGTGAGGATAATCACAAAATAACAGCTACTGGGGACAAGAAAGAGTACGGCAGCTGCATCACCAACAACACATTTTACACTGTCGGCTCTTCAGTACGCCTCAAGGTTCCTGATTCAGTGTCTCATCCGTATATTTTATCGACAACACACAACTACTGTACTTCTGCAAAGGATAGAAGGAGAGTAGAGGAGTGTGGAATGGGGGTCTTGCAGTATCCCAAAACAACGATGTGATGATGTTTTTTCATATCAATTTTTATTAATTGAAACACATCATTGTATAGCGCAGGATGCAAATTCGTTAAAATAAAAAGATCAAATCCAAGCCCGCTATCACACGAAAGCGGGCTTGAACGAAATTTAAATTAATCAGCACCAAATTACTGTCGGATTTAGTATTCGTCCCTTCAGTTTGAAATCTTCATTGTTTATCCCCTCTCCTTTTACACCATTTTTCTCAAATTTCGCACTAAAAATAAACCCCTCTAATATTTCAAAGTATCTCGGATTGAATTTCATTTATCCCTTAACTGTTTTTTTTTCTTCTCTTCAACCCCTCTTCCTACATCCCCGACTCTATCCAGATTTAGAAACCATATAAAACGGCTCTCATATTAGAGGGCAATATTTTGGGGTTTGCCAGGGGGTAATAAACCTCCGAAGTTCAAGAAAAGTATAAGCTCAAGAGAGAGTTGTGCTCAATTACCCTCTTTCTTGAAACGGGATACACGAAGAGGAAATGGGGTTTAAGGGCCCAAGAAGACAGACAGCAAGCAGGTTTGAGGGAACCGCGAGGAAGGGCAGCAGCCAGACGGCGAGAGGTACAACAATTTAAAAAAGAAACAAAATATTTTAATGAGAAACTTCTACAAATAGTTTCTAACTTTTTTCAGAGATTTTTTTTTCAGGTTGCACACACACACACACACCCCTCGTTGGGACTATAGAGCTTCTTTTTGAAACAAAACGCAGAAGAAATTCCCCAATATAGTAATACTGGAGAGTACTATACGATGAGCCTTGTGATGCGAAAGTTAATAAAAACATTGGAGGAGGTCAAATGCTCATCATCTATTCTCCGTGAATGCACGTGTGTGACACGCGTCCCGCGCGTGCCACGACCATCATGTCACGTCACACTTTAATGGGCGTAGATAACAAAACGCATACAGTACTGTTAGATATCGTCATACATAGTAACACAAATCAACATTCAAAGGAGTCCTGTAGGGTGGATGATATCCAAAGACATGAAGGTGGGCCAAACATGCCGTATCAATCACATCTGGATAGTCACACGCATACAACCAACAAGTCCCGAACGACGAGTGGAATAACATTCTTGGTATCTTTTCAACATCACTTGAATACGAGCTGCCGCTTGCAGTTTTACAAACGTAGTTTAAGTATGGGATGCATTTTCCTTCAATTTTAAGATGTGTCCACAGCACCACTGCATGAAGCCCAGTTCCAAAAAAAACACAACATTCTAAACCGCTGCCTTAGAAATGTTCGAAATAGGACGTTGTCTTGATTAGCAACATATTCGACGAGAGAAAAACGTTATCCTTCATTAGTAATAAATATCAGCCGCCATCAGAATCAAATTGCCAATAAATGATTCCTAACAGTTCTTCCAAGATAAATGTGAGTCACCCGCAACTGCGTTAATAGGCAAGGCGCAAAATGAGACGCAGGGTGTAGCAGCCCTGCGAAATTCTGCTAGCAGGCAATCATCGCACATTGAATCGCAGTTTTCATCATACTTGAATCAAATAACAAGAGAATTTCTCTGCTTCGCATCGCTTTTTTATTGTCAGGCCAACTTCACGCAGGAAACTGCGGCATTGGCACTGCGCTCCGCAGGGTCAAGTTGCGCAGGCACTGAGTCACGTCACCCTGCGACTTAACATGCGCAACTACATACAGTGAAACTCGTTTAACACGAAACTGACGGAACCAAAATATTTTTTCGTGTTAAAAGAATTTCGTGCCAAACGATGCATGCAGAAAACCCATTATTGTTTTGTATGTCGTCATATTTTATTAATTGGATTTATTGCTAAAAGTTACACTTGTAATTTTTAGTAATATAACCAACAAAACATTAATTTACCTGCCAAAGTTTCTATTTTGGTTGCATAATGCAATGTTGGAACAAGTGGGGTAGGCCAGTATCCCCCACAGACAACCCGGCCAATATTCCTGTGGGTTCCAGACGCCTGGCTGGGGTGCCCCCAGTCCAGACCGTGTTTAGTGGGCCCACAGACCCGACCATGCTTGCGAGTGTGATGATGATGTTGACTTAAAAGTTACACTTGTGGGCATCATATTAGATTCAATATTTCCAATTTAAATAATGATGTACACATGCATAATTTAAAAACAAACCTAAAAGAATTATTGTTTTGGGGATAAAATGTGATTTTTTTGCAGTGTCTTTTTGAGCATAAATTGCCAATAAAAAGGCACCCCTCCCCATAGTTTGAAAGGTTTGTCAATGGCATGCCTCTACCATCCCAAACCCAGACTGTAATCTAGCAATATCCAGTATTTTGTTAGCCGAGAAGGAAAATAATTTCGTGTTAAGAGATTTTTGTTCCGGGTTAAAAGAAAAAAAATGTATGAAATTACATAGTATTTTGCTCGGACCACAGTGTTCTTTCGTGTTAACCGTTATTTCATGTTAAGCGTGTTCGTGTTAAACGGATTTCACTGTACTATCATGCGAGCCGCAGAAATTTATGGTGATTCACCACCCTGCGTCACCTGCGGAGACTGCGTCTCATTTTGCGCTGAGCTATAAAGACGGGCTGCTATCATGGAAAAAAGATTTTATCAAGGCCGTCTCACCTATGTTTTTATTTAAATTTCTGACAAAAAATTTCCACACTTAATAAACAGTCATACGGCATAACGCAAACACAACCATTCCTCACCTACTCTTTTGATAAGTGAGCCATCCTGGCTGGGGAGGGGGTAAAATCCTGTTCCAACAGAAATCTCCAGTTTTTTACTATTCTCGGTGAAAGTCAGCGAGATAAGATGTTTTTCAATCTCAAAGTCCTCATACTCAAGAAGCAAATCTAAAATTAAACTTTACAAAGGTAAAGACACGTTTAACATTAATAACAAAAAAGTCAACATATATTTTGTTGCTATTAAGGTGATGGGGAGGAGTGTAGGGTGTCACTTGCATTCACCAAAAACATGTTCAGTTAAGATATCATTTGTTATTCAATGATAACAACAAAATTATTCAGTCAATACCAAGTAACCAAATAAAAGATGACAAAAAGCTTAAAGACGACGTTTTGCTAAGTTGGTCATGTTTCAGCATTTCAATACAAATAATAAACAACGGCAGAAAGAAAGGAAAGACACTCAATTGGATGAGCACCAAGCCAACTCCTCAGAATCACGTGGTGCTCAGAACCTGGACTGACTACTTTTTTTTACACTTGTGAAGTAATTAAAGTGATTTCTATCGAGAAAACATGTCCGAATTAAAATTGACAGATTGTAAGCAAGCCTAGATGATGTAGACTCACAAATCAGTCACAAAATGTCCAGTGGCAGTAACTGCCATCTGATCATCAAAGCTGGATGTGTCCGCAGTACATGCGACTGGTGATAATTAGACTGACCACGATGTTAGTGACCTCCTTCAAAAATTTTCAGTTCATGGACCACGCCCCAAACCGGATTCAATATGTCTTCCATCAGACGGCTTTTAATGGGAGAGTAAAGAGACAAGAAACATGCCTTGCATGTCAAAAATTAGTCAGAAACCTTACATAACTTTGATTAAGCTTTGGACGCATTCCACGGTGTTGTCAGATAACAGATGTCCGATTGCCCTGTGGACACTGGAGGAAGAACTCTCGTTGAAGGGTTTCTGGAAGTGGGGGGAGGAGAGAGATCATGCAGTCCTCGTTAACATAATCAGTGAGACAGGCGCCAACGTATGACTAACATATGGACGTGGGAGGAATCGCAACCAAGAACCGATTAGACTCTTATCCGCTGCCTTCCTGGTTGTGACAAGGATTGCCTGTCTTTTGAAAGTAAAAAAGACGAGGAGGAGGAAGTCCTACAGTGATATGACAACGTGATAAAGCACGACAACGCTCTTTCTCTCACTTCGCTCTTTTTTTGAGTCTTGCATCTTTCCCCCACCCTCCCTTTTTTTACTTCTTGACTTCAAAATAATTTTACAATAACATCTCCGGACAGCATAAAAGGTATGAGTTTCCAACTTTCAAGTTCCCAATACGAAGAAGGAGAATAAAAGAGGTAGCACCAACCTGTAAAGGATCGAAAAAAATAACTAGGACGTAACCAAGTAACAAAATTAAAAGGCCCTTCACATTACTAAATGGTCTTTAAACAATGTATACTTCAATAGGAATAACCTTTATATCGCAGTTTCATTTTTTAAATATCGCTCTGGTTCTGTCGATCATCATTGCAGGAAAAAGTACTATTTCTTTTACATGGCCAACTTGATAATTCAGGCCAATAAACAAACAATCGTAATAATCCTTTAAGAGTTTATCCATTGAGACTGTCATTACATTTGAGGAAATGAACATTAAAATCTAAATTGGTGATGATGATTAAAAGGAAATGTGCACCAATGGACAACCAACGAAGGTCAAAACCTAAGAAATAAACAACATTAAATGGAGAAGAAGCCACAATTATAACAATAAGATCCATTACGACGAAATAGCAAGTGAATGAAACGAAACGGAAGCTTAATGTAATAACAATTAAAGACTCGTCTTTTGACGTCAATGTACAGTATGTGTGCGAGACATCGTTTAGTTGATGATCAATAACCGATCAATAAGGAATTTTATTTACCACAGGGCGTCATTGCCCTGGTGCCTTTATATGGGTGCTAATTTTTAGCAGGTCGGTGGCCCAAAACAGAGTGAGAGAAAGTACGTGTGTACATTACTGAATTGTGTTCATTAAGGACTATATTAGACATCTATACTATGCCCTGAATTCCATGCGACGGCAAAATCAGACAAATGAGGGCATCTAAAAGCAGTAGGAAACCTGGTTCATCCAACAATAAATCAATTTATGTTACGTGCAACTACTACTACTATAAAGTGCCGCAAAATCATTATTCCAGACTACAGACTACATAACCGATACCAATACATTGCAATTTAGTACACCTCATTGTTCAACATCTCTCCGAATCAACCCCACGTCTGCCCCAGTAGAGAATTCTTACAAGTTGCAGTAGTCACTTTACAAAACTGAACACCGAGGTACAAATTCTGTCGAAAGCAGGAAATTCAACAATCTCGTTGGGATACATATGGCAAAGCATGGGCCTATGAAGAACGTACAGCAATTATGACTCACACTTGCGGCAATATCATGTTTGCGCACATTTTTTGTTGGTCACCATAAAATTTGTCATATAACACATCACGACGAAAAGAAACTACAAGACAAACCCCACCTTATATTGAACAAGGGGGATCCATGTTTAAATAGAGCAGGGTTGCCCAACCTGCGTCCCATGGAGGCTTGCAATGCGGCCCGCGGTCGGGCGACAAAAAAAGGAAAAAAATTGTCTGACAATTCATCATATCTTCATCAGTACCAGATTCAAAAGTTTCATTAAAATGGCGCGTTGTCTGTGCGTTTTTATACTTTTAAGGATGCGTTATAAAATACTTAACGTTACCCTCCCCCGTTTTGGTTTTCACGACCTACGGCCCGCAATCTGTTCTTGGAGCTGCCGAGTGGCCCGCATTACCAGAAAGTTTAGACAACCCTGATCCAGAGCGTATCATCAGGACCCCCATCAAAGGGTAGATAGAGAGACCATGGACGACTTGCCGAAATACGACTACGAACAAATGGTAGGGTAGTATATGGAAATAACTGGCTCTTGGTTTCGGATGGGCGCAGGGGAGAGCGAAAGTTGCTAACAAAACCATTCCATAGGTGTGGCATGATGTATAGGTATATATAATGATGACGGTACGAGAGTAGTAATTTAACTTAAAAAAAGTCGTCTTTCATACTATTGTTTCACCTTCAGAAAATTATTACATGTATCCCAGATTGGGCGTTTAGAGAATTGGTCATCAGTTTCACCACTTTACCTTACATTTTCCAGACCTTAAATTTTCAGTCTCTTGTATGAGTTAGTTGCACACAGGTTTAATCTGAGCAAAGTGACATGAATTGGAAACGTGAAGAAATACTTCAACAGTAAATATTTGGGCGGCCTTTCTCCTTCACGTACAAGGAAATGTGCAGATCTAGTTGTAGACTGCAGACTGAGGCTCGCTCTCCTTATTGAGTAGCGAGCCTGCAGAGTTGAGAACCCAGAGTTAAACGACCCGACTTAAACCCCCCAACGATTCGGTTGCTTGCCAAAACATCTGACTGTACTGGTGTCAGCGCTCTAGTATGCTACCAAAAACTTTAACAAAATTAATAGCCTCTGTTGAGGGTTCGCCAACTTTGAGGCCTCGTACACACACAAAACTCCAATGGTTTAACTAATAACCGGTTTACATGAACGCTCCTCCCCCACATACACTGGACATAGCCACGTCACTAACCCTCTCTTGAAATTTCTTAACCCTCACATTATTCCTCAAGTCGCCGTGTTGGAAAAAACACTTACTGTATTTCAATTGCGTGGGTGGTTCACATTACGCAGTGAATGCAATGAAAATAATTCATTTTCGGAGAAGTGGGACGTTCACGTGGTGATCGTACGACATTTAAGTGTATATACAGTGTACAAACAAGAGCGATTCTGAGTGGGAATACATTGGATGGAAGTAAATGAGTCATTTGTGTAGAAGCTCCAAAAATTCATGACATCGTGCCTGATGTGAACCGATGGGAAAAACAACCAATGAAAGAGTTAAAGTAGTAACAAACTCGTATTAAGGGAGGAGAGAGAGAGAGACTATGAAATAGGGGGCTGTAGGTCTGTCCATCCGTTTAGGCCAACTTTTCACTCATTTCCCACCTGGAACGCGTTGAGCAATAATAACCACGTTAACAAAGTCCCGTGGTAAACCTTGTGTATTCCTGGAACTACGCTCGGCTTGACACAACAGACTTTCTGATGAAATTAAGCAAATGCTAACTAACCTATGGAAAAAAAGTCATGAGTACAGAATGGACCACTTCAATCCTTTCAAAATGTTCAAGGTACCCCTATGTAGTTGCTATGGAAAAGCTTTGACGAAGTCGAAATTTAGATCGACACCCTGTCCAAACAAAGTTCAAAATTGAGGTTATACTTAATATTATAAACAATCGCTGAATGTCGTCCTTGGTAACACCGAGTTACATATTTCTGTATGTTCGCAATAGCTTTTTTTCCTTTTTCAACTAAAGGCATCTTTCTCGCCATTACTCATCCACTTTTTGTCCCATTTTCTAAAAAAAATTAACCTCAAGTTCATTGTAATTTAAAAAGGTATAAGAAAATCTGAGAACCCAATCCATGAAAACCTTCACAGCAATTCTGTTTTCTTTCCAACTGGCACTATCAAAAGTTGGTAAACAAATTTTACCAAAAAAAAAATGTTTACAGCAGTCTCAAGGATAAAGTTAGCAAGTTAACACTTTACTCTCTTGGAGTGTTAGAAAAACCTGAATTATATCGATGATAATGATGTCTATTTTAATTAATACTTAAGGAATATTGATTTCGTTTTCCTTTAACTTTGTAAATTTAGACCACCTAATGTTAAACAGGCTTGTTGCCAACAACTACCTGCGGCGCGACTTTTACCTTGATGTAGGATGAGGAAAAACTGCTCAGATAGCTGCCATGAAACCAATCACTTTTTAAAATTCAAATAACTTTTTTTCTAAATTTACTTACGAACATGGACTTCTTTCGCGTTCAAATGCGATACAATCTTGTCAACTCGTTCAATATTCGATTTTAACTTTTCAGTTCTTGACTGAATTGTTTTCACCTGGCAGGTAAGATCTTGAAATATCTCGTCAGCAAAAACCACCAAACAAGCAAGTTGCTTGAGAGCTTCCACCAACGTCGAATTGGCAAAGGCCTCAAAATCATCTTGCACTGACTTATCCAACGGTTTACGACTTAAATATTGTGGTTCGATAAGGCGATTTATGAAAGGCATGATGACGATCGCATGTTGTATTTAATTAAGTCACATTGCAAAGCTTCTCCGACGCTTTCCATCATTTCTCGTTCTATCTTTCCGAACATAAACACTCAACGTCGGCCGCCCAGTCCAGCGACTTCACTCCGCACACGAGGCCATTTTGTCACGTTCTGAAATCCAAACCGCTCAGCTCGTGCGCATCACGCAAAGAACAGCAGTTCCTTTATGCTTTTCCAACTAGTCTGCGGCACTCCCTCCATCAATTAAGGCCATTACCCTCTATGCAATCGTACTGGAAGGAATCATGAAATGTTCCTCTCCAATTTTTGGCATTTTTGTCGCATATTTGTGCAAACAGAATTCGTGAATAAAAGCAACAATCTTTTATACTAACCGAAATATCGCCTACATAGAATACCGAAGTTCTCGAACAACTTTCTAAATATCGTCTGCTCGAAAACGAACTTCTAATCGTGACGTCACTCACTAGCCACCTGTTGACGTCACTAGCATCACGGATGATGGAAACAACCGCAACCGCTCCCTCTATACACAAAACGTATAACTACAGCTAAAAACGTCTACGCATTTGCTCGGACCAGACGCGAACCTCCAATCAATTGTATTGCAAATCAAATACGCTAAGGAGTGAGCCACCGAATTTGAGACAGCTGCTTTTACATTCTTGGACATGTACAGTTGTACGTCCCCAATACGTACTTTAATGCTATGCGACCGATGGGAAACCAGAGATTTGTTGAAGGGAGAAAGGGTTTTGACGCCATATGCAGCACACTGTGGATTTGAGCCCGGTGCACACACGCGATTTTTACTTGTGCAGCGCCCGTGCGGCCTCGTAATTGCGGCATGAGATACATTAGTTGCATTGGGGGAGTGCACACATACCTCCGGCGCCGCTGCGGTCTCGCAAATCGGAGTTGCGTCTAAAAATGCCCGCAGATCCCTACCGAACCGCAATGGCGCCGCACCCGCACATCCGATCGCGTAGTACCTCTTGTTCTATTCAGTGATGCCAGTGGCGTTCCGAGGGTGTTCTGCTCCCGGGGACAAAGACCGAAATCGGCG
This sequence comes from Trigoniulus corallinus, assembly GCA_013389805.1. Classification (NCBI taxonomy): domain Eukaryota; kingdom Metazoa; phylum Arthropoda; class Diplopoda; order Spirobolida; family Trigoniulidae; genus Trigoniulus; species Trigoniulus corallinus. The sequence continues at coordinate 17,745,623 of JAAFCE010001036.1, forward strand.
CCCTCTAAACTTAGGCCTGGTGCACACATGCGATTTTGCTCGCGTGGGTGCCGCAGGGACACCGCAGCAACGCCGCAGAAATGCAATCCACACATGCGGTGAAATGTCGCCAGTACACATCTGTCTACTGTCCAGAAGGCGTGCCCTTTTTGCCTACCAAATCTCAAAACTAAGAAACCCAGCAAAGAAACCGCGCGGATGTGTGCATCGCTCAATAGACCACGAGGTATTACGTAACCGCATGTGCGAGCGAGGCGCCGCGGCGGTTTCGTAGGGAACTGAGGGCATTTTCAGACGCAACTCCGGTGCACTCCGTGCACTCATGTGCACTCCCCCATTGCAACTAATGTATCTCATGCCACAATTGCGAGTGCCGCGCGAGTAAAAAATCGTGTGTGCACCGGGCCTTAATGCGAACCGCATTTTTACACTCCCTGTCTACTGCACCCGGGGACATCTGTCCCCCTTCGCTCCCCCCTCGGTACGCCTCTGAGTGGTGCACATATCCGTGCGGTTTCTTAGTTTTGCAATTTGGTAGGCAAAAAGGGCACGCCTTCTGAACAGTTGCCAAATGTTCACTGGCGACATTTCACCGCATGTGTGCATCGAATTGCTGCGGTGTCCCTGCGGCATCCGCACGAACAAAATCCTACCCAATCAGTGGCGTATTGGCGTAACTTGTAGGGTCAATGGGGGTAAAATTGCCCCGGACGCCGGACAAAGTGCCACCGTGCCTTGCACCCCTTACTGGAAATCAGCCGCCGCGAGACAATTGTCTACGACGACTTTACGGCAAATAAGAAATGCCTACATACGTGTACCATGTACCGCATGCGATCTGGAATATCCCTGGTGCTTAGTGTTATTGTGCAATAGGTCAGACACCATGCAATATTATAACCAACAAAGCATTAATTTACCTGCCAAAATTTCTGTTTTGGTTGTATAATGCGGTGTTGGAACAGTGGGGTAGGCCGGCATTCCCCCACAGACATATTTAGCCAATATTCCCGTGGGTTTTCAGACGCCTGGCTGGGGTGCTCCTAGTTAGAGCATGTTCAGTGGACCAGCAGACCCGACCATGCCGCAGGCGGGATAAGGGTATGATGATGAAATACGTGTACCATGTCTGCTCAGGATAAGCAACAGGGGGAGGGGCGCTTCGAATGCCTCTTGCCCCGGGGGCCACAACTGAAGTTACGCTACTGTACCCAATGAATGTCACCCAAAATAAACGTCCAGGCCACGACGACAATCGAACCAGTGAGCTTGGCTCAAAGTCTTATTAAGTACAATAACAGCCTGCAATCAAGACAATACCTTAGAATGCGGCATCCTTTAATATTTAGTATCAACTGAAAATGTCAAAGACAACTTTTCCTTGACAAAGACAACATATCAATCGGTTTTTTTAATGGAAACAAAATTCAATTACTATTTAAACGTAAAACTAACATCCTCAACTTCGTACAACTTCAGGTCATGGAAATGGGAAAGGAAGGAAGGGTGGTAATGTGACAGAATTGTTCAAATTAACGAGTCCTTAACTTTTCGGGTGGGGCGACGACAAATTTCCAGAAACAAGATTCTTCCGGTTTCCACATGCTTTTTTTAAAAACCATGTGCGGGAAGGATTAGAAGATGCTGGGGTTGTCAATGAGTTCAATTTACTACAATTTGTGGGGGGGGGGGGATTTTCTTCATTGTCCTAACAAGGTTTGGCGATTATATGAAAACTCGATTCAATTTGGTCCTCAGCTCAAATATCTTAAAATTCTGAATCATTTTTTTTGTCTCTTGTGCTGTAGTGATGTTTATATAATTAGGAGAATTGGTCATATCAGCCACCGTCCAAAATTATACCGGTGAACAAATCACAAAAGCTACTACAATTACTGCTACTAGACCCAAGTATGGCCTTGATATTGAACCACTGTCAGGATAGTCCTCGGTTGGCGGAATATCATAATCAGTTCCGTTCCCTGCGACAGGGGGGGTGATGGCACCTGTGTTGCTACCAGGAGTTGCGGGGGTAGCAGGAGATTTCGGGGAAGCAGGACCTGCGGGGGTGGCAGGACCTGCGGGGGTGGCAGGAGCTGCGGGGGTGGCAGGAGCTGCGGGGGTAGCAGGAGCTGCGGGGGTAGCCGGAGCTGCGGGGGTAACAGGAGCTGCGGGGGAAGCAGGAGCTGCGGGGGAAGCAGGAGTTGTGATGGTAGTAGCAGTTATAGTGGTGCTGTTTTGTAATCGAGCGAATTTTGTGGCAGTGGTCGTTGTGGTGGTAGTTGTTGTGGCGGCAATGGTCGTTGTGGCGGCAGCGATCGTTGTGGTGGCAGTGGTCGGGCAGTTGGCAGGGGTGGTTGTGGGTGAAGTAGTGTGGGTTATAGATTTCATTTGGTTGGAAGAACCTGTAACTGTTAAACCCGGGGCTATCCCGAGAAGCACTTGCGGAGTTAACTGCAATCTAGCTATTGAAATTGGGTACACATTTACAACCGTCGCCTTTTCAACGCTAGGTTTCTTGTTACTTCTATCTTTGGTGGAGACCCCAGCTGGTTTAATAGGGAAATGGGTTGGAGCTGCAGTCTTGTAAGACAATTCAGTACTTTGCACTTGGTGGAAATTCTGCACACAGTGACCGGGTTCATAACAAGGCTTCAGACATTGTGATCGTTTGCTATGGGTTAAAAACTTCCTCATGTCTTTCAGTGAGCAATGCGACATTTTCAGATTTTTTTTCATTGCAGTGCCATTAGAGACTGGGTAGTGCATGACGTACCAGTCAATTGGGTTCTTTGGATTACAAGTCGGATCTGTATGTTGGTCGTCGTCTTTGGCACCGAACAAATGGCCCAACTGATGGAAAACTTGAACAATCATTGATTTATTCTTTGCCTGGGGTTTCTCGTAAAATTTCATGTTGACTGGTAAAGCATTGGTGATGTATTTGCCGTAGTCGTCTTCTCTCTTCAAAGGATATTTGGCTTCAAGTTTGGAACATATCCCCTGTTCCTTGCTTACTAGATTGGACCGAAACATTTGCGGTGACCACTTTTCAATTTTGGTATCATTATTAATAGGTCTCATTGTAAACAGCAGTCCGGCACAATAATTACTAAAACCGTAATTATTCATTTCTTTGAAGAAGAAGTTAGGATTCCAAGGAGGAGTTGGTGATTGTCCTTTGATAACTGGGTCAAGATACATCTCGTAACTGGAGAGCCAGAAACCAATATTGTCTGGTTTACGGTCTCCGTCAATATCTAACTTCCTGAAATGTCCATCCACCACCTTCAACATGTCCAGTATATACCTGAATTTCGAATTACGCTCATTTACTGCGTGACTGACCAAACTATAATCTATTACAACTTTGAGGTCGCAGATCCAGGCTGTGACAGGTCGTCTTTTCTCCTTACGAACTCTGGAATGCTCTCCGGATGAGGATGGAATGTCGTTTAATAAATGTTGCGTATTGTTAATGGAAGTATCGTTTTGATAGTTGATGAAAGTGGTTGGAGGTTTCACACTGCGGTCGCTTTCCTCTGATGACCAATACCACTTGATGGTTTCATTATGACTGATATTATTTCCTGGTGTATTGTTTAGTTTGTCATTAAATAAGACTTCCAATGAAGTGTTCTTTACCGTTAAAGAAGCTGGACATAAAAGTTGTTCAGTTGTTGAATTTGAAGAGGTGGCATTTTGTTCTTTATGTTTTGCTGACAAACACGAAACTACTACGAATAATATGACAATAATAGACTTCATCTTTTTCTAGCCTTCAGTGCGATTAAAAGTTAAGAGACATTTAAATGTATTATAATTATGTATTAAGCGTGGATATGTCTGACGAACAAAAGCGAATGATTTACATTCTGCAATTCGAATTTGAAAAATTTGGAATGCTTTTGTTCCGATTGCAGAACGTTAGTATTCGAAGAACTTAGCGCCATCTTCGTTTAATTCATACAGCATTCAATGGTAGTCAATCTACAGGTATGGATGACAGAATCTCATCATCATCATCATACCCTTATCCCGCCTATGGCAGGGTCGGGTCTGCGAGTTCTAATCCTCCACTCCCGCCTATCCCCCACTAGGCTCCCATCAACCATGTCTCTCTGTACAACCTGCTCCCACGTCCGCTTTGGTCTCCCCTATTCCTGATGCCCCCAACCACCTGCTGTCCCATAATGTACCGGATCAGTTCCTCCTGCCTCTTCGCATCACATGCCCATACCACCTCAACCTATTTTCTCTCATCTTCTCCGCGATGTTGCCCCTTTCCCCAAGCTACCTCTAACGTACTCGTTGCGGACTCTGTCAGCAACGTGACACCCCACTCATGTAGCGCAACCAGGGCCGTAACGGGGGTATGAAGCGCCTGTGGCAAGTGTTTAACTTTCGCTTGCCGGTAACCCAATAATGACAAAAAACTTAAACATTTTGCGCTCCAAATCCAGTTGCGCCCGTGGCGGCCGCCTTCTTCACCACGCCCTCGTTACGGCCCTGAGCGCAGCAGTCGCGTCTCGGCCACTTGCATTCGCCTCTCGTGGTTCTTCCTCACTGCCCAACACTCTGAGTCGTATAGCATAGCAGGCCTAACTACAGTTTTGTAAACTTTACCTTTCTATTTAATTGGGACCCGGCGGTCACAGAGCACTCAGCTTGCATGTCTCTAGTATGGCTGACAGTATAAAAGGGGCCCTTTTAGGGCGCCACTTTAGTTTCCCGATGAAGGTGGGAGAACCGAATCCACTTCCAGTCTTAACTAAGACTCGACGCATGACTTCCGAACTAAGGGAGTCGACGAATGACTAATAAACGGTGTCAAGGTTTCTCAAGCCATTTGTTCAAGATTTGCCGGACTCTAGGAAATACTCGGATAAAACTTAACTTTTTAAGATCACGCGAGATAAGACAGTTTATTTGATCTTATTGTGAGCTACACTGAGTGGCATCTAGAAAGTGCTTGGCAAGAGCGCCAAAGGGCTATGTGTATTTTGTATTATACTCGCCGTCAATGTCAATATACAGAGATTTTACAGTTTATTAGGCCGAGTTTGTTTAATTCGTAGACGGTAATTAACTTTTTGTTTCCAATATCCTTGAAGTCACTTGAGGTTATCCAAGGTGACGGTTGACCTCCGAACCAGAGCAATCAACTCATCACGTGACAATGGTATGACCTGCCGTAGCTGTTTTTCGATGCGTTGGTGGCGACCGTGGCTCCGTATCGGTTTCTCGGGACTAAGCGCGAGATGTTGTTGTTTACAAATTCGGTGATTGTTAATGTGAATGTTAACTTGCTGAATTAAGTACTAATTATGGTAGTGAAGATCGATTTTCAGCATATTTTTAAATATCCTGTGGAAACTGTTGCTCAAACGCATTTGACTAAGGTAAGTAGATTATTACTTTCGTTCGATATTTGCTCCCACCCCTCTTATCATTATTTAGCCTACCTTGTTTTTATCTCCACGAACAATAAATTTTAGCCAAAAGACGTGCTTAATGGAAATTATACATTATTCCATGACTACTTATAAAATTATAAGTTGAATGAAATGTCTAATAGTTATCACTGTAGGTAGAACAGTAATTAACTGGCACAGTAATAAAAACGGTTAATAAGTTCTCGTTGCACGTTGCTTTAAAATTTCGGCTGCCAAAATGACAGTACAGGTAGCAGTAAACATAATTTCTATCTATCAATTTAAAAAATGTTGAGGAAACATCATAACGCTACATGAAAAATATACTGTAACTTTCGTTAAGAAATGAGTTTCAAATAGTATTTGAAATACCATAACTAGATTTGGATAAAATACTTTGGAATCTCACCTTAATGCACACGTAAACTGCTTATGAAAATGTATGACATGTGATCCCTGCTCTATTAATTTTGTTGTTTAATTTATAGTATCCCAATGAAAAAGAAAAGAATGTGGTACGTATGGAAACAGTGGAAAAGAAGAAAGGTAATTATTATTATTATTGATACCTCGTTCATGTTATTCTGATGAAAATATAGTGGCATTATGTTTAATATCTCATTGCAGATATTAATGGCGTTGAATACCATCGTCGAGTTGCAACATGTTTAAATGTCATTCCCAATATATTAAGAAGGGTAAATATTTATATTACACCAGTGTTCACATGGTTTTTCAACAATATTTTCTATAATGTATCGAAAGAATTTTTGGTAAAAGTGTAGTTTAACCCAAGGAATTATTTCGTCATTCGTAGCAGATGAAATGTGGCGCTTCGGTCGGTATAACTTCATCAAATACTCGTTCCAGGCCAAGAACTTCATGAATTTATTTAATGAATATCTTTCTCGTTATTTTAACTGGAAGCTTTCGATTTATTTAATGATTTAGATTCATGAATTTCTCGTTATTTTAACTGGAAGCTTTCGATTTATGCAATCGAAAGCTTCCAGTTAAAATAACGAGAAAGATATTCATTAAATAAATTCATGAAGTTCTTTACCTTGATTTCAACACGCCTAATATTTCGCGAATCACTTTCATTATGTCCAAACGATTTAAAAACAATAGGATGTGCAACAGGCCCTGGAACGAGTATTTTGACGACGTTATACCGACCGAAGCGCCACATTTCATCTGCTATGAATGACGAAATAATTCCTTGGGTTAAACTACACTTTTACCGAATTTTTAGCTTTTACCTACGATTTACCTAGATAACAGTTCTGAATGTAAATCGAGTATATATAGAGGAAGAAGCGTGGTTAGATTCCAGACGACGTACTCTTACTCTCAAAAGCCACAATATAACATGGTCAGAATATGCTCATTTATGGGAAGAATCCGTTTTTAAACCGTTACGAGAGAACCCTCACTGGTATGTAATTATACAATTTCAAATTCATGTAATAAGAGCATCAACAATTGACTTGAATACCAAATTATCACCCTTTTATGTCGAATAGGACATTATTTGAACAGAAAGGAATCATTGATGTGTACGGCATTGGACCTCTTGGTCGAGTAATCGAGTTATTTGCTGAAAAATTCATACGAAGTGGCATGCAAAAGGTAAAAGAACGGAAATTATTTAAAAAAAGGGAGTTTGAAATCAATTAATTCATTTATCTCCATAGAGTTTGATGCTTATGAATGAAATCATGAAAGACAAAGCAGTAGGACAAATCTGCTGATGACTCGTGTGTTAATATCACTTCCAATTTTAAGAAATACCGAATCAAAGAACCACTTTTTAAAAATACAATAATTCGTCAAAAAGTTTTCTTGCACATATTTACTTCAGTATTTGTAAGACAAATATATAATAATGTTGTATTTTACACACAATTCTAGCAAATTAAATATTTATGTATATTTACATTTTAACTCGTATAACCCGCTGAGCTCGACTACTGCGTCAGTGGTTCCGGGTTCCATATTGGATCGAGGTGGGTTCTTTCGGGCGAGAGAGAGACTGAGGTCCTGAGTGCGCCTAAAAGAACCCTCTCTACTATGCAATAGGTAGGTAAGGCAAAATTCCCAGGTGTAGGAGCTCGCAACGAACAGTAGGCCGACGATAAATAAGTATAGGGGTTACAGATTTGGTCGGCAGCCGGCTGAGTAAAAATACCGTCCAACCGATCGTCCATGTGTCCATCCACATGACGAAAGTAGTTTTTATTTACAATTTAACTCGTATATATCAATATACACTATCGACTACTACTGAGGATACAGTATCTAGCCCACTAACTGTTTCATATTTCTAAATGCAGTTTATTAAAAAAAGTATTACGCCTAAATTGTTTTGGCGACGTCGTTCCTAGGATATTCTTAGTATATACACATATTAGACCAGCTAATGAAATTCGGGTGTATTCTAAAAAAAGGAAGATAACTAAGACAACAAATAAAAGGAAAGAGAGAAGAGGGAGGAAGAAAATATGTGACACCAGTTATTGCTAAGTCTTGTCATCATCTTCCCACCGCACTCCTTGATGCCGAAGAAGAGTAGTTAAAAGATGGTGCAGTTTTTGATTTTCACTTTGCAAATGTGAAAGAGCATTTTCTAAATTCGTAGTTCGACTAATTAGTACATCTTGTTGCTCCAATATTTTCTCCACTTCCGACTGTTGAATACAAAAGTCGTTAAGTAAACGTCGATAATAAAATAAAGGAACTAAAATCACTGAATAAATAAAATTAACACTGCCGACAACACTGAATAGACACAATCATCAAAATGACGTAACTTGAAAAGCAAACGCTGCAAAACAAAAAAAGCACTTGACATTGCATTACTGCGTTGAAGCTTTCAGCATCGAAGAGTTTACAACACAACATCAGCCAGGATAACAAGGATGTCATATTGGTACGAATATGACAAGGCAAATGCCATGGACAATTTGAAAAGTGGAACGAAACACGAGAAATGAGTGATAACGGACAGAAGTTAATATCACGTTTATCACTTATTGATATGGTAATATAGGACCACTGGGCATTCTGGAGAATATGCCAATAATTAGTGGTAAATCAAGTGCTGCTGTTACGTCCATGTTGAAAAAGAACACGGATTATTCATAAAAAATTTTAACAATCAAAGAAATGCACACATAAAGCATAGCTTACCATTTTACAACGGTAGACGACAGAATTTACAGTGTGTACCTTTTCGGGAGTGCCAAGGACTTCACTCAGAGCTTGCGTGTTGTTAATTTTAGCAAAAAGTTTTCGGAAAAAATTGTGTTTCCGTCGGTTCGGCATGAAAGAATGCTCTTTAATAGCGATTTGTTCCTGAAGCATTTTTGGTAAAACACTTTCCACGTTGAGCACTAATTCCACCTTGAAGAAAAAAAAAGAGTAATGATGTTCTAATAAATTTTAGTTTGAACGGAGTTATTCATGGGCGTAAATGACGCTGATACCACAAAGGACTAGTAGATATTACTGAATATTACAGACTACTAAGAAAGGAAAAACTAGGTTGCCTGGGAATATAATTCATAGTTTCAGATGTATCTGCCTTCCCCATGTCCTATACATACCTGCATGGCGAGTCTTTTTAAGTTAGCCTGGGCTTGAACCGTTTTGATATCATCCACAGCCAAACCAACAAGCAAATTCATAGTGATCAAACAGATGAGAACCATGAAAATAACGAATAGAAGGTAAGCAGGAACTGGATAGCGAAGCTGCTCTGAAGTAAAAAAGTCGTCAAACTGAAATTCTCCCAACATCATGACCATTGTCCTGACTATGGATTTTGAGGCAAGATTATACGATTCCTAAATCATGAAACCAAAATCGACAATATTAAAATCTACATTTCTTTAAAAGAAAAACACGGCCGACATTCATTATCTAACAAACCGCTAAATATTGAATACTTACTTCATAATACAGGAGGACATGAAATCCAAACGCAAATGCCACGATAAAAAAGAAAAATACAACGCACACTTTGCAAAATGTTGTTAAAACGTCGAAAAACATCACTACATATAGACCCAGATACGGAAATTTGCTGATAAAAAGTACTAAATTGATCCAGGCCAAAAATATTGCAATTGCTCCAACTTGCCATTGCCACTTCTGAAATGATTTTAAAACACTGCTGTTAAACTACTACTAACGTGTAAAAATTAACGCCAAAGTAGGACCTACGTCACCTCTCTAAGGCCGGTTTGAAAGGAACACTCGGACACATCTATGACTAACAGAATGGACAGGATGTAGCAAGTCCATTCCATTAAATTTTCAAATCTTAAGTAGTTCCAACGAATCATTATGCATTGAAATATCTGTATAAAGTTAGAAATATTAGTGAAGTTAATTAGATACTATGTGATTGTCTTGTAGGTAAAAGTATGAAAACAATATTGCGATTTGAGTTTCAAAACATTTTCGACTAAAAGTCAAAAACCATTACTGAATACCTTTCTAATGTGTACCTGATTGCTGCCTAGCAATCAAGCTTGGGGAGAGGGAGATAGAGGTAGTGTCAGAGGTTACATACTTGGGGGTTAAACCTACAAATGATAGGGGATACCTGAAAGCAATGGAGGAAAACATCGTTTGTAAGCTGAAAACCAGAGAAGGATTAATAAGGAAACTGGCATTCGATTCATTCTCAAGGTATGAATTGGTTAGGGGCCTATGGAAAGCTGTAGCATTACCAGGGTTAACATATGGAAACGAGGTCCTATGCATTAGTAAAAAGGTAATGGACTGTATGGAAATAGCCCAGAGAAGGTTAGGTAGGTTTACAGCAGTGGAAGCAATACAGGGGGACATGGGGTGGTCTACATTTGAACAGAGGGAAATGATTAGTAAGTTGGTATACCTATGCAGGATATGGGGACTAGAGAAGGAAAATCCAGAATGGCAGGTAAATGCATGGGTAAACAACATGAGGGTATCTACCAACTGGGAGAGGAGGGTAAACAGGATGTCAAAGAAGATAGGCATAACACTGCACCCCAGGGAGGGCAAGGAGGGGGCAGTAACGCTGCAAAGACTCGTACAGGACAAAGTGAAGGAATGGGGGTTAGGGCAGTGGCGACAGAGTATGGAGGGAAGGGCTGCAAAGAAAACGCTGAGGGTGTATGGGAACAAGCTTAACATAGAGAGGGAGGTAATCTACGACAATACGTGGGAGAACTCACTTCTGTTTCGGGCAAGAGCTGGGTCACTGGTGACGAAACAGAGGATGGCAAAGATCACAGGTGGAGAGGAGGGCTGTGGATTGTGCAGGGATCAGGTGGAGGACGTCAGGCATGTGATACTGGTCTGCCCAGCACTGGATCACTGCAGAAGGGGTTGGGGAACCCCCACATTGGAAGAGGTTCTGGGGTGGAGCGGCTGGAATGGGTGCGAAAGGCAAAGGTGTTGCTGGGGTGCTGGTGGAGATCTGGGCATATGGGTCTAGCATGAAAAGATCTCGCCAGCAAGGTATCCGTCACAAAGGATTACATATTCATATTCATATACTCGAAAGGGCCACTGTTCAGTCGATTGGCCTAATTTGACCCCATCATGCATCAATACGTCCTCCGGCGTCCATCCTCGTCCATCATCGTCATTCTTAATGCTTTTCCCCACTTATAGCAAGGTAGGGAATCCCCTTTCAATGATGCGGGGATGACACGAGCGAACAGTCTGACGGTATTTCTCATAGCCTGCTGCCAATCTAATGTCCATTTCCCTTTGCTCTAACGTCTGCCTATTTTTTCTGTGGTGACAACTTCTATTATCAACGTTTCTTCACTTAGAAACGGTTAGTGCAGGGTTTTCCATTAAGAACTCTCATTTTAAAAAAATTCTCAAAAGGACCACCATTTGTAAGCAGATCCTTGCCGAATGACTCTTAGAAAAAAAAAGACCAGTAATATGAGTCTGTTCGTGCCCTGATCTCTTTCAATTTGAATGAATGATCATTTTTCCCCCTATACTCTGCAAGGAATAAGTTGCCAACTGAAGGACTTTCGTACCCTATTTTCAAGAGTCTGTTAAAACTCCTAATGTTGTCAGCTACCCGCCTCTGACGTAGTGAGTCCCACCGTAGTTCTCTGATCATGTCTGACACACTCACTCTACGACAGAAGCGATGCAGCACAATTTTGACTACTGTACTCCACAATTGGCCGTACCAGTGAAAAATAGGCTACTTCTTTTGTGCTGTCCCCCAGCACCCTTCTAACCAAAAGGAGGGCATGCCCAGTCTTCCCAATCAATTTATCAGAACCTCTTAACCGTCACATCACCTATGCAATAAGTAAAATCAACTTGCTTTCTAGGCCTGCTTATCCTAAGAAAGCTAAATGTGCGCAGGTTTAATGACAAATCCCACTTTCTGCTCCAGTCATATATCTTGTTTAGGTCCTGTTGCAATTCTGTGCAGGAAGATAACCCTTCTTCCACCACCCTTGCAAGACATGTGTCGTCTGCAAATAGCTCAACGAAGGATTTAATGCCAAGCCCTATATCATTAGCATAAAGTATATAGAGTAAAGGCCCGAACACGCTTCCCTGGGGTACCCTGATGTCGCTTAACATTGACTGACAATGGAATTAGAAATATAATCACTTTTTCGAAAAATGTTGGTTTTTTAAAATAATTTAAAATACGAGTTTCTAATGGAAAACCCTTTAAACATGTGGGTGCCATCATAGGCGTCACATGGAGCAACGATTTTAATTCCCATGTTAGGAAGGTACACTTAGAGTCTACTTCTCGCTCGCAAGAAGCCATCCGCCTCAGGCAGGATTATCAACTCAACCAATTTTTCTGTAGCACACAACAATACGTACCTCTTTTACTATATGAAACACCACCAATACGATGATTACATATTTAGCCACTTGTGAAAATAATGACTGTTCTGTAACGAACGCTTCGTCAACAGGATAAGGGCAAAATTCTAACGGACTTTCAGTGTTTCTTAAAGGTGTAATCGTTGTATCATTATCCCTGGAATGAAGAAAATAACAAACTACACGTTAACGAGTTTAAAAAATTACTCCTTTGTTAGAAATATGTAGAAGAAAAAAAAAACAATTGTCAAATACACGTACGAATTGCTGCCTGCTCCACTTTTGACGCCATCAGTTTTCATCACACCAGGTGCCGGAGTAGTTAAGATATACCATGACAGAAATCCTAAGAAAGTTAGGTAGAAGCCCAAGTTGGAGTAGTAAACGTAACGTCCGAAACAAACCCACTTCAAATGCAACAAGCTAACGCACAAAGGATGCGCGAGAAGTTTCTGACGACGGGAACAAACCTATGGCGGGGAATAAACAAATTTCAAAGTATAAAATAGCATTAAAACTTAAAATATCCATCCGAAAATTTCCAAATGTCTTTAATTTACCATTAGCATGAGTGGATGGTTTTCTTTTAACGTACTTCCAGGGTTATGCCACCATTGCCTTTTGTCTGAAGATGAACGCATCAATTTCTGGCCATCGCCAGTTGTACTACCTGAAAAATATACCACAAAAGTTTTTTTTTTACCTATATTTTACATATGATATAACCCATTTTAGTAGCATTCCCAATAAGAAATACCTTTTGTAGATTCACTATCTGTTTCAAATGTGACATAAGTATCGTCGACGAATTCATAATTATGAGATATGGTGTACAATGGGTGCTCCGGCGGCAAGTTATTTGAATGAGAACATCGATTAAAAACATCTTCAGCAACGTCTAAAGTGGACATAGTCTGACTCAGTAACTGGGTTGGGACAAAAAAAGACCGTTCTTTGAAAATTTAGGTCATACCTGGCATTTTCTTAATGAGCATGCGGAGAGGAGTTTGCTTCCTCCCGTCCTCGTCGTAACTTTCACACCGAAGTGCTTCAGCCCAATAATCACTCTGAATAATAGCCTTCGCCACTTCTCTATTATAAAATCACATATCATTATTATCATTACAATGTAAATGGACGACAGGTTTCGAGCATCCTTAACAGGATTTGCCCTTGACAAAGTACGGAAAATTTAAAACTGCACTATGATGGGGTCTATAATAAGTCTTAAGGACGGAGTGAACTTTCAGTGATTCTTGTACAGTATTTGAACAAATACTAACTTTCTTGAATGATCAATAGCTATTTCTAAACAGGTTCTTCCCTGGTCATCACGCCTTGTGATATCGGCACCATTTCTGAGTAAAAGAAGAACAACATCAACTGCTCCGGATCCAACTGCGAGATGGAGAGGAGTGGTCTGAAACGGGAAGGAGGGGTTATTTATTCAGATACTTTGATGAAATAATTATTTATCCTCGTATGCCTTTATTATGACTAAGAATTCGAGATGGCACCTTTGTTTTTTCTAGTGGATCAATCTGGCACCCTGCTTCTAATAGAATCTTTACTGAATTAATAAAGCCTCTAGATGCAGCACAATCGAGTGGTGTCCAGAGATGCGAATTTCTAAAACATAGTTATTTATGATGTCATGGTTCAGATAACGACGATAGTTCTAAGTCAAGACATATGTGACTGACCTCGCTTCGATGCTTGCGCC
>JAAFCE010001036.1:17760056-17775260 GCA_013389805.1 Trigoniulus corallinus
TATTACGGAAACTTCTACAATTATTTTCTAGTCTTCAACAGCAACATTACCTGCATAAGGAAAGAATAACCTCGAACTGCCGCCACATGTAGTAGGCCATTACCGTACCGATCAGTTCTGTTAATTAGTCCGTTTGATCCTGGATGCTTGAATAATGTCTGAGCAAAAGTGAAAATACAATTGCAAGCAATTTTACAAGATCATTCAAATAATCCATCTACTGTATTAAGAACATAATTCTGACATCTGTTTTCACCGTCAAATAACAATTTGGTAATTATTGTAAAAACGGGCATCATACCATGATAGCGTTTGGCTTATTCTGTTGCACAGCCCAGTACACCGCAGTCTTGTCATCCTTATCAGCAGCCAGTATGTTGGCACCATGACGCAACAGGCATTCTATGGCCTCTACGTGACCATGACTGGCAGCAGTTAGAAGGGGAGTAAAGTCACTCTTGTCCTTATGCTCGATATTGGCTCCACTATATTGGGAAGAAATTGGCAGTTTCGGACATTGTTATTTATGGCTACGATAGCGAGACATCTCAAATATTTGCCCACTTTTCGACCAAAATATCGATGACAGAAGCGTGGTTAAATTCTGCAGCTCGATGGAGAGGAGTTTCTCCATTCCCATTCAGACAATCAATCCTTTCATTGCTTTCCAATAAAAGTCGAACAATGTTTACCTCACCAGCTGTAGCCGCTAAATGTAGAGGGTAAAAAAAATTCTGCTTGGCAACATTAACATCAGCTCCTACAACAAGTGACAAATTAATATTAACAAGCCGTTTGATTTACAGTTTTAGGTGGCCATTTGTTGCTCGTTTTACCTTTCGATATTAAGTAGCGCACCACTTCTAAATGTCCATTTTCGACTGCTAAATGAAGAGCCGTGTTTTGTTCATGATCTTGTTCCGACAACATCTGGTCATCAACAAAGTTAGTTAGTGGTTTGCTATCATTGATTAAACACTTCTTTCTCTTTACTAGATAGATCAAATGCCTACTTCTGACACTTCTTTGAAACCATATCTGCTTTCGCCCGCTTCCAGGAGCATTTTCACAATTTCCAGACTACCTTCGGTGGCGGCTCGATGCAATGGTGTCGCCAAATGTTCATCCCTGGAACGAAGGCATGCTCCAGCATAAATTAATAATCGAGCTAATTCCGGATGACTGTGTGTGGCTGCCAAATGTAAGGGTGTCACATCTTCCGCATCCCTGGCCTACATGGATGGAATTATCAAAATCATATTAGCAGGCTGTCCACTTGTCGACAAAGGCTACAACAATTGACATTATATACTTCTGTGTTAATCTGTGGACAGGACAACAAATCTCTAGCAGCCATTTCATTGCCTCTCATGGCCGCATAGTGCAACGGAGTTTGACCGTAGTCATCTCTAACGTTGACATCTGCTAGCTGAGAGGCTAAGTACAAAATAACATTGTTATCAGCAGCTTCCAGGCTAATCTCTTGAATGTCACTGGGTGACGGGACCATTTCAAGGCAATCATTGCTGGACGACGACGTAGACGACAAAAGCAAACCTCTGAAATTGCGCTAAAAAGAAGAGACAATGAATTTTAGGAAGTTTGAAAAGCATATTACAATTGAAATAAAAAAATGTTGAGAAAAAGAATTGACATCCTAGGTATACAGACTCATTCTAGTTACACCGTAAATTTATCAGGCGGCCCAGAACCATACTAGTCCCCTGATTTATCGATCGTGATATCCATGGGAGACATTGCAGAGATTATTACAGAAGGTATGTTTAGATGGCTAGGGCATGTCAAGCTAAGAGAAATTGGCTAAGTTTATTATATGGATGTAGGTCATAGATAGAAGACGGGGGTAGAGGTAGGACTAAAAGTCTTGCAAGTTATAAGGCAGGATAGAGAAGCATAGAGCAGCAAAGAGAGACCTTCATGCAATGTTCGTTGACCTGGAGAAGGCCTATAATAGTGTTCCAAGACAGGTAGTAAGGAACGTTTTAGGAAAAAACGGGGAAGAGAAGGACATATTAGAATAGTACAGGATATGCATGACGGTTCCATTACTAGGGTAAGAACATCATGGGGAAATACGGGGACCTTCAATATGCAGGTTGGTGTGCATCAAGGATCAGCACTTGGCCCACATTTATTCACTTTAGTAATGAATGAGCTCCTGACGGGAATAGACGGGAATGACGTTGGCTTGAGGAATCCCAAGAGAATGCACAAAAGGGCCTACAAGACATTGAAACATTGGAGTGTTTTTCGCAGCGGGTTGCCGACCAAAGCTGCAACCCTTTTGCTTATTTATCGTCGGTCTACTGTTCGTTGGGGCGAGCCCCTACACCACACCCCACAGGACCTCGGTTTTACTTCTCATCCGAAGGATCTCTCTCGCCCGAAAGAAGCCAACCCACGTCGGCCCAGTATGGAACCTAGAATCACTGACGCAGTTAGCGAACGGAAGGGGGATGGATGCGCCACCGAAGCGGGATTAGCATAGCAAATTTCCTTAATTAAAATTACAGTATTTCATTTGGACCAAGTTTACAAATTTACGGGCTCTTCACTGTCTTGCAGCTATTTGCAATTCTCCATAAATTTAAATTCGAAATTGGTTCAGTATGTTAACCATTTGCACTGCAGTTCCTGTTAGTTTCCTTGCTTTATAAAAAAACTATTAATAAATTGTGAACTAATTTCCCGTTTCGGCAATTCTTTTATCTCTGTTATCATATCGCTCTGTCTAATTAATGTTTCCATTAAAAGAGTAATTAAATTAAAAGGGTGGCGATAAAAGCAAAGATTTCATAAGAAAAATTATCTTTACCAGTTTATGGATCTGTGTTACTACTTTAGAGTTCACAGTTTCATTTATAGCTTTTAGTAATTTAGGACTACTGGTATTATTGTTACTGACAATGTCATTGGTAGAACGGTTGATAGTCACTTCGCCGTCCACTTTGTCAAAGACCTGAAAGATCAAATAACTTATTTAACTTATGTTTGACATTCAGTATACGCATGCACAGTATATTTATAATGATTTGGTGTAGTCATCATACCCAAAAGCTAGAGCAGGACAGTTGAAATTACAACGGTGAAGTAAGCGCATGTTCGTTCCAAAAGTGCAGTGCACCAGATAAGGGGCATCAATAACATTATTTCTGCTCTTTTCATGAACTGATTAACTCCCGGACCCCGAGTGCTGTGATGACTACCAGTATCATACCTAGCCATTTATCAAGAACTAAGACAATTATCGCGCAATCATTGTATCAATCAAGACGGACACATTCAAAGAAAAATATAAAAGTGATTCATAGATTGCAACAGCCTGGAAACATGCACCAGGACCTCCATCGACTTAGATTATAGTTGAAAACAAAAATTCATCGATAACAAATTACATGTTTTATATAGCAAATTAGTTCGAATCTGATAAGTAAAAGGTTGGCTATCAACCTTCAAATCGACTTTAATCACAAGGTCCATGATGCATTGATAGTAGTTCAGTTTTTGATATACAGCATGAGGTCTGTCCAAAAGTAATTCGACTACCGGTATTTGATCCAACTGGAAGTAATGATGACAGGTTGGCTAACCTTTAAGCCCAGTTTACACCAGACGAATACTCGGCCAAGTACTCGTCTGGTGTAACACACCAGACGACGTTGGGTCGTTGGACACACCAGTTCTCGTCTGATCACTCAAGTTAAGCAACGGGACCCCAGCTAGTATTGACATGGGTGGCCGCTGGGGAAAACTTGGTACTGCCAATACCCCAAAATCGTCGTATTATTGTAGCGTCAGTGCAGTCTCTGCATTAGAACTACGCTGTGGACAGGGCCCTAGTGACCTTGTAGTTGAAGGGCCCTAAAACACCAATGATAAAAACTGGTGTAAGCACAAAGTACAGTGAGAGGCTGTATTGCGTTGGACACACCAGTTCTCGTCTTATCTCTGAAGTTAAGGAACGCAGCCCCAGCTAGTACTATCATGGGCGACCACTTGGGAACACTGAATATTCCTAATACCTCGACCCCCCCCCCCCCAAAAAAAAAATCATCGTAACAGTGTAGTGTCTGCGCAGACCATGCATTAGAACTATGCAGTAGACGGGACATTAATGACCTTTGTAGTTGAACAAGGATCTAGTGCAGTACTGATCTAGTGAAATGAGCGAGTCACTCATCCGAGTGGCTATCTCCACCATTAGGGGTGCTTTATTGGATGATGTACTTGGTGGCTGTCTACACCCACCGCCGAGCCCCTTCCATCATCATCATCATACCCTTATTCCGCCTGCAGCAGGTTCGGGTTTGCGGGTTCTAGCCCTGTACTCCCGCCTATCCACCACCAGGTCCCCGTCCACCCCACACACTACCATATCCCTACGGACAACCTGCTCCCAAGTCTGCTTTGGTCTCCCCTTGCCCCGGGTGCTTCCGACCACCTGCATTCCTAAAATGGACCTAACGAGCTCCTTCTCCCGTCTTCTCATTAAGTGTCCATACCACCTCAACCTATTCTCCCTCACTTTTTTGGAGATGTCCACCACCCCCAGGCTACCTCTAATATATTCATTCCTAATTCTATCAGCTCTCGGCACCTCACTCATGTACCGCAGCAGTCGCATCTAAGCTACTTGTATTGTGTTGACGTGGCACTTCCTCATTTGATCCATACAGCATAGCTGGCCTAACCTCTGCTATCACACAGGACTCCGCTTGCCTGTCTCCACTTCAACCATTCCCAATGATTTTATGGGTCACATCAGAGTATCTCCCGTTGCTTTGGAATGTTGATCCCAAGTACTTGACCTCCTGAACCTTTTTCACCAGTTCGCCCCTAGAAAATACGCCCAAATGAAAGCCAAATACTCTGCCTTCTTCATGTTTATCTTTAGCCCTCCCTTTTCTATTGCTCCTGTAATATCGTTTAGGCCATTCTCTACGTGTTCTCTGCAGTCACTAAGATTTCCGATATCGTCGACAGATGTCATGCACTAAGAGGGCCCATTCTTCAACTCATACTTCTCGTCTATATTCAGAATGAAAAGGTATGGACTTAGTGCTGAACCTTGTTGCACCCTAACCTTCACTGGGATGCCTCCAGTATTTCCCCAAGGTGTCCTGACCCTGGCTATGGAACCATCATACATATCCTGAACAATTCGAGTAAACCCTTGTTCTACCCCCCCCCCCCCCCTAATTCTTAATACCTCCCAAACTACCAGTCATGGAACACTGTCATAAGCCTTCGCCAAGTCGATAATGATATCATGGAGATCTTTGCTGTCCTATCCTTTTCTATCATCTGCCTCAGAATGAAGATTGGTTCCATTGTGGACCTACCTGGCATAAACCCAAACTGATTTCCACGGACACTAGCTTCTACCCTTCAATCCTAATAAAAATATTAGCCACTGCTTGATGTTTATTATCCAGAATGAGGAAATAAACATCGATTAAAGATTGCAGCCTTGTCAACGATCCCACAGATAACATAATTTGATAATCAGCTTAAGCACGGTCTTATCACGCTCATTACCCCACACACTTCATGATGAAAGAAATGTAATACTCTACAGTATAAGGGAATTCAAATGGAGAGAGTAATTTATTTAGGTGAAGGCGGCAGCAATGTATATTTGCCAGTTATCTGATGGTGCAGACAAATTTCATGTTATTGCAGTAGATATCAACCACTACCTAACACCAGGAATCTATAATACAATCTGCAGATCAGACAATAATAAAACAGTGCTTGTTTGCCATTGTAATTTCATTCTGGTTCTGTATAGTTTGCCCCGGTTGGTGTTAAACCTCCAGCTGTTAAGTAAAAAAGGAAATTCATTGAGAAAAGACATACATCTTTGTAAACGATTATAGGCACTGGATCTATATCAGTCTTCTAGGTCCAGGGCCGTTTTAGCGCCTGTGGAGGATGTATTTGAGTGGAAGCTGGTGGGGGGGGGGGGTGTAGCAGTGGCGGATCCCCGGGCTGATCAAGGGGGGAGCACTTCAAAAAATGTGCGCCCCAAATATATTTAATTATTCAGAATTCCTTAGTATATATAGCTAGCAATTACAATAAGTCCTGTACTGCCCCTTAGACAATGTCCTACCTTCAGTGGTTTAGTCAACTGCAGATTGGACTGGCAGTGTAGAAATGGGAATAGGAATGCAAAACTTCATCAGTTGCAAAGTTGAATCATGCATCAATTAAAATATGCGCCCCATTGAGGCACTGAAGGGGGAGCAACTGCTGTATTGCTCCCCCCTCTGGATCTGCTCCTGCGGGGTAGCCATATAACCGGAGGTGATTAGGTGTCCAGAAACAGTATTAGTGTTGCTGGGCAGCCTGCTATGTGAAATTCAGTAGTTCATAAAAACCAGTGGACACTGCTGATGTAGCTACAAGGGTGTCCTCTCATTTGGCTATAATCTGAGGGAGGTGGTCAAAATAATAAGGTAGAGTAAAACAGGGCTTTCAATTGTGGACAGATTAGAAATGGCTACACGAAATCCAAGTTCATCTTCTCAATTTACAACCAAATATTTATGCACTGTAGATTTGGCAACATTTTGAAGTGCAGGAAGTTCCAATCTAGGAACCAGTTAAATATGTATGAGAGCAGTGGACAACAAATTCAGCCTAAGACAGATCCAAACATTATAAAACAAGTGCTTTAACTTACATCATCATCATCGACCTCCACACCAGCATCTTCTTCCTCAATTCCTTCACAAGTCTCTCGTTCAGGAGGTTTCAGTCGAAAATACTTGAAGCCATTATAACGAGCAGCGTAATGCAAAGGTGTCAGGCCGTCTTCACCCCGAATATGGACAACTAAAGAGAGTAGAAAGGAGACATGATCGATTTCTACAACAGATGTGATTGATTTCGTCCCCGATACCCTGAAGATCTCCCACCGCCTTTGATTTCAAAGTATTTTAAAATTTAAAGGCAGTCGAATTTTAGAGGGATGTCAATTTTGATAATTCCGAAATAACACAAAATGAGCATTTACGTGATAAACATATGATTGTTTTTGCTTTCTTCTTATTACTACTTAACACTTGATTTTGTTAGAAGCATGGACAGAAAGAGTCAGAATATTCCTTGATCTTGGGCACCATAAATGGCTAGTGCCTTCCATGTTATTTTAAGCTATTCAATTACAGTATTTCAAGAGAATTATTTAAAACTTCTTTTGAAAATCATGCACTTATTGCGTGAACTATCCCTCCGAAATGATGGTCCATAGCGGCACCGGTGTCGCCTTTCCTAGCCCTGACAAAATCGCTAGTACTCTCGTCACAACACTTATTAAAATATTCATGATTAATCAGTGTGGCCACATTTCTAAAATCTGGCGTCGATTATTCACAGGGTGTATAACATAACTACATTCATGCTTCACGAAAAGTAATAAAACTTGGCTGTATGGTCGAAATGAACGGGTGCCAGTGCAGTGGCGTAGCTGGGGTTGGCGTCACCCGGTGCGGTGACGCAATGGTGTCACCTCCCCCCTCCAGAAAAAAACCGCTTCTTCTGCTTTGGTGTCACCCCATTTGTCAAGGTGCGAGTGGTGTCACCCGGTGCGGCCCGCACCACCGGCACCCCCTAGTGACGCCACTGTACTTATTAGCAACTTTAGGATAAGTGATAAATCCTAATAACACACACTCCAACAAGACAATTTTAAGTAACCAAATATTGCTCAAGCATTTCTACATTTCACTGAATTAGCAGTGCAGTAAGGGCGCAACAAGAGTGTGCTGGTGGTCTCCGAACGCTAGTAGCTTCATATCTGTGACTGCAAAAGGCTAAAAATATTATTAAGGTAACGACTGATTGATCAGTATTATTTTATTAAATAATAAATTAATTTGATAGCATTACTTAATATGTAAATCAAGGGGGCTTCAAAACTAAGTTGCTCATGGGGGCCTTTCAAGTGCTGTATTTACTACACGAGAAAGAGGTCTGTCAGCTACTCAACTCGATAGAATCAACTTCAAAGAGTTTGATAATAACATTACTTTCAGCAGTACACACTGCCTCAG
Source organism: Trigoniulus corallinus (assembly GCA_013389805.1). Lineage (NCBI taxonomy): Eukaryota > Metazoa > Arthropoda > Diplopoda > Spirobolida > Trigoniulidae > Trigoniulus > Trigoniulus corallinus. The sequence goes on from JAAFCE010001036.1 coordinate 17,768,138, forward strand.
AGGGTGCCCGACCCCCAAAACACAGATATAATAGAAAACTAACGTAGCACTAGGTCATGATGAACGGGTAACCAGACACATGCTTAGGATTAGGAATTATGAATCCTAACTTGTGAGAACAATGCAATGAACAATCAAATGACTTCAATGACTCACTTGCCCCATGTTCCACCAACAACTTCACCATGTGGTAGTGATTATAACGTGCTGCATAGTGTAAAGGGCTCAACCCGTCTTCATTTAACAAATTGACTTGATGTCTAGCCGGCGGTCCCGTTGCCACCAACAAACTCTTCATTGTCACAACATCTCCATCTCGGGCTATCTATATAAAAAACACATGAAAAGGAACATAAATATCTTAAAATACTGCAGACTGGAACATTAATTCCTAGTATAAATTAAGAAAATTTCATCATAACGGAAACCAATCTACCTGATGCATTGTCCTTTGGTCTCCGATCGATGAGGACGTAGAAAATGACGATGTCTTTTCTTTCAAAATGCCGTTTGGTAAATTGGTATTGATGTCGATAACAGTTTGTTCCACCATGGATATTCCACGTGTTAAGCCCCGTCTAACTGAAGGAGTAGAAGCCGTCCTGGGAACAGGATTGTGGCCTGATCCAGGGTTAGGACTACTAGGTCCGGCATTGCCATATTGGCTCCCATTGGTAAACCTTTCACGAGAGCCATTTAATCCTTCTTTACCATTCCCCATAAAGTCTGGTAACCAACCAACACTGCGAGATCTGAAAAATAATCGTATAAAAAAGAGAAGTTATACTTTTTGTTCCATTGTTCAGATGAGCTTTATCTAAATACGTGGTGAACCTTGACAGGACTTAAGCCACGAATCAAACACTGCTTTATTATCACAGTCACTGCATGAAGCAGAGATATCAATATAATTTGTAGGCAGTATCTCGTAAAAGCGGTATCTTTGGTAGGGCGTCGGACAGCAAGAATAGTCTTGATACTCTAAAAAAAAAATACTAAGTGGAAGGTAGCAGGGACAGCTTTCATATTAGATCACCGCTCGCCAGTGTGTGGCATACAAAAGACCTTGGGGAAATGGGAATTGTTACGAAAATTTCCACTTCGATCCTATTGAAGCCTTGAATTATATACTGTTATGGTGAAATATTAACATACCAACATGTTCGTTTCCGAGTCTTCTGCTGTTCCGAATTTAAATGTTTAGCAGGTTGCCGCCACTTTAAGAAAATACTGTATGACCATTTTCTTAGGAGTCTAAGTTAATCGATTTTTTTATATCTGTGCACCTTTGTATGTGTATTGATTGTACGTAGTAATAATAATAACATGCTGCGGACGAACTAACCAATATGTTTACCCAATATCGGGACAAAATTAGTCCAACTCCTTCCATGAGACGCACCTAGTCCGGATTTTATGTAGGCCTATACATGAAGTAGGCCCGTGTCTAGAACCCCGAAAGGACCTATTGATTAATAATTATATATACAGTATATAGTTGGATTGTAAAGCATCATATCATTTTAAGGTCCTGTTCTATAAAATGAAGCCACGGGCAGACGTGAACTGCTACGTAGCGTGTCCCCAGGCGGCAGATAGAGAAGCCATCGCCACAAATCGGGGGTAACCGCCTAAGCTCCCACGGACCAAACTATAGGGGCGGGTATTCCGAATTAAAAACCCGAAAATGAAAACAAAAATGTCAATGCGAAAAAGACAACTTCGGTGTAGGGTATCAAAATCCCAGTGCCAGCCGGTCCCGGGCCGTTTTCTTTCATGCATCCACAATGTCATGGGGTGCAGACCTCGGCTCCCATGGCAGATAATGCATCGAGTGTCTTCTGTGGTGTAGGCCATAAACTCCCCCACAGACAACCAATATTTCTGCGCCAGACGCCTGTCTGGGATGCCCCCAATCAGAGCAGTTCCACAAAGAATAGGGGCTAATCTTAAATTAGGGACGTGGAATGAGGGGACCCTTACAGGAAAGACAGGAAACAAGGTGGAAGGGGGATAGATCACGGGCCCCAGGGGAGGAATACAAGCTTATACATACATTTAGTGAAGTGGGACGAAACAGGGTAGGTAAAGTACTGAATAGCAAGCTGCAGCTAGTGGTCACCCTAGTGAAAAGAATAAACTGCAGACTAATGTTAGTTACAGCAGTATGATGGGGAGTAGTGCTCCACCTCATCAGTGTGTATATCACTGAAGTTGGTGCTCATGAATCCACAAAAGTGGGTTTCTGGAGGGACTCTGATGAGTTGGTGCACTTTAATGGTCAATTAGACGAGGATAGTCAAGGATATGTGGGGGGTATGGCACAGTCTGTATAGAAGGGGAGTCAATCCTTGAGACAGCAAGAGCACATGGCCTTACATTGAAAATACGTGGTTCAGGAAGAGGGACAAACGCCTGATCACATTTCAGGCACTACAAGGTAGGGTCACAGATACAGTTCCTTAAGGTCAGAAGGCAACATAGAGCATAGGTTCGTGAGTGCTGGACACTCCCCAGTGAAAATGTTCATAATCCTAGTGAAAGTGGCAGGCAAGCACATTCATGGAAAGAAGAGCAGGTTATCACGTAATGGAAATTGCCCACCAAATAGAGGAATTCATATGGGAAGTACACAGGGATTGGGAACGGAACAGCTGATGCCAAGTGGGACAGGGTCGCCAGAAAAATTAGGAAATGTGCAGGCCTAGAGATAGGGCGAGTAAAGATAAATCCCAAGCCAAGTCCAAACCCAAGTCCTGTTTCCTCCTTCTGAGGTAAAGAGGTGGGAAGAGTATTTTGATAGCCTCTTGAATGCTGCATGGGGAGAGGACGATGTAGACACCCATCCTACCACTCCTGTGGTGATAGGCAGGTTTGAGGAGGAGGAAATAGTAAGAGCCCTTAGGAAGATGAAAGGTTGCAAAGCTGCAGGCCCACACAGAGTCCTCAATGAGATGGGGTGTGAGAGTTGGATAGTACCACTCTTCACGGACAAAGGTGAGGTCCAAGACTGTAGAAATTGCTGAGTAGTGTTTGCAGTGGCCAGGGACCTGGAGATCTATGAAATGAAGTCCATTCTATTGTTTCGGTCTATGAGCTTGTAAAAACCTTTATGCCGTTTCTGCCAATCGACGAAAAAGTGGACTACAGAAGTTCCAAAACTTTGTGAAACTCTGTATTACATTGAGACCACTACTACCTACAAAGGGTCATTGGCGTTTCACGCTCAATCGTCTGATAGAAAAAAATTTCACCCTCAATATGTTCTCGCAAAAGTCCTCAAATTGATTTAACTTCTCATAATTGGCCTTAATCAGAACAACAATGTTTTACCCCTTAGAAACGTGGTGCCAGCTATTATACACCTCCACAACCAGACGTTGTCATTTGTAATCAAGGAACCTTGCCAAACTATTATCTTCAGGCATTTTGCACAGCATATAGTCAGTCAAACTGACACAAGGCCACCACTTCTACTAGAAATATGTTGTTTTGTATATTAATTTATGAGGGTTGTTGTCCCTCTAAAGCCATTTCTCCTTAGTTTCTCTAAGGGACTTAACTGTGATGTGTCTCTTTATTGGTTAATGGGGTACTCAAAATTTTATGATAACTAGCGTTGGAAAACAATCTTATAACAAACTGAAAGGCTGTCCTGCCTGATGACGACTTTAATTCCTTCAGCTGTCTGTAAACAATAAACTATTCATTTTCAAGGCTGAATGAAGAGCATTGTTATACACAAATACTTCATCTCCAACGATAGCATTGAAAAAAAAAAGACACAACGAGTATTTCTGTAAACAAGTATCTCACTGAGAGGTAAGCAAAAAAGGGTTATGCTGTCCAAGGCTCTTCCGCCCTGTTGGCTCGGTGCGTTGCCGACACCTAAATATTTACTGAACATAAATGAAACATCATACAAGACGACGAAATGTTGTTTGTTGACGTTAATTGTTGAGACATGGTGAACTAGTAAGCCATTGCCGGGGTAAACCATAAACAAAGTATAGTCGACTATGTGTTATTTACAAATACAGTGAAACCTCTCTATGGGTACACCCCTCATATCGGTACAGATTTTTCAGGCACCGATTTTTCGCCCATAGGGTTAATGCTATTACTACCCCTCTTAACGGTACACTCTCTAATGGGTACACCCTTCTGTTGGTACACCTCATACATGTCACCACTTTTCAGAAAACCATCTCTGTAATGGCTACACCCCTCTATTGGTACACTAATACATGTCACCATTTTCAGAAAACCCCCTCTGTAATGGGTACATCCTGCCTCGGTGACGCAGTGGACAGGGTGCTTGGTAACTGCAGCAGTGGTTCTAGGTTCGATGGGAGCGGCGAGTTGCGTTGGACACACCAGTTCTCGTCTGATCACTGAAGTTAAGCAACGCAAGCCCAGTTAGTACTGACATGGGTGGTCGCTCGGGAAAGCTGGGTACTGATAATACCCAATAATCGTCGCATTGGTGTAGTGTCTGTGCAGCATATGCATTAGAACTACGCAGTGGACGGGTCTCTAATGACCTTGTAGTTGACGGGACCTTAAACACCAACAAACAACAAACAATCTAGGTTCGATACTGGACCAAGGCGGGTTGCCTTCTTTTCTGCAAGAGAGATGCCCCGAGCGTGCCTTCCTTTGGATTAGAAGTAAAACCATAGTCCCATGTGGTGTTCAGTGGCATTTATACATAAAAGAACTTTCTACTGTGCAACGGGTAGGTGAGGCGACATTTCCAGGTGTAGGAGCTTGCCACCTGGCATCGGTGGAATACCTCAAAGAACAGTAGGCCTACAATAAATATGCACAGGGGTTGCAGCTTTAGTCTGTATCTGGCTGTGGAAAAACGCAGTCCAAAAGATCACCCTTGCATCTATTCAGACGGGCAAGATGGGTACCCGACCCTGCCATAGGCAGCAAATAAGAAGGTAGCTTGATTGTAGACAAACGTCCCTTGATTGATTTGTTTGTAAAAATTAAATTTGTGTACTTCAATAATTTTGTGAAATATTATATTATACAATGCATTTTTTTCAGTTAAAAAACACAATATAAAACAATATATTGTTTTGATTAATTTTATATACCCATACCCCTCTTATGGGTACACTTTGGCTCGGTCCCGCAGGTGTACCAATTAGAGAGGTTTCACTGTACTACTATTAACTCTTTACTCCAACCCTGGCAGGATCAGGCACTCATTTTTTGGGCCATTGGGGCACATGCTAATTTAGCATCGGCCTACTGTACGTTGGGGCACCACCAATGCCAAGGAAAAACTTTCTACACCTGAAAATTCCGCCGAAAGAAGCCAAACCATCTCTATCTAGTATTGAGCCTGGAACCACTAACGCAAGGGTCTATTTTTATTATAAGTAAAAATCAAAAATCTTAACAATATACTTAGGAAAGATGATTTTTATAGAAGAGCGTCTGATAACGAAAGTTCATTCGAGCAAAGAAGCTGCTTGTTTAATGGAGAAGAATTGACAAACAGCGTGCTGAAGATAACGGGTTGTCACAATGAATGTCCTTTCAAAAAAACCCCAATGATTTCCACTATAATCTCTGATCTCTCCTTGTACTCTATAACTATTTTTGTTATTAACAGGCTTTTACAATACGATGAAGCCATTAAAAAGAAAATTCTTAAAAGAAATTACTATCCACACTTTTATTAAAGCTCATAGCATAGAGCAGTAAAGAAGGACCTGCATGCGATATTTGTAGGCGATACAAGGGTGTGAAGAGGATGTTGATGATGACTTTTGTTAAAGCTCAAGGTGTTCCACCCATAAGGTACCCAGATACATCATCATCATACCCTTATCCCGCCTGCGGCAGGGTAGGTTCTGCGGGTTCTGTCCCTCCACCCCCTATCTCCCACCAGGTTCCCGTCCACCCCACACACTACCGTATCCTTACGTACAACCTGCTCCCCGTCTGCTTTGATCTCCCCCTGCCCCGGGTGCTTCCGACCACCTGCATCCTGAAATGGACCTAACGAGCTCCTCCTCTCCTTTTCTCATTACGTGTCCATACCACCTCAGCCTATTCCCCTGCGTAAGGTGCCCAGATGCTTTGGTCTAAAATCAAGACAGTTTCTTTTTAAGAAGTAGAACTTCTCAAGATAACATTTCTTACTCCAACAAACCATTACATTCACACGCATTTACTATTAGACGATATCTTATTCAGCAAATTTTCATCCCCCAAAATCTTTTTATAGATTTCACCACATGATAAGAGAATAGTTTATTATAATTTGAAGTCAGCATTTCGATAATTTGTCACAAACTCCTGCACAGGGAAAACACTCTCTTCGAATTTTCAGATCAATAAATATTTTGCTATGAAACAAAGTCGACCATTTTTATCAATCCCCAATTTATTACAGTGGAAGCCGGATATTATAATCACGGCTAATGTCATCATTCGGCTATTGCCATCGCAATTGGTCAGTACCAAAGCGCTTCAAAGAAGAAAAAGCAACTCCTAACCCTTTTCCCGCCTATGACAGGGTAGGGTATCCATCTTGTTGGTTGGTATATTGGTCATAGTTTTTTTTTCTGCAGCCGGTTGCCGGCCAAAGATGCACCCCTACGCTTATTTATCGTCGGCCTAGTGTTCGTTGGGGAATGCTACCGACACCAGGGGTGGCGAGCTCCTACACCTGGAAATTTTGCTTCATTTACCCGTTGCGTAGTAGAGAAGGATCTTTTACGTGCAAGTGCCATCGTACACCCACACGGGACCTCGGTTTTACTTATCATCCGAAAGAAGGCCCACCCTCGGCCTCTCTCTCGCCCGAAAGAAGCCGACCCACCTCGGTCCAGTATCGAACCTGGAACTATTGACGCAGTTGCCGAGTGTGCTAACCCCTACGCCACCGCGGCGGGTAAACCGCTTCAAAGAAAAGTACTTAAAAATAATCTGCATATTGTGAGAGCCATTCTTTTAGTAAGAACCGGTTGCATCTCCTATCCGCAAATATAGTTCCATGCAGTCATTTTAGCAACGAATATTTTATTTTGTCAATTAGTATGACTATCAGTGAGTTTGAAGATGCTACCGGAAGTAGATAATATTGTACAGCAATTCT
>JAAFCE010001036.1:17794511-17805859 GCA_013389805.1 Trigoniulus corallinus
CCCCCCCCCCCAAATTTTGGGTCGACATTGACACTGACAAATGAAAATTGCGTTTCCAATCGCTGCCTATGGCTCAACCCCCCCACCCCCACCCCCTGCAACGCCCCTGACAAAAATCCTGGATCCGCCACTGCCTGAGACAGACAAAATCTTGTAGCCACAGGCCATTAACACATATTCATTAATGCAGTTTTGAAGGCTTATTTTCAATTTTAGGTATAAGGATGTGATGTATCAAAATTTCGCATTTTTTTAGAGCTATGGGATGCGATAGTTAAAAATACCCCTATCTATTTAAAAAAATGTAACTTTGCATTTTCCTGAAAAAAACCACTACCGAAATTTCCGACCTGTTTTAGGAAATGAATGTCCCCCTCCATCAACTATAACTTTTTCTATACATTTTTTCCTATATCTTATAGTTTCTGACATGAATGTTTACCTTATCTTGCGCCATCAGAGCGTCTCGAATAGTTTGTGTGGCATGAAAATAAGATAGAGTTTTCTCCCAACATGAAAATTTCGTTCTGTTTGGTAGGAAAGATTTCTCCGTCACAATAAAACGCTGTTGTAGAAACTTTGGCAACAAGCTCTCCACGCTCAGCACCAGTTCAACCTTTAGAAATAATCGAATCAATATATTTAAATCAGAATAAATAATGCGAATCTCCAATAACACACTCACCTGCATAGCTAATCTCTTAAGACTAGCTTGTTCTTTGACAGACTTAATATCCTCTACCGCCAAACCAACCTTATCAACATTACAACAAATATAAATAGTGGGGAGTCACCAACTATGAATTTTCATTCTGGTAATCAACTTACTAGCAGATTCATCGTGATGAGGCAAACTAAGCCAATAAAAGTAATGAAAAAGAAGTAGGTGGGTATAGGGTAACGGACGTGCCCATCTTGAAAAAAGCTGTCAAATACAATTTCTCCTAGCATCATAACAGTGGACCTAGCAATGGATTTACCAGCAGTCGAAAACTGATCCTGACAGACACAAACAATAACATTAATTGTATTTAGAATTCGTAATTAAGCTATTAGAAGTTTATCAAAACTAACCTTATAATACATGACTGTGTGAAAACCCAGAGCGAAGGCCACGATGATGAAGAAAAACACGATACATACTTTGCAAAATGTCATCCACACGTCGATAAACATAACCACATAAATACCAAGATATGGTAGTTTTCGAATAAAAAGTATTAAATTCATCCACCCTAGAAATATTGCTATTGAGCCAACTTCCCACTGCCAGACCTAAAATGAACGTTATGTGAACTCTAATGAATGCAATCAAAAGTAATAAATGCACTCAGAAAATTTTTTGATCATTATCACTGAATTTAAATGCTTTCTGAAAAATTTCTGTTGTCAACGGCTAGCACAGAGAGGCTCTTGTATTTGAAAAGTGTTTGTTCGATGGTTTAAATGTATACACATGTGGGCATTGCTTGTTTACATATAATCAAATTTTAATTATTAAAAAATTAGTAGAAGGGGGTCACAATTGAAAACACTAACTCTATCTTCAGAAGACTACTATAATAGGTATCATAAGTTCGTCATAATTCATACAAGACACTTTACTCTTTCACTGCCAGGTCATTTCAGAATGAGTGATGAGCTACATCTCTATTAAGCAAAACAAGACAACAAAATTGGGATTAATATTACCTGACGCAATCCCGAATCAGTTGAACATTCTTTAAAATCGATGACGAGCAGCAACGAGGTAACATAACAAACCCACTCCAAAAAATTTTCTAGGGTGAGATAATACAACCTTAACATATGCATTTGGAAAACCTAATACAAAAAGATTAAATGAATAATTTTCAAAGAAGCAGTTAACTAATCTATAAACAGATTATTTTAAGGATAAAAAGGTACCTCTCTGAGCAGATGAAAGGACGATAGAATAATTACAGCATATTTAAAAAATAACGCATAAACCGTCATTCCCAAGATTTTGTCGTTGGAGTCGACATTTGGGCAAAGGAGGGAAAATGTGGGAATATGTGAACTTTCGTTGCTATATAATAAATAAATAAGTTTCTAATTTAACAAAATATAAGATATAAAAAAATTAGTAATCGAGGAAAACAAGTTACTTTGCTTCAGAAATTAACGGTGATATTAACGATGCTATTATTGATGTTGCATTTTTAACGGATTTCACGTATTCTTCATCTTCATTAAGTGGAGTTGGAACAGTCAATAGAAATCCAGTCAGAACAGCCAAGAAAAGTATATATGACAAGAGATTGACGTAATATACATAACGTCCGAAACTGACCCACTTCAGATGAATTAGACTAATACATAACGGATGTGCTAGCAGCTTTTGTCTGCGACAACGAACCTTAAAGACAACATCATAGTCGCAAATTAACTTTCCAGCCTCTGGGTTAACAACTGACAACTTTTAGCATGCAGGGGTCGGTCAATTAACAACAACGTTCGTTAGTTGGCATGATGATGCCACAAGTACTTCTTACTGACTAATGTTGAAAAAGTGGCCTTTAATGAAAACATACAAGCAAAGTGCTTTCCTTGGGTTATTATTAAAAAACAAAACTGTTATCTCACCATTAGCATCAATGGATGATTTTCTTTTATGGTATTACTATTTTGAGAATAAGGTGTAGTACTTTCTGAAAAATAATGCCATCTTTAATAATAAAATGAAAACAACAATGCAATGTACAGTTATTACATAATATTAGAAATAAAATATACTTTACCAATATAGGATAACATATTCACTGAGTTTTCTTGTATAAAATCAATGTATGTGTCATCCAATAATTGATAATTAAAACTAACAGCATATAATGGATGGTTAGACGGTACTTCATTTGTATGCATACACCGATCACAAACTGCTTCTGCAACTTCTAGAAAACTACAGAAAGTCAACCAAAAAACACTTGTAATAAACAAAACTGTTGTAGTGCACACACCTGGCATTTTCTTAATTAGTAGTCGCAAAGGAGTTACTCTTAGATCGTTGTCAGCAAAACTCTCACGACATAGTGCTTCCATCCAATATTTACTTTGAATGATTGCCATAGCGACTTCTCTTTAAGTAAAATTTTTTTGAAAACTTAAAATATGATTTTAACAAATGGAAATAAAAACAGAACTCGAGTCTCATACTTCTGTGAAGTTTCAATGGCTAATTCTAAGCAATTTCGTCCTTGATCATCTCGTTTTGCGACATTTGCGCCAGCGTCTAGCAATAGAAGACATACTTCAACGCTTCCTGTTAATGCTGCAAGGTGAAGAGGCGTTGTCTGGGATAAAAAGTAAGTACATACATAAATAATAATTATGAAAATATTTTATCACTGTACTGCTCTTAGTTTGAAATGGATAAATAAAAAGTACTTTTGCTCGATCCACCGAATCAATTGGGCAGTTAGCATCCAGTAAAACACGCACACAACGAACCCATCCTTTGGATGCTGCACAATCTAATGGTGTCCACATGCGAGAATTTCTATTATGAAAGCAATTGTCAGGAAAATTATGTTGCAAACTTCATAAAATGTGGTTGAAATGCGATGAACGTAATAACCTGGCTTCTACATTGGCTCCAACTTCTGATAAAATCTTTAACACATTTTCATGACCTGCCAAGGCTGCTAGATGGAGGGATGTATTGCCATCCTCATCTTCACCATTAATTATTTGCTTATTGTGCCCAATCAGTTCTAACACCACCCTGAATAAGAAAATTTTGGTTACAGACACTAAGTTAAAATCTCAAAGTCAAATGTTGGATGTACGAGGTCCAGGGAGAAGTGCAACTTCCCAAGTATTACGATACAGGGAATGGAAAAAAGTCTAACATTTGGGCACTTAATAAACATGCAGGTCCGAATAAAGTAATTTAGCTGGTTGCTGATTCGGATTTGCCTGGCTATGTCCAAGACTAAGTTTCTTGAGGAACATACTTAGTTCTTCCATGCATGGCTGCTAAATGAAGCGGCATTTGCTCCTCCTCATTTTTTAAGTCAATTTGAGCCCCGTAATCTAGTAGTGACTGTGAAAATGAAGACTGTTTGAATATTTAAGCCAGACTACTTAGAATATCACTGTAGCAACGTACAGACCTTTGTGATTATGTAATATCCTTTTAAAGCAGCTATGTGTAAAGGACTGTTACCATCACGATCAGGTCGATTAATGATATACCGTGAACGGGCATCTTGTAACAACACCTAGAAATTAATCCTTACTACTAATAAATGTATTTTTGAATGGTTAAATTTAGTTTCAATATTTACCATAAGAGCATCATTTTTATTTTGTTGAACTGCCCAATATATAGCAGTCTTGTCATCTTTGTCCATTGCATTAATGTCTGCTCCGCGTTCAAGAAGACATTTTACTGCTTCTACGTGCCCATGACTAGCACTAATCAATAAAGCAGTAAAATTATCTTTGTCTCTGTGCTCTATATTTGCATTGCTGCAAATAAAAAAACGACCATGTCAAAATGTTGATAATTGCACAAACAATTTTATTTTAAAGTGAAACTCAACTGCTCTAATAACTGATTGATGACCTCCACATGGTTAAATTCTGCAGCTCGATGAAGTGGTGTGCCTTGCTTTATATTTAAAAAGTCAACACGCTCACTGTACTCCAATAACGTTTTTACAATCTCTACATTGCCAGAAATTGCCGCCAAATGTAGAGGGTAAGCAAAATTTCCTCTGGGTACGTTGACACATGCACCTATTTGTATATACAAAAATTCCATTTAGAATTTAAAACTGATTTCTAACAAATTTTACTAAGAAGAATTTCACTCCCAACCTTTGCCAATCAAAAACTGAACAATTTCCTCATAGCCATTTTCAACTGCCAAGTGCAGTGGCTCGTTTTTCTCGTTGTCCTTGTCGTCAAGAATCTGACAAAAATTTAATTTCTTTTAAATTTCAAAAGTTGTCTGGTTTTCAGCGACAAAGCCAGAATACCGCATTTACTTCAGAAACTGCCTGTGGTCCTCCTCTCCTTTCAGCCGATTCGATCAGCATTTTCACGATCTCATAATTACCCTCTCTAGCAGCACAGTGGAGTGGAGTTGCTAAGTTCTTGTCACGACATCGAAGATTAGCGCCTACACTAATCAAAAGCCTAGCGATTTCTTTTTTGTCGTGAACAGCTGCCAAATGCAGAGACGTTGCATCTTCTGAATCCCGTGCCTATCAAAATCAAACATCGAAGTAATGATGACAGATCTCTCTCGAGTTTTAAATTTTAAAAAGTTGGTGATGTTTCAATGCTGGTGCATGTTTAACCCGTGTTTTTCGTTTTGTTGCTGTTTTAGGGCCCGTCAACTACAAGGTCATTAGAGCCGTCGACTGCATAGCTCTAATGCAGAGACTGCACAGACACTACACTAATGCGACGATTTTTGGGTATTAGCGGTACCCAGTTTTCCCAAGCGGTCACCCATGTCAGTACTAGCTGGGGTTGCGTTGCTTAACTTCAGTGATCAGACGAGAACTGGTGTGTGCAACGCAATACAGTCGCTCCTCTTTAACATGTGTCCCTTGTGAAATGGCATTATAATATACCCAAAATGGCACTTTATTTCATCCCATGAAAGACTTGTCGTCTTGCTGATATAATACGTGGAGATTAGGAAAATCCTATTACCTCAACGTCTATGCCTGTACATTGCAGAAGATCCCTTGCAGCAACATCGTTTCCTCGCATTGAAGCATAATGGAGTGGAGTCAAACCATGATCATCTTTACAACTGATATCAGCATTCTGCGATACCAAATAATGAACAATGCTGTCTGGCGTTTGACCACTGATGGAAACGTTGGAGTCAGATACATAGCCACTTGAATAACGCTCTAAACATCGTTTCATGGATGGCTTCAAATAGTAAATAATTAAAGATCGCATGGTGGCATATATGTGCACACAACGTTAAAGGTACTGCCAAAACTAAAAGCATAGTACTGTACTGAAAAACTAAAGGGCATTACAGGAATTCTGCAAATTAACTGACCATTTAGAACTAATACTAAGCAAACTATTGAAAAGACCTCTACTAGAAATAATAGCTCAATGAAAAGAACATGAAATACTGTATGATCTTTTATTTGTCAGCTATGAAACCATGCTTTAAGTTGTTTAAAAAGTGCTAACCGAATAATCAATATTTTCCGCTATTTGTATTTGCCGCTGAAGTTTAGGCTGTTTTGTCTTCTTATAGCGAGCTGCTAGATGCAATGGTGTCAACCCATCTTCACCTTTTATATTCACAACTAGGAAGCACTCAATACACAAGTCTAATTAAGCACTAGCTAAAATTCACAAACCATGATAATCAGAAAACTCATTTATACAGTATATAACTCACTTGACCCTCTTTCAACCATCAATTTCACCATGTCATAATGGTTATAGCGTGCTGCATAATGTAAGGGGCTCAAGCGATCTGCATTTAACTCATTGATGTTAGGTCTTTTGTTACCATCTTCATGGTCCAGTAGTTTTTTCATTCCATCGACGTCGCCATCTCTTGCCACCTGTTCATCAGAAATGTACGTCCATAATATACATTATCTTTCAAAATGATATTCCATTCTAGCTTCACACTTTCGGAGTCCGAGTCTGGCATATCTCCAAAGTGTTAATCATAATAAAATTCGTTTACTTCCATCTACGGCGTGGATAATCAATCTCTCCTTTAGTTAGTAACGACTTACCCCGTTCTAAATTTCATGTCAGAAGTTGATTTTCACTACCATACTCAAAGTTTAACTCAATAAATTAGTGGTATGATTATATGCTATTGCAAATACTAGGCTTGCAAATGCCCTGATAAACTACAGTATCTAGACAAAGCACAATGAAACAGTTTGACTAATGTGTTTCAACAACAATTGGACTAAAATTGCCTACATAATATCTTCATTCAGCTTTCCACATTCTATTTTAATCTAAAGCATTAATGTTCACATTGAAGTCTACAATTTGAAACAAATTGAACACATTTGTATTATTGAATGCTTATGACAAATTTTCAAAGGAATGCCAAAACGCTCTAAGAACCAAAATAGGATTTCTGGATTCATAGGATTTAGATAGGACATAATTAATTTTCGTCATTATTTGTCGAAGAAAGAAGGAATTTGCCCTACTAAAATTTGATATTTTATGTTATTACTCTACATTTTTTCCCATTTATGCTCCAGTACTCTATTTTTATTTATTGTTTTTTTATTTTAACGTACCATAGGTATTATGAGACTTCATTTCTTGAATCTCTCCAGGAGGCGTTGGGAACAACACTTTTGTACAAGAAATTAATTAACCCATATTACATATCACTAAATGCCAAAAATATCACGGTCATCTATAAATGTATTAACTTCTCGCCCTTGATATCATCGGTGGCGAACCTGTGACCAGCGGGTGCAATTTTAAGTGACCCGAGCGTGAATCATATCTAGTGAAGTTAAGCGTAGTCTTTTAAAGTTGAACACAGAATTTTTTACTTTCACGTGGGAATACAATCGGAAATATCGCTTAAATAGCCAAAGACCGAGAAAAAGCCCGTTTGCTCGATCAAAATCTTACGAATACTTCGTAGAATTGAAATGCATGCAACTGATCCACGGTCAACTTTTTTTTCGTGTATTGTGACTGTCTTTAAAGAAGGTTTGCCACCACTGCCTAATATGATGGTGATACTGTATTGTACTTACAAACAAAGGCATAAAATTACAGCTCACCTGATGAATTGTTTTTCGTGTGATTTGCAGTGCCAATGACGCACTCTTTCTTGCACTCTTCTTCTTATTATAACGGGTATCATTCGTGCCTGTCATATTCAAAGTAATGGCATCCTCACTCTCTTGATGATATTCTGAAGATTTACTCGATAGACCAGTATTGAATGGGTATGTATTTTTTCGATATAAATTTCCAGTCTCACTTGCAGTCCTTTTGCTATATCCCTCTAAATGGTCTAAACTTGCAGTTCTTCTATTATTATCCATTTATCAAGCAATCGCATTTCAACATTTAGACGTTAGTAGGGGTTGTCTTCATCCATCACATTAAATGATCTTCATAATAAACCTACTAGAATAAATATCATGGTCAGCATGATGCAATTATATAATTTATGAAATTTCTTACAAGTTTTAGCTGGTTGTTCCATAAAGAGATTTAGAGGTGGCATTATACTAGGATTGATCACAACAACAGAAACCAATAGGCTTTCGAATGCAGCATTAACACTGAATATGTTTTCATATTTTACGGCCAATTACATATATTATTAAGAAATAACAATGGGGGACTTTGGAACGTAACTATCCTGTTAACTGATACTCAGTATAAACTTTATTATTTTCATTGTTGGGATTTACTTCTCCGGACTGTAAGACAATAAACCAGTTAATTGAAATTCAAAAAATACTTACCATTATGACAGTACCTAAATAACTTTATTTGTTAGCTTAGTAATGTAAACTTAACAGCAACTTGGCTTCGCATGACCACTGTCGCAGAATCAATCTTACTTTGCAACGAAACACTTCGTAGATCAGGTGTCAATTCCAATGGGTCTTCAAGTTGCATTGAGGTATGTTTCTTCCATTCGTTGAATGCCTCTTCAGTAACAGAGATCGGTTTTCCCAATTTCTGATTTAATAAGGTGGCGGCATGGACTGCCTTTGCTTTAGCAATTTCAATAGCTTGTAAACATACTCGTAATCTATGAAAGGCACCGGAAATTTTACAATTAGTTTGTGTTGTTGAACAAATTTCTCTTCAGACAAAAATCCCCTTATTTATAGCCCGTTTTAGGGTTTTTTTTTGTATTACCCGTCCCATCCCCTACTTAAGGGCTCTCCTGTTTAGAGGATGTAAAGCATATAAACTAAACTAAACGACAACTGGACATTTTACTCACCTACACCTATCCAACTCCTCATTAGAATGGAAGAATTCCGGAGAAAAAATAACTATCATATTTTTCAATTTCTCAATTAACAGATTAGTAACTTCTTGATATCTGTCAAGTCTTGACATGGTGAAATTAATC
Source organism: Trigoniulus corallinus (assembly GCA_013389805.1). Taxonomy (NCBI): domain Eukaryota; kingdom Metazoa; phylum Arthropoda; class Diplopoda; order Spirobolida; family Trigoniulidae; genus Trigoniulus; species Trigoniulus corallinus. The sequence continues at coordinate 17,803,618 of JAAFCE010001036.1, forward strand.
TCGGCAGTCAAACAAAAGTCGTCTCCAAGTGTCATCAAACGTTGATTAACTATAACGTCTTCGTGCTGCAAGTTAAATTACGTAAATGAAAAATCCTTAAATTTGATCGGTGAATTCAACGAAATGCTGGTACCTCATTAATTTTATTCCTACGAAAAACATGAAGAACATATTCAAGCCTTTTCTTCATACTGGCTTGCACTTTAGCAACTGAGCTCCTTACACATTTTATTTTAATACATCCCTTTACTCGATCAGGAATAAAGGTATCCTCCTTCATCGCTTTTACTTCAATTACGCCTGCAGAAAACCTAAGACTATCGCATGATGGTACAATTGCATTTTTGGCACTCAACGCGCACATTTTAAAATCTGACACAATAGAATCCCTCTTCTTCCTTCTGGAGGCAACTCGAACTTCGGCGAATTATTCGCGTCAAAACGCTAACGCCATACGCACACGGCTGCGAATATATCGCGCCCATGTTTGCGAAAGTGCAGCGAATTAGTTAGAATCGCTGCATGCAGGGCCGGCGCTATATTTTGCGGGGCCCTGTGCAAACTAATGGTGCGGGGCCCCTGCAAAATAATGAAGTGGGGCCCTTATATAAATGGTTCAATAATCCGAATGCGCGGGGCCCTGTGCCGTCGCCCAGTTCGCACAACCTTCACGCCGGCCCTGGCTGCATGTACGCTTTTAGTCGTCATCGTTGTTTGAATTTTGATTTAAAAAAATGGCATTCATCGACAAACCAATAGAATTAATAAACAAGTTGCTCAAAAAGGAACTAAACTGACGTGTTGGTGCGCGTATCAAACGAATCGATCCACCGCGTTCCTGTCGCTAAAAATCAGCTACGACTGCGATTGATTCGCGTTGAGCTATAGTACCACAACGCCATCTACTAGCAAAATCTACCTAATCGAAGTTAAGTTAGACATGTGTATGATTCACCACTGAGAGGAAGTTCTGTTTTTCCACATCCGTTAAATAAGTCGCGTTTTGTCGTTGCATTGATTATAATTTTTTATTCGTTTTTTTGGTGCATAACCGGTAATAATTGCCTGTAGAGATAGTGTTATTTCTACTAAAATTATAAAGGTTTTTAATGTGTGTATTAGCATGTGACAATGCGACTGGTTGTTAGAAGACTTCTACTCTACGTGGTAACGTCGGTTTTAATTATTTTTGTGATAATTAAGTATCATGGTAGTGACAAAGAAACCAAAGTACTAGATTCTAACTGCCGTGTTTCAGCAGAAGTACAAGAAAATTTAAATAACTTGATGATCGAGACTCATAAACTTTTAGATAAATTGAAACTCGCCCATTTCATTTGCTATGGATCTTTATGGGGCGTATTAAAGATTGATAATCTTCTACCGTGGGAGGATAATGTTGAATTTTGTGCCTTCAACGAGGAACTTTCAGAGTACGAAGAAGCTTTTCTCATAAGAATTTTTCGTAAGAATAATCTTGTTTTAAATTACGATTCGCAAGATGGACTATATGAAGTTTATTATCCAGAGAGGCGAAGCAAAGGACTTCTTCGGATAGTGGTATTTGAAAAGGACGTTGATCTCGACATGATGAAAAGAGTTGGTTGGTCTCGGCGTCTCCTACCTCAAGATTGTGATATGTCACCGTCACTTCAGTGTTTTCCTCCAAGATTAATTGAACCACCACTTCCGACGACATTTATTCATGGAGTAGAGTATAATATGCCCAGAGAGCAAATAGAAATTCAAAAATATCTTTATCCTGAAACTTGGTGGAAAGATATCAAACCTAATGATTGTTAACTACAGCAAAGTGCCTAGTTTTACTGAAGTGGAGTCGATGACTTTTTTTAAATAGTCAATTTAATACTGTACTACCATTGATATGCAAAGTGTAAAATCATATATATAGAGCTAATTTTAAAACCTCTAGTCATTTATGTGTAAGGTGACAAAGACACTCATGAAAGATGTATACCAGCACTTGAACTATAAATAAATATGGGGAAGTATCGAAATGCCGTTCCTGGCCAACCTGCATTACATCAGAAATATTTTTGAAGTTAAAATTTAGCTACCAACAAACTTAATGAATAAAATATTATAGTAAAACCTTATTATTCAGGATTTGACTAACTGGTGGTCACCAGGATTAAGAAATAATCTGGATTAGTAAACCAAACAAGAAACCTAAAGCAAATAATCCTCCAAAGAAGATATTTGCGTCCAATGTTTCATGTGA
>JAAFCE010001036.1:17807593-17832783 GCA_013389805.1 Trigoniulus corallinus
AGATGGCAGAGGCAAGGCAAAAGGAAAACCCTGTGACCCGCTTGTAGGAGCATAACTAAAGGCATTTTTGATTATTGTGAGTGGAGGCAGTTTAGCATCTGTCACACAAAAGCCAAGGCCACTAGTGTTAAAAACAAATAGTAAAATAAAAAATTGATTAAGCGATAACATTTCAACCGGATGAACAAATTTTCCCTGACAAAAAAAAAAACAACTCTATAGAATTTCATACAAGAAATGAGAATGGTAATCACCTATATACATATATGTACAAATCAGTCCAGTGTTGTTTGCTTGGCACAATTTTATATAAAAATAGTCAATGTCTGAAGAGAAAGAAAATGCTGCGATCATCACCAATCCGTCGCTGCAGTTTCACAGTCAATTTCAATGCCAGATGTAGAGGATGAAGAGCTTGAAGGAGAAAGGCATGAATGAGCTGATAGGACAGACACTCCAGACATATTACTGGACCTATACCCTGGCGATATTGGGCTACTGCAGTTCGAAGCATCATCAGCGCTGTCTTCTAGCGACATTGATGAGTTTTTCCATAGTGTCATACACTGACGACGGTCTCCAAGTTCACCTGGGAGTGCTCCACTACTAACTGGTCTCTTTTTAATATTTGTAGTGGGTGGTTGAAAATTTGAAAATGATTGTGTGTTACGAGGTGGATCCTGTAATAACGGCGCACTGTCACTGATTGCTTTGTGGCTTCTGTTATCACCACCGCCACCACCAAATGCTCTAAGACTGGATTGGAAATATATTTTAGAATCTGCATCTTCCGGACTATGATCAAGGTTTTCCAATTCCGGACTTCGCAATAGAGGTTGACCAACGATTGTATGTCTGGGAAGATTGCTGTGCTGCTCCACTCTCTCGGATCCAGACTTTGGATTGCTTTCATCTACAACTGGCAAAGTCGACAAAATGCTATCGTTGCTCATCACAGGTATGTGCGGCCAACTTGGTGGCAGAAATTCGGTATCGTCACAGTCTTTCTCTGATTCATCATTTCCATTAGTAGTCTGGTTGTTCGGTAAACATAGAGAGCCACGTTGCAATTTATTTGCAGGCAGAGGTACTTCGTAGCCATTATTCTCAGGCTCTGGATGTTCATCACTATCGTAGAGCAACTCCAAGTATTTGTGAGTGCCAGTGGGGCTGTCGTTGCCCTCGTCATCCAGTAGTACTGTCTTATCATCAGTATCCGTGTCGGACAATAGGCGATTTGAGTTGATACTATTCGTTGCTCTTCTGCTAGAATTATTCCTGTCTTCAGCCTGTGGAGGTCACCAACGAATTTTTAATTCGGCAACAATAAATGTACCAAGAGGAGGAAAACTTTATAGAGAGCAAGAAACTAACCATATCATTAATACCACTAGAGTTGTCGGTTTCTGTAGTTGACCACAATAGAGTTCTTGCACTTTGGTGACGTCCTCTGACACTATCTCGGTTAATACCTGCTAAGAGACAAGACTGATCGTCCTGAGGCTCTGAGGAGACTACATGATGACAAAGCAGAAGCCAGGTAACAGAAAGAAAAAAATGAACAGTGTTAAGTCATGCGACAGCAGTTACTAAGCATCAAGCGAACATGCTGTTTGGCATAAATATTCTGATTAGGTGAACAAGAAGAGTTCTTCGTACCTGGAGAACTTGCGTAAAAAACTTCTTCACAATTATAAGCCAAATTATCAATGCCGCCTGATAAGGAGAACAAAAACAAACGACATACACATACATGCTTCATGCTGAAAAACGAGCTGCTATTATTCATTATGCTTATTATTAAACTTCTGACTGCGACTCATCGTCATGCTAACATGAATGGTAGTAGCGTTAAGTTGTCATTGTTATCATTCCAGCTTATATTACGAGGATAATAAAAAAACTGACTGATGGAAGTTAAAATATGGAGCTTACCTTGCTTTCCCAAATAATTTCGATTATGTACAGTGGTTGGCAAAAGATCTGCAGACTTTCTCTTTAATTCCTGAAGTTGTTCAAGGCAGTATTTGAATGTTGGTCTGTCACATGGATTATAACTCCAACATCGCATCATTAAGTGGTGTCTGAGGTAAATAGAAGAAAACGTTAAAGGACAGCTTCATTCATATAATACTTAAGGCTATTCTGCTCACAGATCATCAGGACAGTTGTCTGGTTTGTCCAAGTGGCCTCTTCCACGCACATAATGCAGCACCTCGACATTGGTTCTGGCAGGATATGGTTGTTGACCAAGGGTCATCACCTCCCATAATAGCACCCCAAATGCCCTGTACGTTTACGATGATAAAAACTAGCTTATAAATAGTCCCTGCAAAGTAGTATGGATTTCCAAAAAATAGACAAAAATCAAATAAATTTTGTTACTAACCAAACATCTGACTGACTTGTAAAAACGCCATCAACCAAAGATTCTGGAGACATCCACCGGACTGGCAATAGTCCTTCTCCTTCCTTACGGTAGTAATCATTTTTATAGATATCCCGAGCGAGACCAAAATCACCAATTTTCACTACCCTGTGTGCAGCATCGTGACTGGAAACTAAACAGTTTCGAGCTGCCAAATCTCTGTAAAAAAGCGACAGGTAAATTATAAAGCCTATGAAGTGCGCTGTCAGGTTAAATTCCATCAACGACAGTTAGTTACTGTCTGTCAGTTATACAAGGTTTCTCTTGATTAGTCAAAAGAGACAACAGCGCCAAGCACATGAAAATACTTTAATGGCAAATGTGGCTGACAACTTCCTTGTAGACAGCTTGGCACCGCTTTCAAGATTTGTTATGAAACATTAAGCACCACAAACCTGTGTACAAAGTGCATTTCTTCCAAATATCGACATCCTTTGGCCACATCTACACAGATGCTGATTAAATCTTGAATTGTCAATGAAGAAGTTGAAAACTGTCCACATAAATAACATTATCAGAAGCACTACATATATATCAACTGCTTTGCAACACTAACATCCCGCGTCTATATACAGTAGTTTCAAAATCTACGTACCACGGTAGGTCTATGACTCCTTAGGTATGAGAGGAGATCGCCACCCTCCATTAATTCCAATATAATAAAATTAGGATCGTTGTTTAGACATACACCCAAAAGATGTAAGATATGCTCATGCTTGAAGTTACTTTAAAAATTAAAAATATTCATTGCAAGCTCGCTTAAAAACAACTACGATAAAGTTGAATTTTTAAAAATGATGTTAACCTCATTAATTGAGCTTCTTTCAGAAATTCTGCCTTTTCTTGGTCAGTTGCACCTTTGCGCAAAGTCTGCAAATTTTGCATACAACAGATTAAAATAAGGCGTTCGATGCTTTGCTTGTTGTTGTTGTTTAAGGTCCCGTCAACTACGAGGTCATTAGAGACCCGTCCACTGTGTAGGTCTGACGCATATACTGCACAGACACTACACTAATGCGACGATTATTGGATATTAGCAGTACCCAGCTTTCCCAAGCGACCACCCATGTCAGTACTAACTGGGCTTGCGTTGCTTAACTTCAGTGATCAGACGAGAACTGGTGTGTCCAACGCAACTCGCCGCTCCCTAGGCGTTCGAGTGAAATTTAGCGAGGTTAAAAGAAGAATTACAACAAACCTTAATTGCGACCGGAGTAGATTCTTCATCTGCACCAGGAAGATTCCGTGCTAGTCCTTCAAAAACTTCTCCAAATGCTCCACTTCCTAAAAATTTTATCAAAATGATCTGGTTTCTGTTGATACGGGGTAAACTCGCTAATTCAGCATCACTTATAACGTCTCTGCCAAATTTCATAACCAAAAATTTAGTGAACGAAGTGAGATTAAAAGTGGACACTTTTTTTTATAATTACATAGAAAGAATGCTACTTAGGTACCCAGATGAGTATATCGCATTTGTTTGATGTATAAAATTATGGTGATTCGGCAAATCCCTTAAAGTTGCCAACTCAGCGTCAGAAGTTCGTAGATTAAGAACCATTTCCTGAAGAACTTTCTGATTTTTTTCTCTAGTTCTTCGTACTGTAAAAAAAAAATAGGTCTCTTTAATGCTATACTGAATAGTTATAAACAATTTAATTCTTAGTTTTAATAGAGATCTAAGAATTAACTGTAATCGCTCACCTTTGAAAACAATATAAAATGATACCATCATTGCAATGATTACCAACGACAATGTAGAGCCAAGAACAATTGTGAGTCGCTCTTCATTATCTCCAAGAACTAGAAAGTACAATTAAAATAAAACTACTAATCGTCACGTTTTTCAATTTTTTTTACGCACGTAACTAATACCTGGTATTTGCGAGAAGTTAATTGCATGACTTTCTTCACTGAAATCGCTGATACCAAATTCATTGATGGCGCGAACTCGAAATGTATACCGAGCTTCAGTATCCAGTTTGCTTACTGTCCACTTTGTTTCACTGCCATTATAAACATTTGTCCAATCTGAGTTGACCGTGTACAGACCAGTATAATTTTCATTCCATGGACTGGAAGGAAAAGTAAGAGTTAGGAACATATGATCACTTTAGATTAGAAATGAAATCGTACCCATCATACGTGAACTGACTTTGAAAACACTGACGTTAATTATATATTGTAAATTACGTAGAGAAAAAAATCTACTGAGTTGTACCCCTCTCTAGAAAGGGGTTGTGACAGCAGAGTACACAATTGGGAAACAACTTCAATACTTTAAATTGCATTAAGAGGCTCACTTAAGTTTGCTAACACTGGACAAACAACGTGCTAGACTAACAAGAGTTCAAGGCTTGCAAATATCAGGCAATACCACAATGAAATTCACGTATGCCGGGTACAATCAGTTATTTGAACCCTTACAGGACTTGTAAAATGTAATAAGTGTGTTTTCCTCCACGGCTGTCTGCCTGTTCCCAAGTCACTTTATACACGTCTTGTTGAACACGGACAGCTTCTGGAATTCCGGGCGAAGTAGGTCGATCGCCTTCTAGGCAAATGGCATTATGAGAATAGCCGTTTCATTTTTACGTTATAGTTATCAAAGATTGAGAAAAGCTTTTAGCTTTTAAACAAACCGGCAGTTGCAAAGATAAAATCGGTCCCTTTTGGCCAAATATAAGTCGTAGGGAAAGAGGAGTTATACAACACTAATAATCGAAATACATAACGTGTATTAGGTTGCAAAGTGGTGATGTTAAATTGGTAATATTTGCCAGGTTCCGTTATCTCCGTTTGTAATTCCGACGAACGATTTCCAAAGAGCTGTATATATGATTAAAATACGAGTAATAAAGTAAGTAATAAATCAGCAAGTGTTGACCATTCTGTCAACAGTGTGCACATACCTCTTCATACAAAAGCTTATGCTCCAAAATCTCACAAGAAGTAGGGGCCACCCATTTCAGGGAAATGGAAGACAGATTAGACATGATGAGACTCAGATTGTTTGGTATTTGAAACGTCTGCACAAAGACCTCAGCACTCTCACTGAAACCTCTACCATTCGTTGGGTTTGCACGAATCTTATTAAAAAGACCTTGATAAGAATAATGTTAAATTATTAAGCATTACATAATTAGATGATATATTTACCGTCACAGAATAATTCTGCGCTGGCTTCAGTCCTCCAACTGATGCATTGTGTAATGCATTCAAATCCAACTGTGACACTGGTGGTAAACTGCGGCTATTTGACTGCATATCAGAGTTTGGTATATGTCTCTTCCAGTGTATGGAGTACACGACAGCTGGACCATTTATAGATTTTGGAGTTATCCAGGTAACACAAGCCGACTCCGGAGTAGTTACAATAACTGTGACGTTTTGTGGTTCCGACGGAACTTGAATCAGGATGGGAAAACAATTTTTATATGTTGATATCAAAATCAAGTCCTATACAGACTATGAATAATTAATTATATTAATGTACCTCCTTCAGAAGTGTTAAAGCTGAATCTAGGTCCAGCTTTAACTGTCACTGGACTATAATAATTCCTAGCAGACACACGCACAGTATAGTTAGTATATGGCACCAGGCCACGTAGAGTAACTGTGGTATTTCGTGTTGACTAAAAAAAACACTTTAATTACTTAAATACCTACTATTCATGTAAAACTGCTTATTAGCCAAAAAACTGTCTCGAAGTCAATGAGGTTCCAAAGTTCGGTAAAAATTTAGTTCTTACCAGAGTGAAACAAGTTGAGCTAGCGTTTATTTTGGGAGTGTGGATGGCACCATTACAGAAATGTTGTTCTGCTCCTGTTTTAGCACTCCTGTCAGTAACTGGGTAATAATATAATGTGTACGTAATAGACGCTAATGAAACGTTTGAACATTCCGGTGATTGCGACACCGGCTTTATGCTTAAAATTACTGAAGTACTAGAGCTAGTTACTACTGTTGGCTGGTCAACATAATTTTGCGGTTCCAAGCATTTCTGATCTGGAAATGCGAAATAACTATATATATTATTACAAATTAAAGGGCTAACAATTACGAAACAACGTCAAATTAATCAAGTAGCATACCTGGATAAGGCTGAAGGTGGTCTCCGATAGCCATAATGCTACTAATGGCACTAACGTTTTCCAAAGAAATGGTGTTGACGTCAACGTGCCTACGATTATACTCTACATCAACTAAAGTACCATCACGATATGTAATTGCGGGCTTCGGTACACTGTAAATATATCCCCCATTTCGACTACACCAATAAATCTGCGAGCGATCTACTGTAAGTGATGTGGGTGGTAAACCTAAGAACAGACAGCAACTTTATATCTTAAAGCCCTTTAAAGGTGTTTATAGCTTACTTCTAGTCTGTCACAAACTTACCATTATTTGCCAGTTTGGTGGCGTTTAATATAACAGTACATCTGCATCCTTTCAAATCCGACATCCAAATATGGCCTTTGTCAGCTTCCACCCACAAGAGTCTTATGCTCGACACATTGGAGTTGTCTAATGCCAGGGGAAAACTAACCAATAGATCTCGTGGACAATTGCAATAGTCCGATTGATGAATCAACGGAACCACATCAGACGTATGTTCTTCCCAAATATCAGTTTCATTGGCAGTTGCCACCATAGCATCTCTACCATATCTTCTTTGTTGTTCCCCTGACATTTTAAAAGCACGACTTGTGCAGTGATTGACGTTAGAGAAAAAAGAACGAATTTTTGATCCATCCATATCACTAGCGAACAGACAACCTAATCCATCTCTAAATTCCGTTGTCCAGAATAACATGCTAGACAATTCAAACAACATACACTGTAACGCATTCATTATATTTGGGGGTTTTAAGTTCAAAAATACCGGGCATACCTTGATAATGGCTCCACTTTTAAAGATCCGATTCTACCAAAACTTTGAATAATTGGAGTTGGGTCATAAGGATGATCCACATCCAGCTTCCAAATGAAACTGCTGTTCATTTCGTCAACTTCACTCCAATAAATCTTTCTTCCTACCCAATCGACACTTAAACTCGTTCCAAATGACTGCAAATCTTTCACCTATGCCGAAGAGCTATAATTTGGTATGCAAGTATTTACTAAACGCAATCACAAAGTATTACTCACTTTGGTTTTGTTACTTCCGTCCATATTGGCCCTCATAAGTGTGCCATCTTGACCTAGCCAGAATACGTTATCCCACAAATAATCGATATCAACTGCATGCACGGCATCTTGCATTATCATCCGCCTTTCTTTATTATCGACATCTGTTAATTCTAAACTGTTTCCTTGCGCAACAAACAACTTAGGAATGGGAATTTCGTAGGAAGTTTTTGCTTCAACAACTTTGCTTGAAGGACCTTCGCCTGCTTCATTGTAGGCTCGGACCTAAAGGAAATTCATAGTGTCTCAACTTATCTTTAATTCCGAATGTGACAATAAATGTAGCAAGTGATCATCTAATTTTTTGTCTTATGCGCACCTTAAAAAAATAGCTGGCATTGAACGTTGATGATTTTGGTACGTCAAAACGAAAAAACAGATCCGACGTTTCATTTTCAAAAATGTGAGTAGTCGAATTTCCAATTCCAGTGTTGTGTTCACTCCAGCTAGTTACTTTGTAACCCAAAACAACTCCATTTGGGTGTTTAGGTGGTTGCCACCTAAATTCTATTTGTATTTTTGGCTCAGTCCTATGAAGTGACTCCACAGCATCTTTATGATATGTAACAAAGGCACGAGGTTTTATAGGTTTCGTGGAAACTGCAAATGGATTGTGTTGAATTAGAAATGTTTGTCAAAGCATCAAAATATAACGTGGTCATCACAGTTAAACATACCAGACATTGGTGATCTCAACGATTTGCTCACTAGACGAGACGATCCCCAGTATGTAAACGCCCGAATTGAAATGAGTAAGGGCGAATATGGGGGCAGAGAACTAGCAGAGGGGTATGAATAATGTGCGAGTTCGGAAACATTCAACTGGATCAAAATAAAACTCTTGTATTATAACGTGACATTTGCTCGTCCTTCAGTGTAAAATATGATCGTCGTATACCTGTATTTTTGGAGCGATCTGATCGTCGACTGTAATTTCATAGTACACAGTTCCATAATTCACGTTTGTCACGGGGCTCCAAGTGATATTGAAATTGTTCCAGTGACCAGAGACTGTGATGGTATTTTCATTCACTTGGTTGGGGATGACCACAATCTCATGCGTCATATTGACATCTTTAGAAACACGTTTAGAAAACGTGTTAATTAAAATCAAACATCCACAAAAAAGTCAAGATGCGCATCAACTTTTCATAGCCTACCTGGAAGAGGCTGGAGAGTAGGGTCGATGACAATCAAAGTTTTCAGATCTCGAAGTCCAAGTCCACGCAAATGTGCCACATTCATGCGACACGTATCACTAATGAGGGCTTCGTTCTGGTCATGCAGCCAATACAAATGGCCACTGTAGTAGCGGAGAGGCCCGTGTCTGTTATTAGACACATAAGTTAAAGAAAAAGTACACAAAAAAATTATTACTCATGTCCTACACAGCTTCAGCTACAACAGTTCTCATCTTAAATCCGCGACAAGTGACTGAGTGTCCGGAACTCACATAGCAAGTCTTTCAAATGATGACTCCCGGGACCCCTCACGACACCTTACACCAATAGGATTAAGCGTTAATTTAATCTTCATTTTGCTCCGAGAAATTTTCGCATATTTCTATGCATATCCTTAGGTGGGTGACCAATCGCCATATCATCCTAAGGTACGCTGCTGCATTAAAGTTACGATTTCGGAACTTGGCAACCCCTTTTTAGGGCACATAAAAACCTTGATCTGGCACTAGTCAGAACAGCCCGTTTTCTTGTGGATAAAGAGCTATGTTCTGTCTATACTGCACACTGCTTTTAACGCACCGCTTATGGTACAATAACAGTTTAAACTAATACTTACATGGTGTCATCTGGTAAAGAAACGAGATGTTCGTTATGTTTTTTATCATTTTCTGTCACTAGCTCATTATTTGAGTAAGATGCCATCGTCGAATTATAAACCCGGGCACCGTCACATCTCCAAACTATCCAATAAACTATTTGACGGTCAAGATCAAGAGTCAACCCCATTACTAAAAATATAAAAACACTTGATAAGTGAAAACACTGATCTTTAAGTTGCTCCATTCTAACTGATTGGCTAGCATTATCAATACCTTTTTCACCGGAAAAAAAGCCTGTTTGAAAATAAGTGCGTTGTCCTCCCCCATTAAGACGGGCACATTCGACAGAATGAGAAGTTGTCCAGTAGATGAAACCATTCAGTGAATCAATGTTCAGTTCTTTTGCAATGGTCAATATTAGCAGAGGTTCAATGTTTTTCCCATCCAAATTTGACCTCAATATCTACGAAACAAGTACTTTAAGTAATAATTAAGTGTTTCTGTTGCATAAATAATGATCCACTCATACCATCTGTTGCTTAGGACTCGACCAATAAATTTTTTTCCCAATCCAATCTACAGCAATGCTGACACCGGTCACTGCCTCTGGTAGCAACGTAAGAGATTCATGGTAGCTCATATTGTAAACGTATATTCGGCTAGTGTTAGTATTCAGGAACAGCACATCTTGATACCAAGCCATATCTAAATGACATCAGAACTCTGTTAACAAAAATCAAACTTGGCGAACTTTCATGTCAAGGTCTCAATTTTCAACACTGAAATCCAACCTATGATATGAGCATTTTGGAGATTTGTCCCATGGATTAACAGTTCAACATTATCTCCAATGATATCAGACTTGAATATGCCTTCTTCTGCACTCCAAAGGACTTGCGGAAAGCCAGGTCTTGCAGCTGAAATAGTAATCAAGTAATTCCTTTGATTGCAACTCATTGGAAGGGAAAATATTTGTTTTATTTTCACTTACCTGGTCTTAAAGTACGTCCTTTGAAAACGTCAGACCATGGTCCCTTGCCACCAGGAGAATATGCTCTTACTTTAATTGCATAATCTGTACTTTCAGTCAATCCCTCCAGAGAATATGTCAGTTTTGTTAAATTTGATTGAATAATAGGACTGCTTTTATTTCGAAGATCTTCAACAAGTATTTCATAATTCCATTTTTGCCAAGATCCTCGACCTTTAAAAAAGCACCGCAGATGTTATTACTCATTACAACACAATGCTTTTTCTATTATGCAAACACCTCATAGTTCACAATTACCAAGACCACCAAGTTGAACTGGAGGAAGCCAAGACAGTTTTGTCATCACTTCTTTAAATACTGCTTGGAGATTTCTTACTGGATTAACTGGAGCTAATAAGATATATTAAAAGAATCGTTACAATCTAGAAATTAAATATGAAAAGGCACTAAGCAAATGCCATACCAGGAATCGGTTGAGAATCTGGATGAAATACATGAAGACTGAACAATGGCTCCTTCGAAACAGATGGTCTGTAGAACTCATTATGATAAAATTTTTGATCTTGTTCGTGATATTCCTCATACCACACCCCGTTGTCGGTAGCCCAGTAAAATAAGTCTTTAAATACTGCAATAGCCTTCACTCCAGAAAAACGCGACTGCTGTGTGTTCTTGCGAATGTTTATCCTTTCCAGTCTGAAACATTTCCAAAATAAATCTATTGTACATAAAGAAGATAAGCCATTTGTTGATAGGCATTATGATTTACCCATTCAAATGAGTGACATAAACTGTATTTTCCGTGTCATTCGGTAGAAATAACCGAAAATTGCGATGGTCAATTGCAAAAGTCACCAAATGATCATCTGAAATCAACAAGCGAGCACTATCCCTGTTGACAACGCTTCCTTGTCCTAAGTCACCGAGATCAATTTGGTATAATCCTCCTTTCACTGATTTTGTAACCCAATATAGGTACCTGCATGAAACATTAATCAAAAATGGGATGATGATAAAATTCAAATGAAAATTCGACGATCCTAAGTCACCTCACCCATTGTATGGATCAACTTTCATATCTGATAACAGATGATCAAAACCGGTCACCACAATTTCATAATTTCTTCCATCCAAATCACATCTGCTGATATGGTGCTCTTCTATCAAATAAAGTTTGTCATTAAGCCAATCAATGGATAAACTTTGTGGCCGACTATGTAAATTTGCTGGGGTTATGATTGTGCCAGTAGGTAGTGAATCCTCTGGCGACTGGCGAATAGGAACTCTGTGAATATCTCCTTCAGAATCCGATAGAAAAAAACAATTTTTCTGGAAATGAATGGCCAAGCCTAAAATATTACGAAAAAAACGGTTGATCAAGAATGAAAAGAAATAAACTCTGAAAAAAAAAAACATAAAAGAAAGCTCTTTTCTATTACCCTGTATCTTAATTGACTGGTTTTTTGGTTTGTAAAGAAGAAGGGATTCACTTAACAGTTCGAGCCTATGCTTCTCTACTTTATGACGAGTACTTAATATCAAAAACGGGTCCGGAGTACTCTGTGCTAAATATAATAACCAAAGTTAACATTTAAGAGTAACCTTATAAGAGTATGGGTGCCATGAGGCCCTACCATGAGGTTTCTTCGGAGTTGTAATACTCTGAAGTGCCTTGGGGCCTTCTCCGACATTATTGCGACATGAAACTGAAATTGTGTAGGTTGCAGAAGGCTTCAAGTTATTAAAAATGAAGAAGTTGTCTTTTGGCTCAGAAATATCCTAAAACAGAACAAGACGTTGTTGATATCAACAATATGTACGGTAAGCACTTTGAAGAATTCAGACATGAATAACACAAACCTTTATTAAACTGAAGTCTGCGTGGCTTAAATTAACTACATAGGAAAGAATTGGTCCATTAGGAAACAACGGTGGTTCCCACGTTACTGACACCCGGGTGAAGTCCACCAGCGTCAGTGAAGTAATGATAGGCGACGAAGAAGGCACTAAATGTTTATTAAGATATACGACTTATATCCGAATTTCATTTCCACTTTGTTGATTCGATGAATTTTTGTATATAAAATCTGTACCTCCATATGGCAATGTGGATATCACAATACTCTCTTTGGAAGTTAAAGGTTCGTGTTCCGGTAAAATGATCCAAGACACGCGAAACTATAAATTTACAAAATGAACAGTTCTATTAATCGGGGGTGGCGGAAGTGGGCCATCAGAGCCGGCACTGCAGGCAGCCACCAGTACAGGAGGGGCGCCGCTTCAATGTTGTAACTTCATCATTATGCAAAGTACGAGAGGGGCTCGCTTGAGATTTGCAGGCAGGCGTTGAAGACCCTGGAATAGCTCTTGCTACTAATGACAACACAAATAATACCCTGTATCTAGTATAAGGCGTTAAACCATCGACTTGGTGGACAGTATCCACAATTGGCACTTTTGGACGGTAATACTCCCAGCTTCCTGGTAAAGAATCATATTTCCATTGTAGCAAATAGGAGACATTGAGCGGAACTACATCTTTATTGGCCCCTTCCCACTTGATTCGGACGGATGTATTGGTACGTGAATCAGCAACCAAGCAAGGTTCAAGCGGAATTCCGACTTCATCTATGAAACAAAAATTTTTGTTTACATCAAAATAAAAAGTTCCTAAAATGCAACCAAATAGTAACTTTACAGACCCTTAACATTTTGAACGTAGAGGCTTCCCGCGTATCGGCATCCCAAAACACAGGCCATTTGCTAACAAAATGTGAACATCAGTCAATAATCAGCAGCTTATAAAACAATGTTAAACATGTGGGATATAGGAAATTCAATACAACACGGTAACCACAGGTGAATAATCTGTAATGGGCAGGTGTGAGTGGTGGCAGTAAGGTCTCGTGAGGATTGGGTTTAATCTTAACTTAATTCAAAATATTCTCGGGAACACTATCCTACCCCTCGAAATGTTGTCTGTTTATCTTATACACCGCACGGGCCTGCGGCTTTTCTTTCCATCCACCAAAAAGAAACCTTCAGCCTCCGTTAGGATCGAGCCTATACAACATGAGTTCACAAGAGTCGCCTGTCTGCGGAGCGGATTGACAATATGGAAGATGTAGAAATATCAAGATGGACTGCCAAGAAGCCAATTTTGCTTTTTTATAAAAAAAAAATTTGGCGGTTCAAATGAATAGTCCTACACAGTCCATATTATTAGTACACCCTTATCTGTTCCACGTTGTGTCAGAAGGCCATAGAAATTTAACTACCGACACAGAATTACATAGGGTAAACCATACAGTTATTGGACAGTTGCTTTTACATCATAGAAACAAGCAATGCAAAGCATTAATTAATAGTTTAAGTGCTTTGTTAGAGGTGGCAGTACTTGTATGTTGCTTGTTGTTGCTTCACATTGCTTGTTTCTATGATGTAAAAGCAACTGTCCAATAACTGTCCACTGTCCAATTACTGTATGGTTTACCCTATTCCAGTCATTAGGTGGTGGAGGTTGCCAGCAAACTCAGAGGAATTCAGGCAGGAGATTTTTCGCCAGGTAGACTGGGATTGGGAAGGGTCTGCTGATGCAATGTGGGACAGGGTTGCTAGGACAATCAGATGTGGAAAGGCAATTTTTGGTACCGCTAGAATAGGAGGCAATTCTCAGGGTGGGCAGACGTGGTGGTGGATTGCGAAGGTGGAAGTTACTATCAAACTGAAAAAGGTGGCGAGACACAGGAGGCCAGGAATCAAAGACAACCTATTTACAGGCAAGGAAAATGCTAGGAGGACCATTGCCCTGGCCAAGCACCAACTAGTAAGGGCGTAACCAGATAGAACTAGTAAGGACATAATCAGAGCCATAACGGTCAAGGATAGCAGTGGTACAGTCCTGTTTCAACCAGCGGACATAACCCAGAGGTGGGAGGAATACTACCATGGCCTCTTTAACGTTGCCAACCATAAAAGGATTATTGAGAGCAACCAAGTCATCTCAGAGGCAGTTGATAGAGTGACGGAGGCAAAAATAGTCAGGCCCTCTAAAAGATGAAAGGACACAAAGTAATAGGCCCAGATAAATTTCCCATGGATGTTTGGCATACACTGGGGGGTACAGGAATAACATAGCTAAGGTAGTGTTTCAATAAGTTAGCAAATTGAGACAGAATCCCATCAGCCTGGAGGAGAGCTGGAGAGTTCCACTGTTCAAGGGCAAAGGTGACGCCCAGGACTGTGTAAATTATAGCGGCATTAAGCTAATGAGCCATTCCATGAAGCTATGGGAGAGAATCATTGAATGCCGCCTCAGACAACGAACTAATGTCCGGGGTAATCAATTTCAGTTTATGCCTGAAAGGTCTACAATGGGACCAATATTTATCCTAAGGCAGATGATAGAGAAATATAGAGCAGCAAATAAGGACCTCCATGGAATATTCGTTGACCTGGAGAAGGCCTATGATAGTGTTCATGGACAGGTAGTATGGAACGTGCTAAGAACAGAGGGGGTATATGAAGGCGAATAGTTCAGAATATGTATGACGTTTCCATTGCTAGGGTTAGGACGGCTTGGGGTACTACAAGGGCTATTTTTTTCAAGGTCCGATCAGTTGCAAAATGAAAACCCCAGTGAAAATCCAAAGTGTTTTATTTGAAACATTTAGGTACACATTCCAGCTATTTCTCTACATAGCCACCTCTCTGACTGAGACATTTGTCATAGCGTGGTAACAACTTTCCTATACCCTCGTCATAGAAGGTAGCCGCCAGTTCTTTCAGCCAACTCTGTACACTGATCTGCAGCTCGTCTGAGTCAAACTTCTGTCCTCCGAGCCAGAGTTTCATGTTAGCAAACTTCTGTCCTACTAGCTAGTGTTTCAGCACCCTCCATACAGTGGACTTGATTCCCTCCGGCTTCCACCTCTTTGCTAACATGAGACGCTGGCTAGGAGGACTGAAGTTTGACTCAGACGAGCTGCAGACCAGTGTACGCGGGTATAGGAAAGTTGCTACCACGCTATGGCAAATGTCTCAGTCGGAGAGGTGACTATGTAGAGCAGGGGTGGCCAACCTGTCGACCGTGATCGACCGGTCGATCGCAAAGCCAATTTTGGTGGATCACTCGCGATGTGTTGACTTAACACCCACCTCGGTGATGTAGTGGTTCAGTGTTTTTAGGTCTGCGTCAGTGGTTCTAGGTCTACGTCAGCAGTTCTAGGTTCGATAGTGGACCGAGGTGGGTCCAGTATCGAACCTACCCCTCCCCACTTTGACTACGCCTATGACAACAAGTCGATCTCGACACGTTTTTAGGATAAAAAGTCGATCGCGACACTTTTTTAAGATAAAAAGTTGATCTTGGGTACGCAAAAGTTGGCCACCCCTGATGTAGAGAATTAGCTGGAATGTGTACCTAAATGTTCCAAATAAAACAGTTTGGATTTTCACTCTGGTTTCCATTTTGCAACCGATTTGACCTTGAAAAAAATAGCTCTCATACTAGAAGTTTCAAGGTGCAGGTTGGTGTGCATCGACGGTCAGCACAGCCCATAACCCATACTTATTTACTCTAGTCATGGATGAACTGCTGGCAGGGTTAGGGGATTGGATCCCTCAGTGCATGATATTTGCCAATGATGTGGGAAAGCTTTCAGAGTCCAAAGGTGAGGCACAAAAGGGCCTACAAGACATCCAAACGACAATGGAAAGGGGGCCTTATGGTGATTATGAAAAAGACAGAATACCTAGCTTTCAATTGGAGTTGGCAAGGACCACAGGGCGAGGTTCGCTCTGGAAGTGAGGTGATACCAGCGGTGCAAGAGTTTAGATATTTAGGATCAGTGTTCCAGGGAAATGATGTGATCTATAGGATCAAAGCAGGATGGCTAAAGTAGTGACAGGCAAGTGGAATCCTGTGCGACCGCCAGGTTCCAATAAAACTGAAAGGCAAAGTTTACAGAACTGTGGTTAGGCCAGCCATGCTATATGGCTCAGAGTAATGGGCTGTGAGGAAGGACCATGAAAGGAGAATGCAAGTGGCCGAGATGAGAATGTTGCGCTTCATGAGTTGGGTGTGGCGAGCCAACAAAATCCAAAATGAATATATTAGAGAGGTAGTCTGGGGGTGGGAGACATCACGAAAAAGATGAGGGAGAGTAGGTATGGGCATGTGATTCGAAGGGGGAGGAGGACCTCACTAGGTCCATCATGAGACACCAGGCGATTGGGGGTACTAGAGGAAGGGGAAGACCAAAGCGGACAAGGGAACAGGAGCTTATGGAAAGCAGTAGCGGTTCCAGGGTTAACATATGGAAATGAGGTTCTGAGCATTAGTAAAAAGGTTATGGACTGTATGGAAGTTCCCCAAAGAAGATTAGGTAGGATGGCCTTAGGGGGAAATAGATTTACAGCAGTTGAAGCAAAACAGGGGGACATGGGGTGGTCTACATTTGAAAAGAGACAAATGATTAGTAAGTTGGTATACCTATGAAGGATTTGTGGACTACAGAAGAAAAATCCAGTATGGCAGGTCAATGCATGGGTAAACAACATCAGGGTATCTACCGCCTGGGAGACAATGTTCCCTCTAAGGAGCCAAGTCTCATGTGCAAATTTGATTTTAAGGGAGCGGAGTCTCTACCAGGGAACTTTTCCCTGTGCACAGGGCATCTGGCCCGTATGCGCGGCCGCGCATGCGCGCAGCTTAGAGGGAACATTGCTGGGAGAGGAGGGTATCTGGGTATCTACCACTGCACCCCGAGGAGGGGGCAAATTCTAGAATTGCAAAGACTAGAACAGCACAAAGTTAAGGAATTGGGGTTGGGGCAGTGACGACAGAGTAAGGAGGGAAGGGCGGCAAAGAAAACGCTGAGGGTGTATGGAAACAAGCTTAAAATAGAGAGGGAGGTAATCTATGATAATATGTGGAAGAGCTCACTTCTGTTTCAGGCTAGAGCTGGGTCACTGGAGACGAAACAGAGGATGGCAATGATCACAGATGGAGGGGAGGGCTGTGGATTATTCAGGGATCAAGTGGAGAATGTCAGGCATGTGATGCTGGCATGTCCAGCACTGGATCAATGCAGGAGGGGATGGGGAACCCCCACATTGGAAGAGGTTCTGGAATGGGTGCGAAAGGCAAAGGTGTTGCTAGGGTGCTGGTGGAGATCTAGGCATATGCGTCTAGCATGAAAATCTCCCTAGCAAGGTATCCGTCACATCATCATCATCATCATCTCACCCTTCTCCCGCCTGTGGCGGGGTCGGGTCTGCAGGTTCTTCTCCTCCACTCCCTCCTATCCCCCACTATGTCGCCCCCCCACACTTCTCCATGTCCGTCAGCACCACCTGCTCCCACGTCCGTTTTGGCCTTCCCCTACCTCTGGTGCCCCCAATCACATGCCAACCCATAATGGACCTAACAAGCTCCTCCTCCTCTCTCCTCATTACATGCCCATACCACCTCAACCGCTTCTCCCTCATCTTCTCTGCGATGTCACCCACCCCCAGGCTCCCTCTAACATAATCATTTCGTACTCTGTCGGCACGTGACACTCCAGTCATGTAGCGCAGCATACGCATCTCAGCCACTTGCATTCTCCTTTCATGGTTCTTCCTAGCTGCCCAGAGCAAGGTATCCGTCACAAAGGATTATATTCATATTCATACCATAGGACATGGTTATGTGTTGGGTGGATGTGGCCCTGGTTGGGATAGACGGGGTTGGAGGATTGGAACCCAAAGACCCAACCCAGTCACAGGCTGGAGAAGAGTGAGATGATAATGATACTGAATTCCATATTTTATCTTAAGGGGGCGTCAACCACTGATTACCAAACTCACCGCACCATCCACCATGGTAGAGATACCACATCACTAGGCTGGCTGCTCATAAACCCCTGCTAACTACTGACGTATCACCAATACATGGTTCAGCAAGCCATCTAGTGTTTATTTCTCACACATGCCTTCTTTTTGAAAATCTAATAAAATGAGAGTCATAATTATCATTCGGCCGGTTCCTTACCTTTATAGAATTGTCCGAAACAGCTTCATGTTTGCTCTGAAAAAAGTGTATTTCCAATCAATATACATACAGTATCTTATAATTACATACAGTTGTATTTCAATTCTTTAAAATACAAGAGGATCACCAAAAAAAAAAAAACTACCATGTTGCCTGAAAAGTTCAGTCTTTGACTTACCGTTCCCTTCCCCAATAAAGACTTCGTCAAACAGGACGACGTTCTATGCTGCATTGTAATGCCGTGTTGAATTTTAGAAATTATACTTTAGTTAGTTTATTTATGCGGAACATCATCATTATACCCTTATCCAGCCTGTGGCAAAGTCAGGTCTGTGGGTTCTAGCCTTTCACTTCTGCCTATCTCTGACCAGATCCCCGTCCACCCCACATACTATCATATCCTTGCAGACAACTTCCTCCCATGTTTGCTACAGTCTACCCCTACCCCAGGTGCTTCCAACCACCTGAATTCCAGTAATGGACTTACCGAGCTCCTCGTCCTCTCAATCTACTCTCCTTCATTGTTTCCGCAGTGGTCCCCACCCCTAGGCTACCTCTGGTATTCTTATTCCTAGTTCTATAAGATCTCGACCCCCCCCCACTCATATACCATAGCATTTGCATCTCGGCTACTTGCATTCTATTCCGGTGGCTCTTTCTTACTGCCCAACACTTTGACCCATATAGCATAGCTGGCCTAACCACTGACTGACCTGTAAAACTTCCCTTTCAACTTGATTGGGGCCCTCCTATCACACAGGACTCCACTTGCCTGTCTCCAATTCAACCATCCCCCATTGATTCTATGGGTCACATCCGAGTGTATCTCCGCATTGCTATGAAAAGTTGATCTTAAGTACTTTACCTCTAGTTTATTTACAGGAACGTCGGGCATTAAAACTGAAATTCGTCTTCAAACAACACTGTGCTTTAACGTTGCGTTACAGCACTGCATTCCACCATCGTGGGGATTCGTTGTGGCAACGATATACAGGGTGATCATAAAGTCTTCTCCTGATAAAGAAATTGAATTAAGAAAAAAAGTATGCCACCAGATAGAGGCATGAAGTTTTTTATTGTGATCCTAAATTCCAAAAGATTTTTTCACCTATGTATGATAAGGACCAAACCAATGTAGGTGGTGGTAACAAAGAAAAAAATAATTGATGCAATATCTCCAGTAGCAGAAGACATAGGAGATATTGCACCAACTATTCTTTCCTTTAATGTGTTAATGTCAGTGACATGTGTAACAAACACTATATCCTTTACATATCCCCACAGGAAAAAGTGTAATGGGGTTATGTCCCACGAACCTGAGGGCCATGCTGTAGGAGCACCCCTTCGAAATCATCCATTGGGAAATGTTCAAAAGC
Organism: Trigoniulus corallinus; assembly: GCA_013389805.1. Lineage (NCBI taxonomy): Eukaryota > Metazoa > Arthropoda > Diplopoda > Spirobolida > Trigoniulidae > Trigoniulus > Trigoniulus corallinus. The sequence goes on from JAAFCE010001036.1 coordinate 17,827,395, forward strand.
ATCACATATGTTTGGCCCTCACATTAGGCCTGCAATTTCTAGGATGATCAGCAACGCTGCTTGTCTCTAAAAACCTCTCCTAACAATGCTAGATGCTCTTAACATCTAAGGGGCGGGGAATCACATTTCGAAATCTGGTCTTCATGCTAATTTATGATTTACTCTCATTAAACCACAGAATGAAAAGGGTTTTCTTTTGTATCAATGACATTTTCAATACCAATATTACTCACAATTACATTGGTTTGGTTCTTATCATACATAGTTGAAAAAAACTTTTGAAATTCGGGATCATAATAAAAAAACGCGTGCATCTATCTGACATACTTCTTTCTTTAAGGCTCATGTACACCAACACAAATAAATCGCAGTCGCAGCAGATTTTCTACAGTGAATTATTTGTATCAAAATGCTAACTATGAAGTGCAATGGTCATCTGTACACCACTGTGAATATATTGCATCTACAATTGCAAAAGTACAGTGAATTAGTTACAATCACTACATGCATGGTTTTAGTGGTCATCGTTGTTTGGATTTTGATAGAACAAGATGGCGTTCACCTAAAACTAATATAATTAATAAGAACAAGCTAGTAAAAAAGAACTAAACTGATTCATTGGTGTGCATATCAAGACGAATCCACCATGTTGCAGGTTAAGCAGCATGTTCCTGTAGTGAAAAATCTGTGACGACTGCAATTTATTTACGTTGGTGTGCGTGAGCCTTAATTCAATTTCTTTATCAGGGCAAGACTTTATGATCACCCTGCATTAATGCCAAACAATACAATGTGATTATGCTATAATGCTGCGTTGAACGTTGGGATGCAGCATTATAGCATCCTTCTGTTTGATGGAGCCTTAAGAGAATATGATTTCCATATGATTTAAGATTCCTGTTTATTTAGACCCATCAGTTCACATATTATATAAACATAGATCATTTTCTCAGACATGAATGATTCTCCATCCCCTCCTCATACTAAGTCACTTCTCAAGTTCGGATTCATTCACTAAAAGTTATTTAAAATGCAGATACTGTAGCTGACACATAAGAGAAAAGAGTTCGTCTTCAAAGTGTAGTTATATTGTAAGTACTGCTTGAAAGAGTTTACAATATCTAATATGAACTCACACAAACATTCCAGCAGTTATCAATTCTGACTGCTTCTTGCCATTGCTGGCATCCAAGAGTGCACTGAAAAAAAAAAACAAAAGTGATAATTAATGCAGTATTCAGAAATAAAAAAAACACCTGTTGCTAATGGTAATAAAAACAGAGGATGCATGGCAAAAGATAGTCAAGCAATAAATGATTAGTTTTGAAGGGAAGGACAAAGTATCCAATTTCCCAACTTCTGCCACTGATACGAATGATGAATGGGACTACTTGTAAACGTGGGCATTCCTAGAGAACAGACGAGAAGTAAAAAAAAAACCTTCTCTTCCTTTCCCTGTCATCTTCAACACCACCAGGACCAGAAAATCAGAAATAAACGTCCTCCTTTCTCACGGCGAATTCGCTTGCCTGCAATTGGCTAAATACTCAAGCAAGCAAACATTGCTCTGTAGTGTGAGATCTAGCTGCCATTTTTAGACTAAGTGAAGCACGGGTAAAGCAACTCCTAACCCTTTTCCCGCCTATGGCAGGGTCGGGTACCCGTTTGTCCCTCTGAATGGACACAGGGTGATATATTGGACATAGTTTTTTCTGCAGCCGGTTGCCGGCCAAAGCTGCACCACTACGCTTATTTATCGTCGGTCTAGTGTTCGTTGGGGAATGCTACCGACGCCAGGGGGCGAGCTCCTACACCTGGGAATTTTGCCTCATCTACCCGTTGCGTAGTAGAGAGGGTTCTTTTACGTGCAAGCGCCATCGTACACCCACATGGGACCTCGGTTTTACTTCTCATCCGAAAGAAGGCACACTCGCGGCTTCTCTCTCGCCCGAAAGAAGCCGACCCACCATGGTCCAGTATCGAACCTAGAGTGAGCTAACCACTACGCCACCACGGCGGGTCTAAGTGAAGCCAAAAATGCCAAATAACAGTGATGATCCCCAACAATTGTTAACTGAGGTATGATATGATAATTGTTATCAACTATGTTATTGAAATTAACACTACATTCCAATAAATGTTGATCCATTTTTCCTTAATGCTTCTTCAGTATAGCAATACAAGGGCGGATCCAGAGGCTGGCTCAGGGGGGGGGGGGGGGGGTGTGGGTTTGGGGGGGGGGGGGGGGGGGGGGGGGTGTGATATTATGATTCTGAAGCAAATTGTAAGTTTCAGCCAGTCCGAATTCCCAAAGTAGCCAGGCCTTCGGCCTGGCCACAGGGGGGGAGGGTGATCACCCCGATCACCCCCCCCCGTGGATCCGCCACTGTAGCAATATGTGTTTTGTTTGGGGCTCACTAGGTGGTACAGAATGAATGAAAATGGATAATTTCAATGCTACCTGGCTGGATAAAAATACCATCCAACAGATAGCTCATGTGTCCATTCAAACTGACAAAGATGGGTTCCCGACCTGTCATTGACTGGAAAGGAGTTAGTTAACCTTTAGTGCAGTTAGTTGCTCTTTAGATATACCAAGGGATGAGAAACAAAGAGGGATTAAACAAGTGGTTCGCAGATAGATCACTGTGGTAACTCAAGAACAATGGCTGCTGCCCTGCAAGGTTCAAGTTGATCGACTTTTGAATAAGTAGTCACCAATCTCAATCGGTATTGAACCCTCTTTATTTTTGCTTTTGTTTGTGTCTTAAGGTCCCGTCAACTACAAGGTCATTAGAGACCCGTCCACTGCATAGTTCTAATGCATACACTGCACAGACACTACACTAATGCGACGATTATTGGGTATTAGCAGTACCCAGCTTTCCTGAGCGACCACCCATGTCAGTACTAACTGGGCTTGCGTTGCTTAACTTCAGTGATCAGACGAGAACTGGTGTGTCCAACGCACCTCGCACATGCATTGTGAATTAATATCAAATTTGAACAGGCAACGTAAATTTCAATGCCCGGACTTCCGTTTCCGGTATAGTAGCGAATTGTAAATCCAGGACACAAGATGATTTTTTGTCTTCAATTCAAAATATTTCATGTTCCCATCGCATGCATAAAACATCAATTAAATGAACGTCTGATCAACAAATACAATTACAATGATAGACCTATTTTGTGGCGTAGCGCAGCGAGGCGGAGGGGGTGCGACCTGCCCTGGGCGGCAAAATTTCACAATAAATAACAATAATATCCTGAAATTTGAGCTACAATTCTGAGCCACTTCTTTTCATATTTTTGTTGCACCTACAAACTCAATACTTTCCTAAACTCATGCTGGTTATTGCTAAGGATGCCCTTCTTTTCCAGATATCCCATTATAGAAAAGAATAAGATATGCTCAAAAATCTTGGATACAGCACTCATTAATGAAACTGTCTATAGCACTTAGGGTCTGCTGTGTCCCCCAACTTGAAATTTGGCACCACATTAGTCAGTTTCCATGATGATGGAACAATGCCCATTTCTAATGACTTTTTAAATATTTCTACCAAGTAATAGCTAATAATCCCAGAAAGTTGCTGCAAAATAAATGGCAAAATGCCATCAGGGCCCCAAATGCCACAGCCTTATAAACTGCTAATTTACTCAGTAGTTCATCAATTCCCACCCTAGTGATAATAACCTCATCCATTCCTACTGCAAAATCCCTATGAAATACTGGGGTGAGCGGCGAGTTGCGTTGGACACACCAGTTCTCGTCTGATCACTGAAGTTAAGCAACGCAAGCCCAGTTAGTACTGACATGGGTGGTCACTCGGGAAAGCTGGGTACTGCTAATACCCAGTAATCGTCGCATTAGTGTAGTGTCTGTGCAGTATATGCATCAGACCTACACAGTGGACGGGTCTCTAATGACCTCGTAGTTGCCGGGACCTTAAACTTCAAAAAACAACAAACAATGAAATACTGGCTGGAAGTTATTTCTACTGCTTGCAAAGCCTTTTGCAAATCTGTCACCAAAAACATTGGCAATCATAAGACCATCCTTAACTAAATTTCCTGACCCATTCTTAACCACTGTATCCCTATTACCCTCTTTCCTACACCTCTTTAGATACCCCCAAAATGCCTTTGGATTATTCTTAAGCCTACCTCCCAAAATGTTCTCCTGAATGTTATTGTAAGCTTTCTTCATAAACACTTTAACCATTTTATGGGCCTCCTTATAGACCACCCCACTATTGACATCCCTCCCTCTCCTAAGGGCATTCCTAGCCCTTTGCTGGTTCCACAAAGTTACCTTCACCTCTTTGGTATACCATTCTGCAAAAGAATTATCCCTTATAGTCTTAGTGGGGACACCTAGTTGTGTGCCCTCTTCTAAGAGAGCTAGGAATCTTAGCCAAGATTCCTCAACACCACAGGTATTAGCAATTGTGTAGAAATCATTTAACTCATATTCTAAGTAACCTTTGCCCTATCTCCAACCTAACCCCTGCATGGTCACTAATCCCCTCAATACACTCTACATTATCGATAGAGTTGGACCCACTTGTAAATACTAAATCTAAAATTCCCCCTTTCTCATGTGTAGGCATGGTCACAATCTGTTCCAATCCATTACCATACAGCAGCTCCAAAACGAGATTCCAGGCCCCTAATAACCTGGAATTCAAATTAGGCCACATACTACCCCAATCCAACCCTGGTAAACTGAAGTCTGCACAACGAATTACTATTGGTACCTTTTTCCTTTGATGCAGAAGCTCCAGTGATTATGACAGTCTCATCGGTGGGAGTGGATCCACACCTTGTGGAATGATAGAATTCAACAACATAAATCCCCTACCACAAGAGTCACCAAAACGACAACATAGCATTTTGCAATCTTCCTCATAACCCAATTCCCTAGAGCATTCCAGGGATTTATCTATGGCTATAAAGACTGCCCCATCTATCTGCTTCCTTATCTTTTCTGTGAACTATATACGTATCCAAGAAAATCGCTGCTGATTTAATGTCTCCCCACAACCAGGATTCAGTAGCAATTATATCAACATCTGATGTAGCAGCAAGGGTACTGAACTCAACCACTTTGTTGACTATGCTTCTACAGTTAACAACAAGCAAAGTCAATGGGTGTTTCTGCTGGAAGCTTACCTATCCCTCCCCTGGGATCGCGTCAATTTGGCGCATGACAATTTGGTGTACGGAAAATTTGGCGTAGGACAATTTGGCGTACATACAAATTTGGCTTACGACAATTTGGCGTACATACCGATCTCTTGGGTGAACACATTTGTTCAAAATTGCAAATGTCATAACCAGTGGCAGATCCAGGATTTTCGTTCGGGGGGGGGGGGGGGGGGGGGGG
>JAAFCE010001036.1:17833747-17909901 GCA_013389805.1 Trigoniulus corallinus
CTTATGCTTTTTGCATAGGCCCCCCACCTCCAGGCTTCCTCTAATATACTCATTCCTGAATAAATAATAATAAAGGAAATTTCTATATCTTCTATAGTAAATTGAAAAATTATCCCCAGTTTTGGGAATTTATTAAAACTATTCGCACCTATTATTACTTATCAGGACAGATTTAGCAAATGTCACAATAAATAGTGTATTATTCTCTTTGATATGCAGATGGCACAGGAGGAATGGTGTAGGATGTGGACTGTTTTGTTGAAAGTGTGCACACTTACATTTTAAAAGGAAATCAATAGCTTGAGACAGACTCGCCCCATAACTGTTGCAGTGGTTGCTAAATAGTTTTGTGTGTTAGGCGCCGTGTTTCAAGTGTGTAGGTAACTCATTGGTTTTCATTACCCAAGCTGAGCACATAGACTGTCGTCGTTGTTATTGTTTTAGGTCCCTTCAACTACAGAGGTCATTAGAGCCCTGTCCACAGCATAGTTCTTACGCAGAGACTGCACAGACACTACACTAATGCGATGATTTTTGGGTATTAGCAGTATCCAGTTTTCCTAAGCGGCCACTCATGTCAGTATTAACTGGGGTTGCGCTGCTTAACTTCAGTGATCAGACGAGAACTGGCGTGTCCAACGCAATTCGCCGCTCCCTAGACTGTCGTCAGACAGCCTTGACTAAATGTGCGCCAAGCCTAACTACATATAGTAATTACTAGACATATTTCGACGTAATATTGATGTAACCTGCGTTCCATACAGTGTGAATCGACCTTTACGGGCTTTACTAAGCCAATCCAATACACAGAAGTCTGGCATCAAAAGTAACACGCTTCCGTGCTATGTACCATCCTGCAAACATTCCTGGACTAATACAAGGTTTTTTTCAGTTCCATTAAGTTTCACTGTAAAGTGTTTATTATTGTTAGAGAATTTGAATTCTTTATCGTTTCGAAATACTGTATAAACCTCCAAAGATGGTATTGCGCCGACAACGACAACAGTGTCTGAAACAAATAATTGGTGATGGAATCATTCGTCAAGTTGGCCAAGGTCACATTTTCCACTCTTTTTTTTCTTTCTTTCTTTTGTGGGGACCGTGGAAGTGAACTAACTTACTAAATACATACTGTATTTTGATAAACACACTACATGCTGGTCCGTCACCATCTAATTGGGGAGTAATTTGCTATTTCCTTATTATCACGTTGGCTCCCTCGTCAGGCAACCATTTCGCGCGAATGCCTTCTTCATGCATTGTATAGGGAGCACCAGGAAGCAAAAACGTCTTGTTCGTATCCCAAGTGGAATCAGAGACGAGGAAGAAAACTATCAGCTAGACGAGCATATTGCTAATCGACTGGATCGTAAATGGTGAAAAAGTAATCTAAAATAGGCCTACTGTATGCAGGGGGAGCAATGCAGCAGTTGCTCCCCCCTCAGTGCCTCAATAGGGTGCAACTGTGAGGCATTGTTGGATTGCTATCCCCATTTCTCTACTGCCAGTCCAACAGTTGCAGTCCAATCTGCAGTTGACTAAACCACTGAAGATGGGACATTGTCTAAGGCAGTGGTTCTCAAAGTGTGTTCCGCGGAACACTGGTGTTGCGTGAAACCACTTCGTGTTCCGCAAAAAAAATTTTATGCACAAATAAAGCAATAGAGAGATACTCTGATGTGACCCGCAGAATCAATGGGGGATGGGGTGACTGAAGTGGAGACTGGCAAGCAGAGTCCTGTGTGATAGGAGGATCCCAATCTAGTTGAAATTTCTACAGAACAGTGGTTAGACCAGCTAAGCTATATGGATCAGAGTGCTGGGCAGTGAGGAAGAACTACGTAAATAGAATGTGAGTAGCCGAGATGCGTATGCTGTGGCACATGTGTGGCGTGTCGTGAGCTGGCAGAATTAGGAATGAGCATATTAGAATTAGCCTGGGGTGGTGGACATCGCCGAAAAAAAAATGAGTAAGAATAGGCTGAGGTGGTATGGACACGTCATGCGTTAGAGGGAAGAGGAGCTCGTTAGGTTAATTCCAGGAATGCAGGTGGTCGGTAGCACCAGGGGCAAGAGGAGACCAAAGCAGATGTGGGAACAGGTTGTACGTAAGGATGTGACAGTGTGTGTGGTGGACGGGGAGCGGCGAGTTGCGTTGGACACACCAGTTCTCGTCTGATCACTGAAGTTAAGCAACGCAAGCCCAGTTAGTACTGACATGGGTGGTCGCTCGGGAAAGCTGGGTACTGCTAATACCCAATAATCGTCGCATTAGTGTAGTGTCTGTGCAGTATATGCATTAAAACTATACAGTGGACGGGTCTCTAATGACCTTGTAGTTGACGGGACCTTAAACTCCAACAAACAACAACAACAACAGTGGTGGACGGGGAACTGGGGGAGAGATAGACGGGAGTGGAGCGCTAGAACCCGCAGACCCGACCCTGCCACAGGCAGGGTGATGATGATGATGTATTAAGTACCAAGTGTAGAAGGTGTACAACCTGCTTTAAAGTTTATGTTGAATTGTAAGTGTTCCGTGCTAGTAAAATGTCACAGTTTAGTGTTCCCCGACTTCAAAAAGATTGAGAACCACTGGTCTAAGGGGCAGTAAAGGACCTATTGCAATTGAATTGATAGCTAGAATTATACTAAGGGATTCTGAATATTTTAAAATGTTTTGGGCGCACTTTTTTTTTAAGTGCTCTCCCCTGGATCCGCCCCTGACTGTATGAATCTTGTCGTGAGCATACTTGTGATGGGACAATTTTCTAACGTCAACGGTTAACTTAAATCATACTTAATCAACTATAACTTTACCATTAGGCGGATTAACGGCTGGAATCCCACTATGTCTCGTAGCTGTCGATATGAAACTAGGAATATTATCCAGCCCCTCCTGAAACCCTAATGTTGTGAATTAACCGTATTGTTAGCCAGTCGGAAATCAAGCGCATGATGACCTTGCTGAAGATGTCACGTTGCTACTATCCATTACGAATCTTTTTATCTGGTTCACCACCCTGTTTGATCTTCATCACACACGACTTAGAACCTACATTATATAAATAGGAAACCGCTTTTAAATTCAAGTACCGCGTTAAGGATATCCTGATTATATGTGCAGAAAGTAATGACGTGCATTGGGCATTCTAAATTATTCCAACGTCATAAGAATCCATTTTCCGTATATTTAGCATACATATATTTCATAGTTTTCACATATAGATTGAGGTTGTATGGCCATGTAATGCCAGAAGAGGGGATGAGGATCCAGTCAGGGCCATTATGGGGATGCAGGTTGAGGGTAGACCAAGGGCAGGGGAAGACTTAAGCGGACATGGAAATAGGTCTTGCATAGAGACATGGTTGTGGGAGGAGTGGAGGGGAACCTGGTGGGAGATAGGTAAGAGTGGAGGGATATAACCCGCAGACCCGATCCTGCCCAACGGTGGGTCGGGTCTGCGTCCCACTCATGGCAAGATCTGGTCTGCGAATTCCGGCCTTACACTCCCTTTTATTATCAGCCAGGTTCGTATCCACCCTGCACAAATGTCACGTTCCGTCATACCTTTGGCTTTGGCCAACTTTCATTCCTGTGATGGATTTAAGTAGCTCCTCCTCTGTCCTCATCACTTACCCAACCACCTTAGTGTACCGTGCCTTTTCTGATATGTCTCACCTCTAAAACTCTCCCTGCTATACACATTTTTATCTGCCTTTGTCGTCCCAAACATATTCTATTCTAATTGCTCTTTTGCACGACCCCCAACACCAATTTATAATTTTAGTTTGCAAATTTTAGCAAGTGGCCTTTGCTATTGTCATTACACTACAGTAGCGGTCTTCAAACTGTGTTCCGCGGAAATCCAGGGTTCCGCAATACATCTCTAGGGGTTCCGCGAGTCAAAATGAAAATTCGTTAGCAGCGGCAAGATATACTTTTCTAAAGGTGGGATGGGGTTCCCCCAAAACTTCTTATAGTTCTAAGGGCTCCGTGAGTCAACAAAGTTTGGAGACCACTGCACTACAGCAACAGGTGCTATAATGCTCAATGGGTTAACACATTGGATAGTATTGCTTATTTCCTTCCGCCTTTGACGAGTACTTCTTTAAAGGTAAGCTCATTTCGTTGGACAGAAATAAAAATGGGCTAAAAATAGATAAATTAAACTTACCAGTTCAATTCGACAGGTATCATTACAATGCACACCAAAACCATCACCAGGTTGAGTTAACTGAAATCACAAAAACATTATTCATATTTTAATATGCTAGTTTTGAGACATACATACATACATTCATGTTCAAATATTGATTATATCTGTGGTAGATGGCACACTAGGTTTTCTCCTTAACAGAATAGACCACCGACTAGGCGAGATTTTTCATGCTAGACCAATTTGCCTAGATCTCCACCAGCACCCCAGCAACACCTCTGCCTTCCGCACCCATTCCAGCCGCTCCACCCCAGACCCGTATCACCCTCAGAACCTCTTCCAAGGTGGGGGTTCCCCAACCCCTCCTGCAGTGATCCAGCGCTGGACAAGCCAGTGTCACATGCCTAACATCCTCCACTTCGTCCCCACATAATCCACAGCCCTCCTCTCCACCTGTGATCTTTGCCATCCTCTGTTTCGTCTCCAGTGGCCCAGCTCTTGCCCAAAACAGAAGTGAGCTCTCCCACGGGTTGTCATAAATTACCTCCCTCTCTATGTTAAGCTGGTTCCCATACACCCTCAACGATTTCTTTGCCGTCCTTCCCTCCATCCCCTGTCGCCACTGCCCTAACCTCACTCCTTAACTTTGTCCTGCACAAGTCTTTGCAGTGTCCATGCCCTCCCTGGGGTGCAGTGTTATGCCTATCTTCTTTGATATCCTGTGTACCCTCCTCTCCCAGTTAGTAGAAACCTTCATATTGTTTACCCATGCATTTACCTGCCATACTGGACTTTCCTTCTGAAGCCCCCATATCCTGCACAGGTATACCAACTTACTAACCATTTCTCTCTGTTCAAATGTAGCCCACCCCAAGTCCCCATATTCCTCGTCCTTGATAATACAGTACAGTCGTTAAAATTTGTAGTAGTTGAGTAATAATCATATGAAAGATTTTACTCTCTCAGATTATCCGTTCTGAAGATCATCTACGGAAGTCAGGAGGTGGAAGCGAGTTCGTATAACTCGGAATTTTGACAATTTACATTGTATATACAGTTAACCCTGGTTTACTCGTCCCCGGATTAACAGTTCCAATTTTTTTTTTCAGAATTATCTCGTTCAAATATCAACCCGTCTCGGCGGCGCAGTGAGTAGGACGCTCGGTGACTGCGTCAGTAGATCTAGGTTCGATACTGAACCGAGATGGATGGGCTCCTATCGGGTGAGAGGGAGGCCCCTAGTGCGCCTGATAAGTAAAACGGAGGTGCCGTGTGGTGTACGATGGCATTTACACGTAAAAGAACCCTCTCTACTAGGCAACGGGTCGCTGAGGTAAAATTTTCAGGTATAGGAGCTCGCCCCCCCTGGCGCCAGTAGATGGTCGCAGCTATGGTCGGCAACCGGTTGTGGAAAAACACTGTCCAATATATCGCCCTTGTGTCTATTCAGAGGGACAAGGTGGGTACCCGACCGTGCCATAGACGGGTAACGATTAGCAGTTGCTTTTTTTTTGTCTGGTTCAAATATCCTCCTGATGAATGGATTTTTTTTAACGGAGTAAAAGTTCTTCTTAATTTTTTATTTTCGTTCAAACTGTTTTATGCCTACATATATTATCATCATACCCTTATCCCGCCTGTGGCTGGGTCGGGTTTGTTGGTTCTAGCCCACCACCTCCGTCTATCCCAAACCAGGTCCCCCCACCACTGCCATATCCTTACGGACAACTTGCTCCCACGTCTGCTTCGGTCTCCCCCTGCCCCGGGTACTACCAACCACCTGCATTCCTGGGATGGAACTTAACGAACTCCTCCTCCCCCTTCTCATTACGTGTCAATACCACCTTACCCTATTTTCCCTCATTTTTTTTTACCTTTAATATACTTATTCCCACACATATACCGCAGCATTGATGTGGCTCTTCCTCCCTGCCCAACACTTTGATCCATATAGCATAGCTGGCCTAACCGCTGCCCGGTAAAACTTTCCTTTTCAGCTTGATTGGGACGCTCCTATCACACAGGACTCCACTTCAGCCACCCCCATTGATTCTACCGTTCACATCAGAGTCTATTACTGACATGGGTGGTCGCTCGGGAAAGCTGGGTGCTGCTAATACCCAATAATCGTCGCATTAGTGTAGTGTCTGTGCAGTCTATGCATTAGAACTATACAGTGGACGGGTCTCTAATGACCTTGTAGTTGACGGGACCTTAAACTCTAACAAACAACAACAATCAGAGTCTATCTCCCCATTGCTTTGGAACGTTGATCCTAAGTACTTCACCTCTTGCACCTTTTTCACCAGTTCGCAGAACGTCCCCGTTATTTTCCTGTCCTTCCCACTTGAAAGCTAAATACTCTGTCTTCTTCATCTTCAGCCCTCCTTTTTCTATCGCAACTCTAACATCGTTTATTCCTACAAACAGTATATGCAATTCCCAAATTGACAATCTTACTTTTACTACATATTGAAATGCGCCCTAATAGGAACTCTCGATTATCTGTTCTTTTGCATTTTCCGCTCCTTGCCCGGAACCAATAGCACGGATAAACAAGGGTTTACTGTCCTAATGTACAGAAACTATATGCTCATAAGTGAAGTATGCTACCAGTTGGGAAAACCCATATGAAAGAGGAAGTTTGAAACTTCCACCGTTTCAGTATTTGATGTTAGACCTACTCTAATATCGTTAGCTGTCCAGTAGGCCCTATATAAGGACCATTGTAGGCCTGCATGTCTCAAGAATGTCCATGGGCTCCCTCCTTGTCCTTCTTCCTCTTTATCTTTCCATCCTGTCAGTTTCCCTTTTTCCCCTCCATCTCTTTTCTTTCTATTTTGCTTGTCATCATTATTCCCCCTTTCGGTTTTTGCTCGATTTCCCCGGATCCACGGGTACCTAATGGGGTCAGATTGGTCAGAAAATTAGGACCGGGGTCATTAAAAGAGCAACAGGAGATATTGTTTTTAATGATGGCCTGTTGGCATTAAGACGACGATGGCCCATTGGGGAAAGCCTGGTACCCCAGTACCTACTGTCCTGAATATCGAGAGCGGCGAATTGCGTTGGACACACCAGTTCTCGTCTGATCACTGAAGTTAAGCAGCGCAACCCCAGCTAGTACTGACATGGGTGGCCGCTTGGGAAAACTGGGTACTGCTAATACCCAAAAATCGTCGCATTAATGTGGTGTCTGTGCAGTCTCTGCATAAAAACTATGCTGTGGACGGGGCTCTAATGACCTTTGTAGTTGAAGGGCCCTAAAACACCAACAAAAAAAACAAATCCTGAATATCGAGATAGAGTGTTGTGTGAACAGCTACACAAAAGATAAGACAATACAAAGACAAATTGAGAGACACTGAGAATTCATCACCAAAAACAGGCCTATTTTTCTTCATCTTTTCTACCAAATGGCCACTGTCCTAAAAGTTGTCTCTATACTCACCCATTCCTAGTTACCTCGCACACATAGGATGTTGCACACTAACATATCCTAATTTCGGTAACATGAACCCTGTTATCCAGATTCTAACACTGTCCAAGACTGACATTGCATGACATTGCTAACCTCGCTAGTAAACTATAGAACTTGCCCTTTAGTTTTATTGTTACCAGTGAATGTACTACTAGACAGGCGTTAGTTCGCAGATATTTGATCTGCGTCGTGCTCCTCTCTCGCCTTCATGTCTGAAAAACTAATGTTCCAAGAACATGAAAGTCGTGTTGTCAAGCAGGGCTAATCTCCAAAAGACGCCTTGGACGATCTTTGAAATTCGTTAACATTCCTAGCGAGAATGACAAAGAACCACATCTTTACAAGCTCCAAGGTTCATCAAACATCGTTCATGAAACTGTACTACGAGCATTTTCAGCTGTGGTCACTTATGTGCAATGAAACTAGTGTTTATAATCAAGCCATAAACATTTGTATAAAAATAACGGACTTCAATTTTTTTGGGGAGTGCAGAAATAAATAGTGAGACATAGATGACGTAGGCATTTATAAAGACTTTTAAACAGATCTCTTACATTTATCTCTCCCTACCTACAGTATTTTACTGCTGAAGTAATAATCTAGCATTTTAAACCAATAATATTAAATTATTATCAAAAAAAAAATGAGGCGAGGCAAGTTACACCAGCTGAATGAGAACGACGACGAGGATGTAACGTCAAGGCAACTAAGATGTGAAGACCACTTAAACTGACTGAATTTTTATTTGTTAAAAGATGATTTCCAGGTGCAGATAGATACCATTCCACATTTTGTCGTATAATGGATTAGGGTTGAAATAAGCCAGCAAAATCTAATTCAAAGAAATGTTAATGTGTGGGCGAAATTAAGAAACAAATTCATATAATTTCTTGGCAATTTTAAACGAACCGTCTAATTAAGTAGTGCAGAACTTCTCTCATTTCAGACACCGTCGGTGCATCAATTAGTGTCCAGATTAATGAGGTGCCCGCCCGGATTATTGAGGGTATAGCTGAAACGACCGATGTAGAGAGATGTCCGGGTTAGTGGGATACAACTCTGATTTCTTTCAAAGTTTCATCACACTCCATTTAATCCCACCTCAGTGGCGCAATGGGTAGCGTGCTCGGTAACTGCGTCAGTGGTTCTAGGTTCTATACTAGAGCGAGGTGGGTTGGCTTCTTTCGGACGAGAGAGATCTCCGAGTGCGCCTTCCTTCGGATGAGAAGTAAAACCGAGGTCCCGTGTGGTGTGCGACGGTATTTGTACGTCATAGGACCCTCTCTAATATGCAACGGGTAGATGAGATAAAATATCCAAGTATAGGAGCTCGCCCCTTGGTGTCGCAAAGTGGAGCAACAGAGCCTCAAAACTGGCATCAATTCAAATATTATTTGATGAATGTTCCAAGTTGCACGTTTCTTTAAAGGGTATTTGTTAGACTTTAGAAAGTAACTCCTAACCCTATTCCTGCCTTATGCAGGAGCCTAAGTACCCATTTTGTCCTTCTGAATGGACACAAGGGTAAATATATTGGATAGTGTTTTTCTGCAACCAAAACTACAACTCCTAAGCTTATCGTCGGTCTACTGTTTGTTGGGGCACTCCAACGAAGCCATGGGGAGAGCTCCTACACCTGAAAACTTGGCCTTATCTACTTGTGTCATAGTAGCGCTAGTACCAGCATGGGTGGCTGGTTGGGAACACTGGATACTGCTAATACCCATATCGTCGTAACAGCGTAGTGTCTGTACAGAATCTGCATCAGAACTACGCAGTGCACGGGACTCTAATGACCATTGTAGCTGAAGGGCCCTAAAACACCAACAAATGAACCAAGTTCGGCCTGTTATGGGGTTCCGCCTGTTATGGCTGCCTGGCTTACTCCCCAACCCGATAATGTAACAGTAGTAAGATGTAAATGATGCAATCAATCAGGGCTTTTCCCTCGTCCGAAAGATGCCAACCCACCTCGATCCAGTATCGAACCTGGAACCACTGGCGCAGTTAATCAAGCACGCTGGCAGAAAACTAATGAAGTCCACAAGGAAAAATCCAGAAAATGCAAGGTCTGATGACACGAGATAAGGGTTACAGTACATTGTTCTTAGATAACCTTCTGCATTTGGAAAAGGTGCAAAAAAGTAGTAGAAAAAAATGACGTGAAATGTTATTTGAAATAAATATTACAACGAAAAACGAAAGAATTGAGACAGGGACTCACTTGGAACATATATCAACTAGATGTATTTCCAAATACAGGTGTGAAAATCCAACATTTTATCTCACCCTTCAATGAAGCTCATTTATATGAAATCCATGCACTGAAATGTTAATTTGCCAAAAGTTCAATATAGCTATATACCTGAAGAGGAAGGCTCAATAGAAAAAATTTCAGATTTTTGAAGCTAGATATCTAAATTATGACAATTTTAGGACAGAAAATAGCTGTAATCAGACCACGTAATCTTCACTGCAAAATAAAGGTTCAAATGTCGTTTGTTAGGTTGCACAAAATAGTGCAGGCACCTGTAAATCAGTGTGAGTGGTAAATAGTCGGCTCCAGTGTGAGCCTAGCCTTAGGTTGACAGTCGGCTGCGTAAAAAGTTGTCCAACAGATCGCCCATGTGTCTATGTGTGACACAGCATATCCACACACGGGACCACAGTCTTTACTTTTTATCTGTTGAAAGATGCACTTTAGGTTTCATCACCTATCGACGTCTCTCAGAGTCGAATCTGCTTACTTCTGAACGCAAAGACAAGCACGATCTTCGAGCAAAGTTTACTCGACCCTTAGGCCCTTCGTCCACGGATGCAACGCAATGCAACACAACTGAAAAATAATCACACTTTAGTTCCTTTTTAGTTGCATGCTAGTCTGACTCATGTTAACGATATGAACTTCTCCCAACAATGAAACTGCAACGCAATATAAAGGCAACTGCGTCGCAACTGAGCGTGTCAGTTGCATTGCAACTGTCAAGCAATTCGCACCATTGGCACAATGCTCCCTTCATCTGAACTATTCGGCATCATAAATACAACTAATACCAAAAAGTTGCATTTGTGGACGACGGTGACATTGCAATCAACTTTAGCTGCATTGCATTTCAGTTGAGTTGCATTGCGGCAGTGGACGAAGGGCTTTATAGTACCGTAAAATCTCACGTAAAGCCCGCACCTCAACTATAGTCCGCATTAGAGATGGGTATGTTTCAAATATAGTTCGTACTTTAAAATTCCTACTGTAGCCAGTGGCGCAACTTGTAGGGGCAGTGGGATCAAATGAATTTCAACATGAAATGTTCAGAAAATGAGGAGCAGTTTTCATTGGGAACCCTTGGTCTCACTTATAGTCCGCACTAAGTGACCCTATGTTTCGCGTATAATGCGCGGGCACTACGTGAGATTTTACGGTATTTATGATTGACGCAACAGTCAAACCCATTCGTTCGTTTATTTAAGCAATTTAGACTTCGTTTAAATTCGTTTCGAATCGTTTAATATTTAAGGCAAGATGTTGAACAGAGCGAGTCGTTAACATATTTCGGCCAGAGCAAATGGACCTTGAGATAGAACCAGCTCGAGGAGTGTTTCATATTACGTCGGCACTATGCAAAAATCTAACTAACCTATAGTTAATTAATTCTAAAGCCCAACTGGATTCCTAAATGTCAAAAGTGTCTTAAAGCCTTGCAAGTAAATTAATGACCCTATTGGACTCAACGCTGTCTGAATGCGATCGGGTCATCATCATCTTGTGTTGGTACCCATTATGCCAGACGATGAGGTTATCGCAAGTTGTAAAAGTATTGACCCCTTGTAGAAGACTTTCTATAAATTTAAAGGGGTAAAGACATAAAACATTGCTCTCTGCATTTATAATAATTTTAGCAAGTTGTTTAATTAAAAAATAAGCTGTCAGATGTGGTATGAAGTAAGTCAGCGAGAAATGTAAAGGGAAAGTTTAGCTCTACAGGGATGACAGGTCACAAAGTAGTTATTGTCTATTAAATTTGAAACCAGGGAAAGCTAAGGGCCAGGACGAGTGAAGTTATGGGGAGACACTAGATCTCATGAACCATGTTTAGTTTATTTATTTTCCAACGACTGAAGGGTAGAGGGGGGAGAGAAGAGGAATTATCTGTGCATCAGAGCCATTACACCATATAGTGATTGCAAGAATAAGTCTTTAATTATATGACAAGTGGTTTCAAAGACCTTCTTCTTTGGAAAATTAGAACCTGAACCTCAAGACATTTACACATTGCTTTGGAGACCACCCCATTTACAGCCGCATTGTTTTTAGTAGACCACCTCCTCCTCCCGTCTTTTTTTGTTTTGGTTTTTTAGACCCTAAGTGAAAAAGTGTAATGAACTCCAATGCCCTCTAGACTTGTATTTCTCTTTAGAGAGGAGATAATTTTTTTCTCAATCGTAATTTTAAACAGTTAAATTAACTCTTGTGATTACATTTGACGAGGTGGTCCATTAATTATGATGTTTGATTTCTCAATTTCAATTACCCGAAATGAAAGTAATGAAAAACTGTATAAACTTTTGATATTTCCAACATCACCATCAACAACATATATACACAACCATAACATAAAATTTCTGGGAAAGACAGAATCATTAATTCGAAATACTTTATAATAGTTTAATATGTCAACTGGAGATAATAAGAGCTTATATTTCACAGTATACATTAATATCACCCTAATTGTAAAGTTACTGTGGATTCAGTCTCATTTTCATATCCGCCTCCCCTTTAACAAATTCATGTTTTAAAGAAAGGAAAATTCAAATGTCTTATCATCTAAGATGTCTTATCATCTTCGTTATCATGAACTGCAACAAATCTAACAAAGGCATCGATAACAACTAAGACAAGCCAAACACATGCATAGTAGTCGTTATCACTTGTTAATTTCATCATATGAACGCACGCAAAAAAAAGTCATTTCACGTATCCATCTGTCTTACCAGACCTTCAACCTGATAGCCAATAATGATCCATCCTTTCTTTTGGGTTTCTTGTCTCAACTTTTTTAGCCACATACACAAAAAAGACATAATAATAAACACGACTGCCAATTTGATGGATGATATCAAAGCATCTTGAAAAGAAGGAGTTTTTGTATGTGCAAGTGTGTGATGTTGGAAATGTGACAACACTATAAAAAACATCGGTAACTGACTGACTGAGACATCCAGACAATCACCCAATTTTAGTAATGCTTAGGGTTATAACTAATATATTAAGCATCCTTCACTTATTTAAAGTGTACAGGCAGGTCACTGACACCTTCATTATGCATTTTGGCTCAAAAACAACAGAATGAAGGTATTCTGACTATATATACACTACACTGAGTGTCAATGATTCCAACGCTTAAACTTCATGAGAAGGGCTCACATTACAGCGATTGCGGAAGCAAATTAGGGCCGATACTACACATTTAGGACCTCACACACCAAGTCATCAATCCTTAACTAAGATGCAATTTGTAGAACTGTACAGTAACTACTTGCCCGCACCAGGGTAGCTCAATTGGGAGAGAGGTGATACCCCAAATCCATTTTACATTTGTTTCGCTACAGGCAATGGTCGGTTATTTTCTCTCGGATAAGGCTGCCTACAGACGAACGACTGACGACAAACTACAAATTTGTAGGCGAGTCATCACAGACTAACAACTGTTAGTCGTCGTCTATTTTGATGCACATAGAAACAGTTAGTTTGTCGGCCAGTGTCGGTCAGAAAATGGAACATGCTCCGTCTTTTTTGTCGTGGTTGCATTTCCGTCGTTCGTCTGATTATCCCCATTGAAATGCATTGGTTGCATTTCCACCGACAATTTTGTAGGTGACGACTGTCGTTCGTCTGTCTTCAGCCTAAGAGAAGAGATGACCTAAAGTGCCGAAGTGAGGGTGTGTTACACCGTCCTTCAGTTGGATTTTTAAAAAAGATGACATTCAACGAGTTGCTCTTAATGTTGTAATCGAGACTTGAAATAATTCGCCCGAAAGTTTACTGCCTCAGTCAGTGCCGGATTTAGATGTTGAGAGGCCCCTAGGCTATTTCAATTTTGAGGCCCTTTTCAAGCCCTTTGAGGTCCTTTCTTCAGTTTTGAAGCCCGCTAAATGTTGAGTCCCTAGGCTTCAGCCTACTTAGCCTAATGGTAAATCCGGCACTGGTCGCAGTCCTTTTCATACTCGGCCCTAAGTTTACTTCAGGTTTCATCTACTGTGCTCTCTTTTTTTATCCCACCTCGCCTACATTCGGGCTGAGTTAAGGCACGTAGTGGGATGGTTCACATCCGGCACCTGTCAGCGTTACTAGTCCACTCAGCCACTTCTGATTTACAAGCAGGCGTTAGTCATACTGTAAAAGAAAATGCGCTTAAAGCTGAGTTATCTTGCTGTCATTTCATATAGTTTCAAGTAAATATCGCAATATTAATTAAGTGGTTTAAATGAAATACGTGATTATGCCGGAGCTTTAATCACTCATTCATTGCAAACTACAAGTGCATATTTCCTCAAGAATGACTTTCTTTACAGACTTACTTTTGAAATCTTTTCGAAGCAAAAATGCATGTCGTACACGAATTTCTTAGAATGTTTTTTTTTGTTTTACCAGCACTCTCTTTCTCAGTTAGGGTGAGTTTGATTTGATTTCCTTTTTAAGAAGAGTTTTAAGTTCAAACTTCTAATGAAGTGATCGGAATTTTGTATATAAATTCATAGAGATGAAAGCTAATAAATTGTCAAATTTAACAATCAAATAATAGTCTGAATTCCTGACAGCAGATGGAGCTGTTGCAACTTTTTAAATGTCCGTTAGATGGCTGTAGTGGGAGTCGCCGAAGATTAGCGGCCATTGAAAAGTGGAGGGAATCGGTAGGTAAAGAAATGTATAAGCGAAATAGGAGAAACCATAAAAAAAATTGTAGTCTAAAACATAAGTGGAACAGTTAAATACAAACCAGACGGCTATTAACTTTCTTGGACTTGGGGTGGACTCAGCAACAAGTGGGTGACTGGCATTCGTTATCATCAACCAGGCCTGCATCAACTGCCGAGACTGGCGTGCCACAAAGTCGGTGATTATAACATCAACAGTGTTATGGCAACGAGTTAATCATTGGCGTAAGTCTCTCCTACTTGTGTCCCTCGATTCCCCTCAACTCGTAGTCTTTATCGTCCTATTAGTTTGATACCATTTTTAAACTCTTCGGAAACAAAGTGGGAAGTTGGGGGAGAATCAATCATGGACGCCCTCCAACTAGAAGACCATTTAACTGTTGTCACTTGATCAGGGGTCGACTTAAATTACATTAACCTGAAAAGTGAACTTTTTTTTGGCCCTATTACTCCCTCGACATAATCATTTTTTTTTCTCTATTACCCTCTACAGTCTACAACTTCCCTTTTAGTCATATTCGGCACACAGTTAAAGTATCTCAAGCGATTGAATAGAAGTTATACGATAGGCATATTAGGTGTAGGGGGTGCTGCTGTAGGTATGAATGACAAAATACTGCTGGTGCAAAATGACAACAGTAGGAATTGGGTCTGTCTTTCCCGAATCTTAAGTTTAGTTCTCCATCAACTGCGATAAAAAATGGGAGAAGCTTCCCAAGAAAAAAAAATCAGAAAACTCACAGATTCTCAGAAAGAAAACCACACTCACAGTGATGGAAAATAAGAGTGAAATATAACTAGTCAGTATTTGGGTTTTGCTTTGGAGTGGCACATCACATGCCCAGTTTCTTGATTTCACTTGTACTCAATTAGACACAACAAGATTCTTGAGTCGACTAACAACCCTAGGATCAGTCACGGCTGGACAGATAACAATGAACTGCAGTGTGAAAGAAATAATACGCGATTCTCTTTACTTTTAGGAACCTCTTCACTCAAATAATCCTTTTAATAGTTGGCAAACAAAGATAATCCTCTCCCTCACCTTTACAGCGATTGAATAACTGTCATAGGAACCACAAATAACTTAATGATGGACTGATAAGTAGCCATGTGAATGGTCTTCGCGATCTCATTAACGATGGTGTGAGGGTCAAAAACATCTGTTTTCAGATCCTGACTGTACCCGAATCGGGAGTTCAGCTTGGACTATAGCGGCCGGCTCTAGTCTCCTCGGGCTTAGAAGAAACACACTTTTCTTAGCGCATTTCGTTCAATGTTACATAACCACCGTCCAGTAGAAGACTAGTTCTTGGAAAAGACTGTTTTACCCCTTTAAAACTCAACAAACATCCTTCGGTTAAAAGTTTTTGCCAGAAACATGGTGTTTTTAACGATCTTAGTGCTTATTGCCTTGTTAATCATTGCACTATGGTACGAAAATCGTTTTTCCGGTTGTTGTCTAAAACTAACAAATCTGCAATAAAAATCGAAAGGTCGATTGCTAAATATTGGGTTATATCGTAAAAGTCATTAACATTTTTTAGTTTCCTCCTTCAGCGTTCATTTTCTTCTTCCCCTTCACACAACCGCTGTGCTTTTTCTTACATTTTCCTGAAAAAATTTTTTTTAGAGGAATAACAAAGAAACACCTTCATAAACATTGGTTTTAAAGAAATGCATCAAAATGTTTATTTTGTTAACGCATTTTCTTTAGTGCTAGGAATGGTCAAGTGGGGTTCACGTTAAGACTGCATTTTGGTATTCCCGCATAGCAAAGTTCCGTCCTCCTCTACTTTTAGGGTGGAAAATTGTGGAGTAGAGGAAATGAAAGAGAGCATACATGTATAATTAACCATTTCCTGAGAAGGAAAAACTAATTCCTTTATTTTCATCCAGGTAAGGATCCCGGAAAAGGTTGGTCAGTTTATCATGAGTAAAAAAAACGTTACGTCACCTTAAAATTGATTTAACTTTTTTTTTCAGAATACAGCGCAACCAGGCATTCAAAACTAACCAATGCGCCTTTGCCAATAAAGCATCATGAGGCTGAGTGAGTTTTGCTATGTTTTGAAATAACCTCGACCAGCTACAGTTTAAAAAATGTTAGTATGAGTTCACTCGCATCTGCAAACTATATCCAAGTTAGTTAATTTATTGTTCAGTATATTTAATTAACCTCGGCCTAATTCTTCTACTAAAATAAATTCCCAGTCCCGACGACAGAGGATAAACTCTCTCACCCCCTGACAGACATAAGGGTCTGTATACAGGGATAACGTGTCCTTCACTTGAAAGGGTCCTACAATTTCAGGACATCAACATTCATCAGGACATTTACATAACCAGTATTGCAAAGTACTATACTTTTTATTAAATAATACAACTTTTGGGATAAAAATTATTGCGTTACTAACTGTCTACTAGTGTCTTTGCTGTTGCTATCAGTTGATGCTGAAGACATTTCTTTACCAAAAACGAAGACGTCCACCCAGAGGAGGTGGTATATAACAGGAGTGGCCGACCAGTCGATCGCGAAGCCAATTTTGGTCGATCACTCGCGATGTGTTGACTTAACACCCGCCTCGGTGACGTAGTGGCTCAGTGTTTCTAGGTCTGCGTCAGTGGTTCTAGGTTCGATACTGGACCCAACTCGGTCCAGTTGCTGTTTGTTGGTGTTTTAGGGCCCTTCAACTACAGCGTCATTAGAGCCCCGTCCACTGTGTAGTTCTGATGCAGAGACTGCACAGACACTACACTAATGCGACGATTTTTGGATACGAGCGGTACCCAGTCTTCAGTGATCAGACGAGAACTGGTGTGTCCAACGCAATTTGCCGCTCCCTCCGACATCCAGGGGTCACTGTTTACTTCCATGATGGAGTCTAGAACCATCAACGCAAACGTTAGCTCCGCGTCACCGAGAGGGGCAGTTTAGGTGCTGGAGATAATGTAGATAATGTAAGAGAATAGACTGGGGTGATGTGAGCATAACATGGAAGGAGGAAAATAGGAACTCGCTAGATCCATCACAGGGATGCAGGATATAAAGGAGCAGACGAGTTAGGGATGAGACCAAAGATGCAGCCGAAAACTTTCTTAAATGAATTTAACGGCGCCAACGTGTAGTTGGCAAAAATCTGCACCTGGTAATTTGACAGATCCACAAGTATACTAAGGGCTCTTTTACGCGCAGGTAATGTACATCCTATTTTACATCAAACACTTTGCCACTGAGGTATGGGACATACATGACAGGTAGAAGGTAGACCTGTGATAGACGGGATAAAGATATAATGATTAATCAAGTAACCCATGGAACACACCACGAGTGGTATACAAGTCTAAGGACATGGGTCCTGGGACTCGTGGAAAGAGTATGGAAGTTCTAATATTCTTAACGAACGTGAACACCTAACCACTTCAATGTTGTGGACACCGACTTTTGAGATACTTAGCACCCACTTTTCCCTTCTTCTGCGTTTCCCATTACATCGTAGACTCCCAAGTTTTTATTTACGTCAGTAGGTGCCAGCCAGCAACTTTTACAGGGTCACAGTTGCGGAGCCACTTAAGTTCATGGTAGTTCTTTTAACTGATCTCACTGCTTATTTGAAGTATTGATTGCTTGTCAGTTAAATGCTTATCAATACTACATAAATTTTGAAACGACCTTACTAGATAATAGGATAAGATGTTTCGAATGCTTCATATTGGCGCCAGTATCAAATTTAATTTTCAATCATTACTAATTGGTTTGGATATAAAGTGAATACTGGGAAAGTGATCTACAGCGAATTATGATAAAATAATGTTTTCACTTTGTTAAATTGAATCTCACATCTAAAGGTATCTAACACTAAAATCGAAATTAAAACATATCTTTTAATTTATTGTTTTGATTTACATATTAATATTCCTGTCGTCAACCTTATGATTGATAGATCATCAAAATGTTTTAGTGACTTGAAGATAACTGGAGAAATACTATTTAACCAAGTAAATGACATCAAAAATTGTTAAGAGAAAGAAACGGATCAGTTATTGACCCATAAATGTCAGTTAAACTTATGCATTTCTTAATGTCTTTTACTGAATTGCTTTCTACATATGTACATTAATCATACAACCATACTTTAACTATTTGGTTTCCGGGGGAGGAAGAAGACGGGGAACTATGAATATTCATAAACTACGTGAATGCCATCGCGATATCATCTTTCTCGTTGAAGGACAAAAATTTTGACGGTAGAAAAAGTAAATTGAAGAGACCTTGAACAAGACAGTAGGACACTATTAGAGCCACCGTTATTTCAGGGATTAGCACTTCTTCCTGTACGTAGGATGGAGTTCAGCTGCAGTGATATGACGCGTGTATGGAGGACTTAAAAAAATCCTAGTCCCTAATTGCATCATTATCATCGCGGCCGTTTCCCACGTAGTCCAACCGAGAAATAGATTATTATCATCATGTCAAGTCAGCAAGTTCACATCCCCACCTGCTGTATATAAACCAGATCTTCATCCTTACCCCACCCTACTCTTCAGAAAACCAGGTCCCAGGTTTGTCGTGGACTTGACCTTTCCTACCTCACTAACGAACAAATAATTTGTCCCTTCCCATTTCATATAACCGAAACCGGTGATTTTTGACTGTGTCCCACTCCAGAAACCACATGTTATATTGGACTCAGTCCAAATAATGATAATAATACAAACTTTCTACGGATCTATTCAAGTTCTACATTGTGGGAATCACATCCATACCCTTATCCCAATAACAGGGATATGTAAGATATCTTCATATTGTGCATCACTCTAGACACGATTTCACTGTTATTCTGCGTGTTTAAACTTATAGCTCTGTTCCCCAGGCCGTGAATTCCGTGGAGCCCAGTCTACAGTTCTTCACCCTCTGCTTTTTCTTCTGTGCAACGACCACGGTTCGACTCTTATTAGTTGATACATTCATTATTAAGGATCGAATATCGAACCTTCATGCACATCCACAGTAACAAAAGCAACTCCTAACCCTTTCCCGCCTATGGTAAGGTGGGGTACCCACCTCGTCCCTCTGAATGGACACAAGGGCGATATATAGGATATAGTTTTCCACAGCCGGTTGTCGACCAAAGCTACAACCCTTATGCTTATTTATCGTCTGCCTACTGTTCGTTGGGGCACTCCACCGACACTAGGGGCGAGCTTCTACACCTGGAAATGTTTGCCTCATTTACCTGTTGCATAGTACAGAGAATTCTTTTACGTACAAATGCCATCGTACACCACACGGGACCTCGGTTTTACTTCTCACCCGAAAGAAAGCAACCCACCAGTATCGAACCAAGATCTACTGACTAGGCAATTACCGAGCGTGCTACTCACTGCCCCACCGAGGCGGGTATATGCACATTAACAGTAACTACTATTTTTAATCCCCATTCTAAATGTTGTCTTTACTTTGGTCTTTGCCCTTATTGCCATGGCCTGGGTAGCCAGTCGAGATAATCGAAGACAGAAATATTTCCCTTGTCGCACATAAGTTGTCACCTTTGGCATCTAGATCGTCTCTTTTCAAATGAGATTTCGAGTTGTATTTTTAACGGACGGGAGTATAGCAACTAGATTCCGATCCTCCTTTGGGATTGAATTCATCAGTCCTCAAATCGATACTTCACCGATTAAAAGCTAACTGTTTATTTAAAGGATTAAATTACATTTTAAAAAATGTGACGACAGTTTTAAATATTGTATTATGGCTGAAATTAAAAAAACATCTTATGTTTCCGGCGCCATTTTGACGACTTTCTCAACTTCAAAATATAAATTATTTTTGCAAACGTTAACTGCTATTATCTAATGTCAGTATTATTGGATCTGCATCTATAAAATCTGCCTACACACACACACACACAAAACACTGACACTAATTCTTGAGAGAGGCTCAGGTCTGACTAAAACTTTTATGGATCTACCACCAATTGCTATTACAAAGTTTTGAAAACGTTAACATTTCCATCCGTTAATTCTTTTAGGAGGACACTGATGCAGAACTGCTGGCCCAAATGAGAATGCAACGGACAGTTTCGAGCTGAAATGATTTCCGGTGATGAAAATTACATTCTGAGACTCTTTTCATTTCTCTGGGGCGACTACCTTAATTACATCAGTATATGCCTATTCATAATCACGATAAACAATTGGCGGAAGTTTATTTTAATATACCTTTTATTAAAATATATTAAACTCCTAATAATTCTATGAGTATATATGATAAAATATTTGTCAACTGATAGTGCTTACATTCATTCATTCATTCCTTTGCCGAAATTCATTTACCCCTCGGAACACATGGCTACGCATTTAAGGATACCAAAAGATCCCAAATGAGGTTCCCATGCAGTCACCTGGAACAGGGTGAATAGGGAGAGTGACCAGTAGGTGTGTAACTATGGGTTAAAAAAAGAAGAATCACCACAGGCATTAGTTTATTCCATGAACCACCTGCCATTGCTAGTCAGTTTCCTCACGCCTCTCAAAATTTCACTCAACCCACCCCAGTCTTCCTCTCTCTCTCTCTCTCTTTAATCTGAAAGGATGTGAGGTGGGAGGATGAAAAGAGACTGAGGGTTCATTTCCGGACCATTTAATCATCTACCTGTAACGTGGAAGTGTGGGAAAGAGCTTCGCAATCACAATTCGTAAATATCTGCATATTCAACAAGTGTCCCATTACTTAACGGCTATTCATTTCGCTATGTGTGTTTCCCTTCTCCATCAAGCTCGGGACCTTTAGAAATGTCCATTCCTGACTGGACACCATCAGGGATAATGCGAAGGGAAGAATCATAAGTCGGGTGAGAGGGGTGTAAATATTTCATAAAGACTGAGCATAAAATGCAACTACACTCACGAGTTTCCTAATGTTTAAAGAATGAGGTCGACGAGGGTCAAACTAGTTGAGTGAACATTTCAATTAATTGAGCGCTACTGGTAATAATAAAAATAATAATGGTTCATGTTTCTAACAAGGGTAAAAAAATTGTAATTTTTGAAGTACTGGCACTCATAAAATATCCCAAAATATCTGCACATTTTTTTCTCCCCCTGCCTTTTTTGTAAAGTACATATTTAAAAATAAAAAATGAGCAAAAATGCCAGATAATCTAAAAATATATGTAGTTAATACATGATTAATGAGAGAAAGCAATCTATGTCGTGATTTTTATCCGTATTATCTCAAAATTATTTTCTCACGAGTAATTCATTTTTAAATTGTTTATGGAGGACATGTCTCAAAACTTCCTACTTATTTTTAAAAAGAAATCATGAAGAAGAATACTTATCCACACCTAAATTGAAAACCGCAACCCATATCGCACATATGACTTACAAGTAAAGGGTTGCGGATCAGACACTGTTTGAGGTAAAGGAATGGGACGTAAAGCTGTGCCCCACTGATGTGTATTGGAGTCTATATTTGTTGTTGTTTGTTGGAGTTTAAGGTCCCGTCAACTACGAGGTCATTAGAAACCCGTCCACTGTATAGTTCTAATGCATATACTGCACATACACTACACTAATGTGACGATTATTGGGTATTAGCAGTACCCAGCTTTCCCGAGCGACCACCCATGTCAGTACTAACTGGGCTTGCGTTGCTTAACTTCAGTGATCAGACGAGAACTGGTGTGTCCAACGCAACTCGCCGCTCCCTGGAGTCTATAGGAGCTCGCCACTTGCCATCAGCAAATTTCTTTCAGTGATACAGAGGCCGACGTCCAAAAGAAAGCAAAGTTCCTTAACCTTTTCTATTGTACAGAGGGCCCATGCACTGATACTCAGGGTCTCGATGAATTCCTGGATGGGAATTAACTGCGAGATACTTCAGCAACCTACTAATTATGCTATTTATACCAATTTGCTTATTATATTCTTTATTGTGCACCACTGCCTAGTGTCAGCAGTTCTCAAAAGGCGGTCCGCGGCCCATTAGTGGGACGCGAATTTTATTACTAAAGAAATACAGTATCTGATCTGGTCTCTGGGTTAGATTAGGGGCTAGTGGGTCACTGAACTATATGCTTGACAGTTTAATGTATGTGATCAGTGATGAAAAGGAGAGGAAGAGGTATAGGTCTTCAAGATTGGGAATTGAACTTAGATCATCTGCACATAAACTTCTAACATCCTAAAACGTATCCAGAAATCAACCCTTGAAGTGTAACGGAAAAAAAAGTTGGCAGGAAGGAAGTATTGGGCACCATTCATTAAGGTCCAAAGTGACTTTTTTAATATAATAATAGTAGTAATATATCACTTTAATATTTAAATTAATAAAATAAATAACACTATTTGAAGCTATTGAAATTTATAGGTCATCCATCGTCTTTCGAAATTGACGACTGCATCAAAACACCAACATGAGGTGAATGTTTGTGTCTCTTTTTTTCCCCCCTCTCCACCCAATGCCACTGACCGATGACACTCGGACCTCAACTACATCTAGAGATTATCGCGTGGTCATCAACGATTGAAAGTTGCCCTCAATATCATATCACTTAAGTAGGCCCTATTTGATAAAAATAATTAAGTCGAGAGAGGAAAAAACTGTGACCTTATCCAGGCTAGTAAGCAATTGATCAAATAATAATTTCAATTGAACAATTCATAACTACGAATCAATACATTATAAATCTTATTAATCGTGTGACCTTGTTTGAAAAAAAAAGGTGAAAACAATCACGACTGATTAATTTAACAACTGAGTGGGGCAATGAGATGATCCTTCCTGGCTGGTAAGGACTGAAAGAGTTATACTTTACTTTGAAAAGTACAGTAATTTTAAATTTAACTGCTACTTCACAAATTGTGTCGGTGACATCTCTAAAAATTAGGTAACAACATTAGCAACAAGTGGGCACTTCTTTTTTCGGTCTCTCAGTAGTCAAAAAAATGAGAGCGCACCAGCTGGTCATTGCCAATGGTGCGACGAAAATATGAAAAAACAGTTGTCTAAGTAACTTGAGTAAATTTCGTAACCTCTAACGCGAAGTTTTTTAAAAAAATAACACATATCTTACCAAACTTATTCCACATTCATTTTGGCACTTGTTATCAACATCCTCAGTTTTAACAGCACTAATTATGCTATAATTATTCACAACCGATAAACTAAATACTATTAAAATTCGCGTTAATCGTAGCTGCATTATGACATTATTAAAACTAATTTATCCACGCCATATTTCCTTTGCTACTAATTTTTGCCTATAGATATATTCAAAATCAGCTTTTTTGCACTTTAACGCTAGACGACTGAGACTAAAATGCAACGTTGAAATGATGCGCCTCGTCCCGCCAAAAAAACCACATGGCCCTGACCTTTCTTGCCACGCCTCCTGCTCTTTCACTCCGAGTTTATTGGCTGTTTCAAACTACTTTAGAATAAGAATACCAATGACAATTCAACTAAACCACCAATCACAGCTCGCGACTCTAAAGTGATTTAGAACGATCATCCGCGCGTTTTAAGACGTTCTATTCGCCATTGTTTTTCGTAAACTTTAATCCATCCCAATCAAATAAGTTTATGTTCTGTGATCCCAATTCAAAATGTTTGTTTAAATACACGTTCAATGTACTTTTTCTCCCGCAATAGACTTCAGAAAAGGTAATGTTGACAACTAAGCTAAATATTTAGTTTTCAAATTTAGAACTTTTTCGACTTTTAAGTGTTCCACTAGCCTGTCCTACCGCCATTGGCGTGCCATCCCTTCCTAAATCCGCCTACCAATGCCTGAATTGCCTAAGGCTACGGTTACAGTGGATGCGACTTCTGACGAAAATTAATTCTGACGGATTCGTCAGAACAATCAAATAATGAAAATAATATGAGAGTGTTTACATTGCTTGCGAGTCCCTCGTCAGAATTGTCCATAGTTGATTGTTCTGACGAATCCGTCAGAATTCATTTTCGTCGGAAGTCGCATCCACTGTAACCGCAGCCTAATGCGTTAAGGCGCCCGTGATTACAGGTTCGACCCTGGCAAAACCGGATGGCTTTCTTCAGGCGAGAAGTCCAAAGTTATATTCCCGCGTGATAGCCGCCTGCATGTCAAAGACTCCTTTATATCATCATCATACCCTTATCCCGCCTGTGGCGAGGTCGGGTCTGCGGGTTCTAGCCCTCCACTCTCGTCTAACCCCACCAGGTCCCTGTCCACCCCACACACTGCCATATCATTACGAACAACCTGTTCCCACTTCTGTTTCGGTCTCCCCCTACCCCTGGTGCTACCGGCCAGACTTCTCATGACGTGTCCATGCCATCTCAGCCTATTATCCCTCATTTTTTTCGGCGTTGTCCACCACCCCCAGACTACCTCTAATACACGCATTCCTAATTCTATCAGCTCTTGACTCGCCAATCATGTACCGCAGCAAAGACTCCATTATAAAGGGACTAAAATGTACAAGTAGATCAGGAAAAATTTCTAAATGTAGGAGTTCGTCTCCTGGCGTTGGTAAAATAAGACAAGCTGACATTAAATAAGCATGGGTTGCGGCATTAGGTCTGAAGCCGATGCATAAAAATATTCTAACGATTAACCTGTGTATTTCCCCCGTCTCCGTGGTGTAGTGGGTAGCGTGTTCTGTAACTGCGTCAGTGGTTCTAGGTTCGATACTGAACCGAGGTGGATTGGCTTCTTTCGGGCACGACACATGCCCCGAGTGCGCCTACCTTCGGAAGAGAAGTAAAACCGAGGTCCTGCGTGATGTACGATGGCATTTGCACGTTAAAGAATCCTCTCTACTATGCAACGGGTAGAAGAGGCCATTTTCCAGGTGTCGGAGCTTGCTCTCTGGCGTCGCACGGGTGGACTTCCCCAACAAATAGTAGACCGACGATAAATAAGCATAGGGTTTGCAGCTTTGTTCGGCAACCGGCTGCGGAAAAGCACTGTGAAATATATCACCCTTGTGTCCATTGAAAGGGAAAATATGGGTACCCGACCCTGTCATAGGCTGGAAAAGGGTTAGGATTGATGATGCATTAATTACGATTACTTAATCTGTGAACCTTGTTTATATAATGTGGATAATCGAAATATAAGCATAGTATAACATTTGAATCATCATCATACCCTTATCGCGGGTTCTAGCCCTCCACTTGAAAGCGGTGAATTGCGTTGGGCAACCAGTCTCATCACTGAAGTTAAGCAGCGCAACCCCAGCTAGTACTGACATGGGTGGCCGCTTGGGAAAACTGGGTACTGCTAATACCCAAAAATAGTCGCATTAGTGTGGTGTCTGTGCAGTCTCTGCATAAAAACTATGCTGTGGACGGGGCTCTAATGACCTTATAGTTGAAGGGCCCTAAAACACCAACAAACAAACAAGCCCTTCACTTCCGTCTGTCTCCCACCAGGTCCCGGTCCACCCACACACTGCATAAACTAATGCCCCTGTTTTGCCAGTAAGGTTCCCCACATTCCACGTTCCTAATCTAAGATTTGCCCCTATGCTTTCTGAACATGCTCTGACTGGGGTCACCCCAACCAGGCGTCTGGAACCCGAATGAATATTGGGTTCTGCTTGCTGTGCGGGGATACCGGCCTTCCCCCCCACACGGTATAACATTTGAATCAAATTCATTAATTAATATAACCGTCAATTTGTCTCCTAGACAACCAGCTATGCATTGTAATGAACATCTCGATAGGTGGCGCACTCACTATGAGTACTACTATAGGTTCAGGCCTTGTCTACTTGCAATAGTCAGCAGTGATCTGATGTCTGTTGCCGCACCTAGTTACTAAAAATATTGCTCATAATCTTCGTGACAGACATGCAGTACTATAATATCGAGAGGTTCATTCATTCTTTGTTACAAGTTAATGACAGTAATACAAATTTTCAATGCAATGAGATGAATCAAGCGGATTTAGCAAAACACTGAATAATGTTGAAAAAAAACCCCTTTTACGTACCTGTTTGTGTATGTGTTGGCTAATATGTATGCGCAGTATATTGTACCTGTTTCTAACAACTATGTGAATTTCCAGTTGATTCATTATTACGAATTGACTTGTTTTAACAACGGGATTCACGCTTCACAAAATTTAAAAATTACATTTTCCGTAGTTTCAATTCCAAACTGACGTTGAATACAATAAAAAAAAAAAGAAAGGTTTGCGCAAGATGACAGGTCACCGAAAAGTGTAAACTATAGTTAGTCATAGAAAAGCTACGACTGTGTCCATTTTAGAAATGCAGTGCGTAGATTTGACATGAGCATTCAAACATGTTAGTTGATGCTCCAACCGTTATGGTCACATCAAAGGATGTTGTTTTCAACTTCCTGAAGCTGAGTATCCACAAAAAGAAGACGAAACAAACTTTTTTTTTAACTTCGTTCGTCATCACTGTTTTCCACTAAATGAACATCCACAAACCTTTTTTTTTGGAATTACTGTATGAGAATATGTTTTCGATACATTTTACGAATGTAACCAGTACCTGTGAAGGGCAAATGGTGTCTCCACCAACACACAGAAATGCTTTTGAACTCTTTTTCGATCGTACAAGCATGACATCTCCACTATACTTGTGAATATTCTTTAGTATTCGTAAACGCTTTATATAATCCGTGGAGATGTGGTCGAACAAATTCTAACAAGTTTAGAACATGTGAAAATAAATTGGCGCTCCTTCTACTTAGTGACATCCGCTCCACCCGACGACGCTCCATTCTACAGATTTACTCAACATTTCATCATCATCATAATATCCCTTGTCCCGCCTGTGGCAGGGTCGGGCCTGCGGGTCCTCTGGCTGGATTTACTCAACATTTGGAATAAAACAAACTACACGTTAACACGATGTGAATTCCATTCCGACCAAAAACGGGTAGTAGTGTTTATTTTCGGTGAAATGAACGTTTTTTTTTTGTGGAGTAGCCCGCCGCGGTGGCGTAGTGGTTAGCACGCTGGCCAACTACGCCGATAGTTCTAAGTTCGATACTGGATCGTGGTGGGTCGGCTTCTTTCGGGCGAGAGAGAAGCCGCGAGTGTGCCTTCTTTCGGATGAGAAGTAAAACCGAGGTCCTGTGTGGGTGTACAATGGCACTTGCACGTAAAAGATCCCTCTCTACTACGCAACGGGTAGATGAGGCAAAAATTTCCAGGTGTAGGAGCTCGCCCCCTGGCGTCGGTAGCATTCCCCAACGAACACTAGACCGATGATAAATAAGCGTAGGGGTGCAGCTTTGGCCGGCAACCAGCTCCAGAAAAAACTATGACCAATATATTATCACCCTGTGTCCATTCAGAGGGACAAATGGGTACCGGACCCTGCCATAGGCGGGAAAAGGATTAGGATTTGCTTTTTTTAACGCTTTTTGTGGAGTGCAGCTAATAAAATGATATCAATTGATAGGACCACGCGCGGATCCAGGATAGGGTTTTTGGGATTGCAACCCCCCCCCCATGCACATATAAACGTATTCGCATAAAATATGCGAGCTTTTGCCCAACCCCCCCCCCCCCGGCGAAAATCCTGGATCCGCCACTGGTTAGGATTAACCGCCATTTGAACACAGTCTACTCTCTCTCTCTCAGAGCGCATCTATCTAACCAGTGTGCTATTTACAGGGGCGGATCCAGGGGTGAGCATGGGGCTCATAGTTCAACTGATGAGGCATTGCTATTCCCATTTCTATACTGCCAGGCCAACCTACAGTTGACTAAACCACTGAAGATAGGACATTGCCTAAGGGGCAGTAGAGGACCTATTGTAATTGCTAGCTGGATTTATTCTAAGGGATTCTGAATATTTAAAAATATTTGGGGCGAATTTTTTTTTTTTTTGAATTAGTGATTGCCTCTCTGATATCGCTGCAAATCCCAGACGCCTGTCTGGGGTGTCCCCAGTCAGAGCATGGTCAGTGGACCCTTAGACCCGACTCTGCCGCAGAAGGGATAAAGGTATGATGATTGCCTGTGTGGCATTAAGTTAAGGGCAATAGTGTATGTCGGTCGACTTCTGGACATATTAAAAATTGGAAATCTCGTGCCCTCCATTAAAATGCGAAATATTCACTTTTCTATCGGTTATAGAAGCTCATCAGTTACTTATAGAACTCAAGAGCTGGGGGATTTGAACATAGGACCCCTTGCACGTCAGGTGACTTGTTAGATGGAGATAGTGCAGGCTCATTGTTCAATGCTGTAGACGTTAATTAACGCTTGTTCCAACTTCTACTGTGGATACTCTGCTTCTAAAACCGGTGTAAGTGGGTCAGTAGGTTGTGCACCACATGAAAGCGCCAAACCCTTTCGCCACTCAAGACAACGTCAATTCTCTCATAGGTGGGAAGTCTGGCTCTTGAATGAACCATGAATGGATGGTTCTTGTTCGAACAACCCACCTCGGCCGTATAATGAGCCACCAAGGTGAGTTGCTCCTTTAGGCTCGAAGATTTACTCCGTGTAGAGGGGATTGTAGAGTGCAGAGGGGATGAGGAGCTTGTTAGGAACATACCGGGAATGCAGGTGGTCGGGAGCACCCGGGGTAGGGGGGAGGCCGAAGTTAACGTGGGAGCAGGTCGTCCGTAAGGATATGGCGGTGTGCGGAGTGGACGGGGACCTGGTGGGGGATAGGCGAGTGGAGGTCTAGAACTCAGACCTGACCCTGCGACAGGCGGGATAAGGGTGTGATGATGATGATGATGATGATGATGAGAGGGGATTGTAGAGAGATTGATGAGCAAGCGGGCCTCCATTCATCTTATTACCCCGCTCGTCTGCACCTCATTATCGAGTTTATTGTCACGTATACGAATGCATTTCCCCATTACTCTAAAATATTTTTAAGGGTTCAATGTCTAGTTAGGTCATCGAAAGAGAGCTGAAAAGCTTTGCACTATATGTCAGTGCTGATCCTGCAGGCTTTAGAGGTGATGTGGAGCTAATAATGGGCGAAACCGCCCAGGCCTCTAAAACCTGGTCAGTCATTGGCAAAAGCCGTGCTCAATTCGACTGCATGCCTTTCCAATAATTTCATTTGACTATTGTACTCCTAGGCATTTCACGACTTAAATGGCTTTTGTCATCTTACCAAAAAAACAAATTATAAATGACACAATAAAGAGTATTTATGAGGTTGACTAGTGTTAGCAGGGCTATAATTTAGCTGCTCTGAACAGAGGAGATGACGAGTACGTGGGACTTTGCTCTTGTTGTGAAGCTAGAAAATGGGCTGGTTATGATCAAGTAGTCAACATTTTCGTCATCAGCTAATTTCGTATGGGGTACACTCTATAATTACTTTACCTCCATTATGCCATCAGATAAATGCTAAGACCCATACGTAGGCTATGCGCGCCACCTCACAGGTATTTTCAGAAACATTAGAAACCTAGCATGATTTTCTCCTTCGACAGAACCACAGCAGGTTTGCATCTTAATTCTGCTGTCTCCTTGAGCATTATTCTTGCCAGTGCTGCTTGGTGCGAAACCTGGCTTTAGGATGAGGATAAAATGAACTCTGTACCAAAATGACAGCCCACAGCCTTTCAGAGAATTTAGGTGCACGTTTCAGCCTACACTCCT
The DNA here is from genome assembly GCA_013389805.1 of Trigoniulus corallinus. Lineage (NCBI taxonomy): Eukaryota > Metazoa > Arthropoda > Diplopoda > Spirobolida > Trigoniulidae > Trigoniulus > Trigoniulus corallinus. Next base: position 17,863,936 of record JAAFCE010001036.1, read on the forward strand.
GTGGCATTCAAATACTTGTAGCTCCACCTTATGGTGAATAAATGAGATACAATACTGCAACATTCAAATTACTGCTGTGATGTTTGATTATCATACTTCAATAATTCTAGTATTTGAAATTTGGCGATAATTTGTTGGTAATTTAGATCTTCACAACAATTTCTAATATATGAAGACATTCTTATATCATACCTACAGTGACAACAAAAAAGTATTTGCACACCCATAATTTGTTGAATATGTTGAAAAATATAATACTTAAAAATAAACCAGAATATGCAAAATATAGCATTGTCAATCCTTAATTTATTCATATACTTTTTATTTCTTAAAGTATGTTATTAAAGGTACTGAATTCTGAATTCCCACCTGTGGCAGGGTCGGGTTTGTGGGTCCATTGTTGTTGTTTGTTGGTGTTTTAGGGCCCTTCAACTCCAAAGGTCATTAGAGCCCCGCCCACAGCATAGTTCTGATGCGAAGACTGCACAGACACTACACTTGTGCGACGATTTTTGGATATTAGCGGTACCCAGTTTTCCCAAGCGGCCACCCATGTCAGTACAAGCTGGGGTTGCGCTGCTTAACTTCAGTGATCAGACGAGAACTGGTGTGTCCAACGCAATTCGCCGCTCCCTCTGTTGGTCCACTGAACATGCTCTGACTGGGGGCACCCCAGCCAGGCGTCTGGAACCCACAGGAATATTGGCTGGGTTGTCTAGAGGGGTGCCTTATTAACGGTACTGAAAAATAAACAGCTCCCTCCAATAAACGGCGCAACAAAAAACTTTTGAAAAAAAAAAAAAAAATAAATAAACGGTATTTGCACACGTAGGCTTGTTTTTTTGAAATCAGAATGAAAAATAATAATTTAAGTTGTAGAGAAATTGCTTAAATTATCATTCTCTTATCATGATTAGAAAGTTTAATGAAACTGGTTCATCATTAAATAAGCCAAGAACAGGCAGAAACCAGCATGTTTAGTGACAGAAACGTGCAATTGTGTATTAAGTGAGATGCGTATTGCTTCCATAATTCAAGATAATGAAGATTTTACTAAGTAAGACCCACGAGTAGGCTCGACCTGCTGAGAAAAATATGGATGACAAGGTGCCTGACTGAATATAGGTCCTCCAAAATACTGTAGGCTCCCGTCGCGTCCTACAGCTGTACATAATGCCTGGTTCCATGGCCCGCGACTGACGAGACGTGGGGTCTGTGTGACCCGAGATATTTTTCACTTTATTATTTTAGTATGTAGAAATGTCACTAGAGATATGTGATTTCTTGTAAATTGCTTATCTGACTTCTAGTTTACTTTAGTGTTGTTTGAAAGGTCAACATTAGTGTGGTCATTTTTTTCATAGGGTTATTTTCACCTGGCATATGCTACTGTGTAACGGAATTTTAGTAATATTTGACTCAACGTGATTCGTTTTAGTAATACTGGTATTGCATCAAACAGCTGCAACTCTCTTGAAATAGAAAAGTAATCTTTAAATTTAACTTTAAACTCATTAAAAAAACTTCATGTTATTATATGTGTAATACTTTATATAAAAATAAAAATTTAACCTAAACTGAACTTGAAATAGAATGGGTCAAATTGACCCGACGTGTGCGGCTATTACTTTTAGCCATGTGTGTGCTGAAGGGTTAATGCTACATTTTAAGCATTGAAATTCCTTAAACTTCCCGCCTTTTCAACTTGTGACCCAGAAACTGTGACGACAATTTGCTGAGCTCCATACCTGAGACAACATTCTGTAGCCCTGGGCCATTGATGCACACTCAATAATGCAGTTTTGAGGGTGTAGTTTTAATTTTAGGTATAGGAACATGTTATATCAAAATTTCAGATTTTTTAGAGCTATGCGTTGTGATAGTTAAAACTACCCCTATCTATTGAAAAACATGTAACTTTGCATTGTCCTGAAAAAACTACTGCCAAAATTTCTGAACTGTTCTAGGAACTGTTCTAACTTTTTCCTAACCATTTTATCCCATATTTCATAGATTTTTTAAAAAAGCCATTGGTTACTTTAAAGGAAACACCCTGTATAGTCTGCATTAGCGATGGGTATGTTTCATATATAAGTCCACACTTTAAAATTTCTACTGTAGCCAGTGGCATAACTTGTAGGGGCAATGGGGCCAAATGAATTTGAACATGAAATGTCAGATTGTTCTGACGATGAAATTGAAATGTGAGAGATTTTATAATGCATTATCATATAAATAAGAACGTACTGTGTAAAGCTGTGTTGTTCAGTGCAATAAAATTTTCAGAATATGAGGAGCAGTTTCCATTCAGAACCCTTAGGTTTCATTTATAGACCGAACTCATATATAGTCCGCCCTTACATATAGTCTGCACTAAATGGACCCATGTTTTGCATATAGTCCGTGGACTCTAAGTGAGATTTCCAGAAAACAAGTAGAGAAGGGCCTAAACCAGTGGTGGCGAACCTTTATTTGAAGACGGGTCACAATAACACGAAAAAAAAAATCCAGAAAGTTGTCCCTGGGTCAGGTGCAAGCACTATTTAATTTTATAAATAAAAAAATTATTATTAATAATGAATAAATTAGTTTATTAAATTAGCAAATAGAGAACATCATCACAATACCCTTATCCCGTCTGTGGTAAGGTCGGGTCTACGGGTTCTAGCCCACCAGGTTCCCATCCACCCCACACACTATGAGACGATAAACTAGATATGATTCACGTTCGGGTCACTTAAAATTGCACGGTGGGTCACAGGTTCGCCACCATTGGCCTAAACGATATTAGACGAGCGATAGAAAAGAGAGGGCTAAAAATAAACATGAAGAAGACAGAGTATTTAGCTTTCAATTGGGAAGGGCAGAAAAATAACGGTGACGCACGTTCGAGGGGCGATTTGGTTAAAAAGGTGCAAGAGGTCTAGATAGACTCTGATGTGACCCATAGAATCAATGGGGGATGGTTGAAGTGGAGACAGGCAAGCGGTGTTCTGTGTGATAGAAGGGTCCCTATCAAGTTGAAAGGGAAGTTCCACAGGGCAGTGGTTAGGCCAGCTATGCTATGTGGATTGGAGTGTTGGGCAATGAGAAGGAGGCACGTCAATAGAATGCAAATTAGCCGAGATGCAAATGCTGCGGTATACGATCGGGGTTTTCAAAGCTGATAGAATAAGAGGTTCCAAGGTGTGGCAGGCCGCCCCTGGTGTCGGTGGAGAGCCCTAACGAACAGCAGATTGCTGCCTCTCGGGGGGGGGGGGGCAGCAGATTGGCATACTGTAAGCTATCGAATGTGACGAGTGGCGACAAATTTGTACACCGCAGCGGGCGGCATTTACCCCAGTTATGCCACTATTAGCAGAACTCCTTGACAGTAAAGTGTTGGCTAAGGAAAATGTGACGTAGCTCATGAGTCGGCAAGCATTTTTCGTTCACGGGTCAAAAGGACATTTTGTGAAGTGATAGCGGGGCAGAATATCCTTTTAAACTGTTGTAATTCCGGGTAGATACCATATTAATCGTTTAAGAATCACAGACTGTACTCGATCTGGGAGGGGATAGTAGGTTACCGACACCTGTAGTCTACTACATCAAAAGGGGCTTCTTTGCTCAACAATAGGTGGGTGCAAATTAGAGTAGACGTCACAATCTGTGAGTGACAGAATTCGGGCACAGTTTGGGATAGCCCTCTAAGAAAGTAGTCCAACTCTCCAGATCAGAACATGTGAAAGGCACTTGTAGAACAGTAATAATAAACTATCTGGTAGTGCATTACTTTCAACGTACAGATACATGAAATGAATAATGCCATAAATTAAAATATGACATCTTTTATATAAATAAGAATAAAATGTACATTTTTTATACATCTAGGTTGAATGACATAATTCAGGACATGTTTTCTTCTGCACTGCCCTCTCATCAAGTCCAAAATTAAGGAATTGATAATCCTACCAATTTTTTGACATCACTCCAAGTTTCTTCTGCAATTGTCCTTGCTTTGTGGGCTCCTAACTTTAATGAGTTTTCTAAGTAGTCGCGATTTGCTAAAAGGTCAATAATTTTGATTCTCGTGGGTAATAAAGTTTGATTAATAATATCGGCTAGTTTCAATTTGTAGCCAGAGGTGTCTAGATTACTGGCCTCATCGCAAACTTGTTGTGGAGATTCACCAGTCAACAGGCAATGAATATGAATCAAATTGGCCACTCCTGGTCTTGCTATGGGATCATATGTAATCGCCGACGTAAAATCAGTGACTGCCTTCTTCAGTTTTTCCACCACAGTGTCGGGTGAATCAGTTAGTTCAATTCGACTTCGTGCATCAATATCAGATTTACTCATCTTTTTGGCAGGATTTCTTAAGCTTTTAAGGCGAGATCCATGTTCTGACCCAACTGCAGCAAAAATGAACTTGTATGAAGTACAGAAACTAGGTTACAAAGGTGTCGCAATTTCTCAATATTGAGCATACCTGTAACGGCTTTTGGACATGGGAACATATCAATGCTGTATTTATTATTGAAAGCTTTCGCTAAATCTTGTGCCACTTGAATATGTTGTAGTTGATCTTCACCCACAGGGACATGAGTTGCTCTAAATGATACATAAATATGTAATGAACCTAAGTTTTTAAAAGAAGATCAACTTAAATGAAATATATATAAATTATACGCGAATACGAACTTATATAGAAGTATATCAGCGCTTTGTAATACAGGATAAACAAATAATCCTAACGGGATCTCTTTTAATCCTGCCGATTTCTCCTACAGAAATTCCATACAGGATAAATACAAGTTCATCAGCAATTGGAATACCGTAAAATCTCACGTAAATTCCGCACCTCAAATATAGTCCGCATTAGCGATGGGTATGTTTCAAATATAGTCCGCACTCATGTATAGTCCGCACTTTCAAATTCCTACTGTAGCTAGTGGAGCAACATGGAGGAGGAACGGGATCAAATGAATTTGAACATGAAATGTCAGATTGCCCTGACGATGAAATTGAAATGTGAAAGATTTTATATTGAAATATCATATAAATAAGAACGTACTGCGTAAAATCGTGTTGTTAAGTGTAATAAAATGTTCAGAAAATGAAGAGCAGTTTTCATTGAGAACCCTGGGTTTCATTTATAGTCCGCCCTCGCATATAGTCCGCACTAAATGACCCTGTGTTTCGCGTATAATCCGCGGGCACTACGTGAGATTTTACAGTATGTGTGTGTCTTAATTACTTTGTATTGAGGTAGACGACCTAACCGTGCCATTGTTGTTAAACTACTCAATATCCAAGCTAATTCAACGTGTTGCGAAATCTAAAAACAGAAAAATGTTTAAATAAATTATATGTTGACAGCACGTACGGTGTGTGTAGCCTACTAGAAAGAAGCATACTTATAAGAATTTTACCATTGACTGTTGGAAGAATGTGCACTTCTCAATGTCGATTCCACATGCTAATAAACATGCCGTCATTTTCAGAATATTGTTTCTAGTTTGAAACACGATGATCCATTTATTCATGTGGAACATACTGACAGCAAATATTACATTCACTAGTTATTTACCTGAGTTCCTGGGGATCATGTGGCATCGTAATGGAGTGCAAATCAACGACGCTAATAAATAAATCGTTGCTTTCATTTTGCATCTCAACCCATTGCTTTACAGCACCAAAGTAATTACCTAAATGCAATGATCCAGTAGGCTGAATACCAGAAAAGATCCGTTTCGACTCTTTTACATTCTGAAAAATATTTGCCTGACAATAAAAATATTCCACCGAACGACTTAGTAACGAACGCAAGTTCGAATTGGAACACACTTACAATGTTGCTGCTATTAGAGGATTTGTCCAGTGAAGATTTGTCTGTAGCATGATTACGGGATGTATTTTTCACAACTAACTGTCGTACACATCTCAACCGAAGATGACTTCCATAAAATCTAACGCTGCGAATTCGACTACTTTCAAAAGTCGATCTAACAACACGCAAACACATGTCGACGGTCATTTCAAAATCCCCAAACCAATTAGTTTCTCAATCTCTACACTAGATGGTAGTGGGATAGGATAAACTTTCTAGACGTCGCTAGCTGCTGCATGCCCCCTGCCAAATCTCTTTAGGATTCCTATCCTCCTTTTGGCAGGTTTGAGGACCCCTTTGTCCCGGAAACATATGGGAGAGTTGTTGGGCGTTATATCTACGTTGCCTTTGCATAATGCCACAATCTCTGATAATTTTTCGCAATTCTATACAAATATCCATTTAGAAGGGGTTCTTCTTTACGTGCAGGTGACATCAATCAGACCTTTACGGGGACCACTGCTCTACTTCCCATTCTAAGGGAGTAGAGCAGTGGCCTAAATCCCGTAGCCACGGAATTACCTCTACACATTAAAAAATAATAGTTTCCACGTGGAAAATGCGCCTGCATTGTCTCAATTCGTAAGGTAGGCCGGCATCCCCTCAAAAAACAACTTAGCCAATATTCCTGCGGGTTCCAGATGCCTGGCTGGGGTAACACCATTAAGAACATGTTCAGTTGGTTGGTTTGTTGGTGTTTCAGGGCCCTTCAACTACAAGGTCATTAGAGCCCCGTCCACTGCGTAGTTCTAATGCAGACTGCACAGACACTACACTAATGCGCCGATTTTAAGGTACAGTGAAACCTCTCTAATTGGTACACCCGGGGGACCCAGCCAAATTGTACCCATCAGAGGGGTAGTAATAGCCTATGGATGAAAAATCGGTGCCTGAAGAATTTGTACCGATATAAGGGGTGTACCCATAGAGAGGTTTCACTGTATTTGTTTGTTGGTGTTTAAGGTCCCATCAACTACAAGGTCATTAGAGACCCGTCCATTGCATAGATCTATGCATAGACTGCACAGACACTACACTAATGCGACGATTATTGGGTATCAGCGGTACCCAGCTTTCCCGAGCGACCACCCACGTCAGTACTAACTGGGCTTGCGTTGCTTAACTTCAGTGATAAAATGAGAAGTGGTGTGTCCAACGCAATTCGCTGCACCCTTTCTTTTTTCCTCACACTAGCTAATCCTTGGTGGTTCAGTCAAGAATATCAGCATCGAACTCGGACACCCCTGAATCTCTTTACGTTTAACAACGTCGTGTTAAAATAATTTTTATTCCATAATTTCACTTTTTTTTCTCCTAAAAAGGACAACTTCTTGTTGTATTAGTAAAATTTAAAATTACATCAATATCCTTCATTTTATATCCAATCCTTTGGATTTTTTAATATTTTCACCATTTCAGCTTCTTTTGAAGAAGGTTGATAGCAGTATTCCCATTTCTGAAATGCACACCATAATTTCTTGTACTACTTTAAAAACAACGAAAATTCCAACAAATTTTTAAGTAAAGACATTTCTTACTGCAGTTAAGGGTAGAGACATTAAGATACTTTCATATCTGGCGCCTGGAGTTAACAATCCAAATTTGGTCCCTCTGTCGTATATTAAATTGAACTCTACATATCTAAAAAAAATTCCAAATTATATGAAAAATGGTCATTTTTTTATCGATCCAGTCACAAAAAGTGTGCATTGCCATACCGCCCTCGACGAAGTAGTTGCCACTGCCTATACGAATTAAATGAAACTTTGCAAATTAATTGTCTACAAACTTCACAAGAATAATGGACGACTAAGTTATATCACCTACCTGTCTGCATAAGAATAGCCATCATTTTTGTGCTTTACAACAAGAGGAATAAAACAGGGTACTACTGCTTTTGCACAAGACTGAAATAATTATGAAACCTTAATACCAGAAAATATTTCAAAGGATATTGAAAAACATCATCAAATACTGTGAAAAAAAAATACCCGAACAAACTTGAATACTGAATCTGGATCAGGTGAATCAATATCGTCAAAAAATATTCCACCAACACCACGACATTCCCCTAAAAGTTGACAAGAAACTGTGCAAACGACTCAACAACTGGAGGGAAAAAGGACAAAATGATCATAAGTCTACAACCTCTATGCGGAATGTAAAAATATTTATCACACCATTCCTTAAATTTCTTATAATAGGATGAATTGTGCTTATCACAAGCTGCTTTTAGCGTCTTATGGAAATGAACAACATCCTACAAGTTTAAATTACGACAATTCATCAAATTAGTTAATGAACAGGTCAAGCAAACGATCAACTGATCATTAAGAATTAATGTACACAATAATTACATCTACAACCAAGAAACTTGGAGTAAGATCTGTGCCACCACCAAACCACCAATGCAATTTGCCACTTTCTTCTTTCACTTCAAAATAACGATAGTTAAAATGAATGGATGGTACATTAGGATTTCTCTGTGAACCACCAATACACGACATTATCATCATTTCAGAATGGCATTACTTCGTATGACGCTTTTAATCCGTAATCACTTTCGAAATCCTACTTACAGGATGGATGACAGAGCTAATTCCAGCCGCAAAAAACTCCAAATTTCCACTTCCAAACTCCTTGCCTCTAAAATGACACCCAATTAATTCAGTAAGCAGAGTGTGTTGCTGTCCCCACAGCAGCAAGAAAGCATTTTGAAAATATTCTTAATTTATTCAAACCCATCCATCATTAGCTATCAACCAATCTTGGTTTAAACCCGACTTAATCCTAGTAAAGTTAAGCAGTGTCAAGGGCGCAGTTTGTCCTCTCTCACTCCATAGCAATGAATGCAAACTCTTGTACTAGACAATTTTAAGTATGAATGTCATCTGACTTCAAACACAATCATGGTTTTACTTTCTTTCTCTAGGAGAGAATTTGTACATGGGATGATTATCCCTACATCAGTACTGAACCTTAAATTACAAAGAACTAGTAACACTTGGACCTAGTAGCGCCAGAAACCTGATGCACAATTAGGCACAGAATCGACAACCAACTCTCTAGAGAGAAGTACCTCAAGTTTCGCTAACACATCACCAATGACAAAGTAAGTGTGAGCTCTTTTAAAATTTAGTAGTACTTCACAGAGTGGACAATGACATGATAACGATATAAATAATCAGAACGTTAAATCTCGTGGGGATCGTAAATGAAATCATCCTAAAGCTAAGTCCCATCAATATTAATTTTGATCCTTCGCATACCTTACGTAAGAGTTCTTACCTGGCTCTCATTTGTTGAGCCGCTGCTGGAGTTAATTCTCCATTAACCACAGAAATATTGACACCAGCCTTTTCAAACACAGCTCCATCTTGAATTATGCATGTTATTCCACCACCTCCCTGAAACACAGTTTAAGACTAGAATGATTGTGGACACACACTTCAAAATAACTCCAGAATCTTTCCGCGGAGGAAAAATGTAAGAAAATGACCTCCGTTCGTTGCCATCGATCAACTGCAAACTGCTTATCTTCTTCAACGGCTTCTAAGGCTTTGCAAACCTCCGCCTGAAGTGGGGACCATGATTTTTTTTCTTTCAACAAACTCCTTTTATTTTATTCAACAACGAACTTATTTTGAAGTCCATTATTCATACTTGAATTTCCAAGATCATCAGTTCCATTTTAGTACGCATTTGTGAGGCATTCTAAAAAAATAATAGGTTCATTGTAACATTATGGTTCCAATTTTCCCTTTAATTCACGAAAAGAAAGAGAAACTAAAAATTGGACGAACTTTTTCTAGAATATTTGTGTCAGTGATAGGTTCAGCCATGAACTGCGTTGATGAAGTAATTGGGTGTATTGCAGTAGCCATTTCTGCCTTGTGACTACAAACATGATGAATAGCCACTGCTCCTGTCACTACTCCTGTAAATAAAAATCTGCAACGAATCCAATAATTTTCTTTGGTTTCAAAACTAAAATTATTAATATTTTCGAGAGTATCACTACCAAGATGAATTCCATACCTGCAAGAAGTTTTATGGCTAATATTATCGTAAGCAGTTACCAGCATTAATCGTCTCAAAGTACGCAGAGATGATTGCATTGTTTTGAACATTGTTATGCAGCAATCGAGAAGTGATTTTAATTAATATTCAAAACTATGAAACTTCATTCAAAACAATTAACTTGCCGATGTTAAACTGCGCAGGAGACTTAACTCTGAAATATAATAAAAGTTCTCTAGAGATTAATAACATTTATTACAAAAATTTTTCAAATTGGTAGTAATTCTCAAAATTAATAAAGTGCAACAATGACAATGGGAGGGGAGGAAAAGAAACTTATGATTCAATTTGATTTTGTTATTGGCGGTGTCAGGTGGTTGAAATTTGTTTTTAAACTACAAATAATGAGATAACTGATGGTAGAGGTTTAAAATATTGCTATAATCCTACTTCATTTATCGTTTCATATCCATTCAATAATGGCAATATCAACCAACACATGCCGAGACAATAAAACTGCCTCAAAACAATTTCAGCCTCACGAAGAGCTAAACTTAAAATGTCTTTAATAATAATAAAAAAACACATCATGTCACTCTCAAAAATATGTTTATAATTATATCTAAAAATAAACTAAAATGCTTCTAGAATGTACGATTGTTCAAAAAACAAAAAAACAATTGTTACGTGTTCTATCCGATGTTCGAATTGTGACGTCACCAATTCGGCCCAAATAATTAGAAACATATGTCAACCAATTTCAACTACCACCTTAATTTCAAGCCCCCTTTTTTTTTTAAATGTTGAAGTTCAAGTTGTGATCGTGCATCTGACAATCTTAATAAGGATCGAAGCACAAAATAACGATCGACTCAAATTATCGATTACAAAATTACTTGATCGAAGTGTGCAATACTGTTTGCCTAAAACTCTCCAACACGTGCCAAACTGTTGACGCACAATTATTAGGAAAAATATTGATATGGATAGAAAAAAAAATCATATATTAAATCACACATTAAAAAGACCTTCCTGCTTTATGAAATTAAAATGTATAAAAATTTAAGATAAGTACAGAAATTGTAGACCAGACCTTGGTTTAATAGACAAATTAATTTATCGAATGCCATCGCTCCCTCCACCTCCGCACTTCTCCCTTCTCTTTCTCCGCCCCCAACCCTTATTGTTATCCAATCACATTAAATGATTTCTTCCTCAAGGTTGGAAACTTTCTCTCAGGCGGTTGCGCAGTAGATAACAGCGTCTGCAATCCGTCACCATGGCAATGGTACCCAACTCTATGAGGCATATTCCAAAGATACGCACGCCACTATGCCGTGTAGCATTATGCGCAGTAATATTCACCACCTGATTGGTGAGGAGGGGGAGGGGGGAAAGGAGAGTCGGAAGATCAAACAACGCAGTAGACGTAATTGTAATAACAGTATTGATATTCTGGATTTCAAATATAAAAACCACCTCTCACAGACAAAGACTTTGAATACTGTGCAAATAACTGACGGTGAACCCGGAATGGCTAACTTTTCTGTATACTAACTATTAAGAATCACACGGTGGCTGGCTTTTTATGCTGTCAATGACCTTATAAAGGTCGTATAAATAACATTCTGTGCTTTTAAAACACTCAGCAATGATGAGGAACCTAACAATGGAGTTTGGAATTCATGCATGTTTTTTCTGGTTGGATCTAACACTACTGAATTGATTGAATGCAACCATGCCTAAAAATCATCATCATCATCTCACTCGCATCCCGCCTGCGGCGGGGTCTGGTTTGCGAGCTCCTATCCTCCACTCCTGTCTATCCCCTACCAAGTACCCTCCACCCGGCACGCCTCCAAGTCGCTTTCCACCACCTGCTCCCGCGTCCGTTTTGGTCTTCCCCTACTCCTGGTGCCCTGTAATGGACCTAACGAACACCTCCTCCACCCCTTTCCTATCACGTGTCCAATGGAGGTGGCATGGACACGAAATGAGAAGAGGGGAGAGGAGCTCGTTAGATCCACTACACGAACACAGGTGGTTGTAATCACCCTGGGCAGGGGGAGTCGAAAGCAGACGCGAAAGCATACGGTAAAGTGTTGGGTGGACGCTTCGCTTGTTGGTGTTTAAGGTCCCGTCAACTACAAGGTCATTAGAGACCCGTCCATTGCGTAGTTCTAATGCATAGACTGCACAGACACTACACTAATGCGACGATTATTGGGTATTAGCAGTACCCACCTTTCCCGAGCGACCACCCATGTCAGTACTAACTGGGCTTGCGTTGCTTAACTTCAGTGATCAGACGAGAACTGGTGTGTCCAACGCAACTCGCCGCTCCATGGGGTGGACGGGGACCCCGTGGGAGATAAGCGGAAGTTGAGGATTAGAACCCACAGGCCCGATCCTGCCACAGGCGGGATAAGGGTATGATGATGATGAGGTTTTAATCAATAGATGCACCTCTTGCTCAGTAGAATACTCGAAAAAATATTACATTTAGTGACAGGTTGGACTGTGTCTTTAAATGTCAAAACAATAAAGAACTTCCCAAACGTTATAAAAAGCACTACACTTTAGATGTCTGTACGTCCAAATGTACACCAAGCTCACCCAAATGTCAATTTTTTTTTGGAAATTTAATTAGCACCATTCAATAGATTGAACAAGAGGACAGATGATGGAGCAGTGTTACTCTAAGGACACCCTAAAAACATAGCTGTCAGTTATTGTCAGTCAGGCCAAATGGCAATATTATAGAAAAAAATTCGGTCCAGCAATAGCTCATCTCTTATGGTTGTGACGGAGACCTTAGGCCCTAAGGAAACTGTCAAGAGTTTATTAAGAAATGACTCTCACCAAAAAAGAGAAACAGTCGATAGATCCTACCATAGGGTACAAAAAATGTTCCACACATACATTTGGTTATTTAATATCGGTCTGTCACGTCTGAAACCATTTACCGACACCGGAGGGGTAGATGCTATACTTTTGAATTTGGGAAACGTTCTCTTCTAAGCAGAAAAGGCTCCTTTACGAGCTCCTAAACATCATGGAGGGACGTGGGACTACGGTTCTACTCCCCATTCGGGAAGTAAGCTGCATTTTAAGCTCCTCCCCTCTCTCGTCGGAAAGGAACCTTCCCCTTGACTGGACTAGCTGTGCCCTGGAATTTATAAAGAGTTTCAACGATGTATGAAGAACAGGAAAATTGTTTTAATTTAGATGATTAATTCTGAAAACGTTACAGGGCGGAAGGGGATATGATGGCGTGTGGGGACCTGGTAGGAGGCAGGTGGAAGAGAAGAGCGAGAATTCGCAGACCCGACCCTGCCATAGACGGAACAGGGGCGAAATGACGAAGCTAGGAATCTAGAAGAGTATCTGCCAGCTTCTCCCATATCCAGTGGTGTGAAGAACCTTATCAAGAGCCCCATCGTCAGTTAATGGTTGTTATTTTGCCAAAAAAAAAAATCACCTCCCATCTATTTTTGCACAATAACATTTCCGGTTTTTGCGCTCGTAATTACTAATTAAACGTACGTCTAACGACGTATATACGATACTTATTTACCTTAACGCAATATGCATGTGTACTTTTCTAACACTCGTGAGTAATAGAGCAATTTAACATTTATTAACTAATTTTTCGGAGCTTGAATACGACAACGGTGGTGTTGACCTCAACTTCTATATGGCCTTGTTGCAAAACCCCCAAATTTATCAAGTAAATGTTGCTACTTGTTGAAATGTATATTGATTGATCAGTTAAAATTCAAATTTATCCGTAGGGTTTCGAGAGCCCTACTGCTGGAAGAATTTACTGACGTCATGTCAACTAGTCGCCTTGTATAAATAATAGGGACAAAACGTATGTCAGGAGTGGGATTTGAACCCACGCCCACATTCGTGGACCAGAAATCCTACCAACGTACAGCGGAAAGGAAGTGATCCTTGAGTCTGGCGCCTTAGACCGCTCGGCCATCCTGACACCCAAAGCAACCTCCTTAATACATACTGTAAAAAGATTATGGACAAAAAATAATAAATTATTGACGTTTATAACTTTACAACACACAATCCAGGTGTCAGGATGGTCGAGTGGTCTAAGGCACCAAACTCAAGTATAAGCTCCTTCCACTGCATGTTGGTAGGATTTCTGATCCGTGCGTTTAAGATCCCGTCAACTATTCTGATCCGTGGGTGTGGGTACAAGTCCCCCTCCTGACAAGTTATTTCGTGCATATTTTTACAACGCCTGCTTTAAATTGACAGCTGCCTTCATGTAAATTACATAGAGCAGAGCTATTCATTCAACCGGCAGCCCGCGGATCATTGTCGAAACAGTGAAATTGTGTTACACTAGTGCTCTTTCTAAGCTGGGGCACGGACCCGTGATAATCGCAATTTTCTACATTTTGAACCCTGTGTAAATTTAGTTGAATAGCCTTGCCATAGAGTAATCAAAACTGCATAATGCTGCCGGGGGCATGTAGCTCTACGCAATTCCGAGGCATACTCAAGTTTCATCACCCTTTGCTAGACGGACAAGTAAATAATGATTGTAGGAGGAGCAACAAAACGTTTTATTTTTATAAGTGGTTGGATCCCAAATTCCCAATACTTACAGTATCAACCATGAAAAAAAGAAACTAATTTCCCAGTTAGGGATCTTTTACCTGGATCCCTATAGCCTCAACGTTGGTCAGTTACACATCTGATACTTTCACCATGTTGGACCCACAAGGGTTTCTACTGTGGTCCTGGATCTTTTAACCAGGATCCTCATAGTGTCATCGCAACTTAGTTCCATCTCTGATACTTGCTGGACATTACCTTTGCCTTTGATCTGCATCGCCTGTGGAAATCTGCACACCATCGACCAGTACCACCTTGACGTGTGTGAACATCCAGGTGGACTGTGTCTGCATCTGGATAATTAAATTACTACATCTGCACTAATTCTTTCATAAGGCATATTGCAAGCTGTGAGGCTGATTGCAAGTAGCACAATCATTATTCTGCATTGGACGCGGTCTAAAGTGCTGCCCTCACTAGTAACTACTTGGAGAAATATTGGAATGACTTATTGAGCTCATTGTTTTGTTCGATTCTAACATGGATTATTGTGTTTACATTTTGTATTGTATGGCCGATTAATATTGTATTAGCCCAGGGGTGGCCAACCTTTTCAGCAGGCGGGCAAAATTTAAGAAATAATATTTCCTGCCGGGCCAGGAACCTAGTTTTTTTTGTTGTTGTCAATTAAAGTAAACAAGCAAGTGTGCTACAGCTGCGACCGCATCATTCCTTCCCAGTATGTGAGATCGTGGTCAAACACTTGCCTGATTGATACCTACTCATGATGCAATGTTGTTTTGGTGATACGTACAATAATTTTATGTTCACCTGACCTAGCCCCGCGGGCCGCATGCGGATCGCAGGCCTCGTGTTGGCCACCCATGTATTAGCCCTTGTCCCTATTCCAATACCCAATCCCGTTTCTTGTCCCTACTTCCGCGGGCTGCCTCGATTGGGGAAACCTGTTATGGCAGCCTGGCGTTTCCCCAACCCTGTTGTAAATAAATGGAAAGGCCATAGTTTACCATTAAAATTTTAAATTGTAATTTAATAAATGCGAATAGAAAATGTGAGACTTGAACCCGAAGTGCAGCGCTTGTTAAAAAGTTCCTAAAAGGAGTCGTCAGGATCCTTTAAGAGGAACTTTGCGGTTACATCTTCAAATACTGTGTTTTAAGAGTGGTCCCACAATAATAATTAAGGGTATTAATAGGTAGAGAAGCCCTGGGACCAAACAATTGGAGATCCACTGTAATTAAGAGGAAGGAAAAAAAATCAACAACTGTCATTCAAATTCTTCTTTAAACTTTCATGGTTCCCTGCCACCTGCATTTAAGAGGCACTAACAAAAATGCTCGATATATCGATTAGCTTGAAAAGTACATAATATCAACAAATTTTACATTTATAAATCATTATAAGCTTTGAAACACAAGCGATGCAAGGTGCATTCAAAGGGCATAATTCAAAAGGAAGCTGATATGTTAAATTCCCTGCGTAATCATTACAGTATCGAGTATGAAAGATAATACTTTCTATAAATACAATTGGGACTTGAGTTGTGTTGACACCATGCATCTTACATAACAGATAATCTTTTGATATTAACAAAAGCAGTTTAACTCAAGTTCAAAAACAAAAATTATTATATACTGTATGTAATTTCAAAGAACATCATACCAACTTCTCTTGCAAGTGATAGCTTGTATGGATGACTAATGATGTCGCTCGTCACTGAACATCAACGCAGACTACACGTTCAACATGTTCAATGCGTATAAAATGAAATTATGACAATCAATAGATTTGTTGGTGTCATAACGTCTAAAAGTATACAAAACGTCATTTTCCAATATTCAACAGATAAAGCAAAACTGCAATTTCAATAAGTACAACCTTCAAAGTCTGCATTGATGTCCGCACTTTGTTGCATACTACGAAGTACGTACGGATGAGCAGTAGACAGCGCCGTTACATACGGGTGCAAAATATGACACGTCACAACCGGTATTCGACGTCACTAAGAAAAAAAAAGGAACGCAAGAAAAAAAAACAGAATCATCCGGGTTCTGCTATTCCTGTTTTCCAAATTGTCCCAACATTCTAGGCGTTCTAATTTTCGAAGGCAGGCAGAGTGTGGTGGTGGTGAAAGTAACGGTGATCACAGTTTGTTGAAGGATGGAAGCTAAAAATATGATGTTGATGGATGACAAATGTTTAATACTATTAATATAGAAGAACGGTGTGGAAAAAAGATATCTAATAATTATTTCTCGTGTGTGGATGGAGTTAAAGAATAGGTGATTTAACAATGAAGAAATTCAATATCAAAAGTGTAATAGATGGTATTCGAGGTACTGTAAGTCAGCAACCAAAAACAGAAGTTGATTATGTGGAAGAAACGTTGCGGCCTGAACATTTTCAAGTAATGAAGGTAAAATACTGTTAATTCATTTCCTTGGAATCATATTACAGTTTTAGGAGGTGGTTTTTAATCACGTAATATTTATACGTTAACATACCCTATCTAGAACCAACCTGGTTTGTACGTATTAGGGCGCTGAAAAGACACAACACCCTATAAAACGGTGCGAAAGACAGATAGATATATAAAATATTATTCTTCTGTATATATTGCCTTTTTTTTAAAGCCTAGTCGTTTGCAAAACTACCAACAAACATATTCATTTCGTTCAACTAAGCAATAATTTCAAAAAGCGATTTTTGCTTTGTTGACATTTTTCCATTCGCCAAGTATTTTTACACTACTTATTCAAATGTCTGTTTAAGAGATGGATGTTTTAATCGCTCTTCCCAATAACTATGTCGAAATATTAAGGTAGGTAGAGGAAGAAAATAGCAAAACAAAAATCCATATCCTTATTATCTTCAATTTTCATTTTATACCAAGTTATTATTCACATTTAATAATATGCAATGACGAATAATGCTCGCGACCTCTAGTTTCGGTATACAACATGGGCAGGAATCAGGAATAAAAAAAAATTGCAAGGTAAATATTAGCCAAATTATCGAAATTCACTTCCCTCCCCCATAAACTGTGAGTTTTAAAGAAAGATCTTATTAAATTTGCCATCAAAGGAGTATATGTGTGCGTACGTGTGAGAGAGAGAAAGAGAAACAGGTGGTCTTGTCTGTCAGAGCATCATCATCCATCGTCTCTTTTAATATATGTGTCACACCTATGTCAGGTAAAGACGTTTGATATCAGATTCTTATTTTGATTTAATGGACATTAACAATGTAGCAAACAACCTCCTGTTTACAATGATCTATAATATCGGTGATGAATGATTGATTAGTAGTTGTCCTATCCAACAGCAGTGTATTAAATCCCTTCCTGCCGTCATCGTTGTCTTCTCCCACCGTCTTCACTATTTTCTCTCTCTCTCTCTGTAGTCTGTAATAATAGTAATATGGCATGCATCATTGTTATTTCATTTTGTTATGATATTAATATTAATGTTATTCGTGTTTTTATTGTCTTCAGACTGTACGCCATGGGTTTCCTTATCAACCCACGGCAATGGCTTTTGATCCTGTGCAAAGAATCCTTGCCATTGGTACCAAGTCGGGATCCTTGCGAATGTATCCTCTCTCTGTCATTTAGTATGTGATGTTGATAATAAGTGGGATTTTTGAGATGAAACACAAAAAAGGTGAAGTAGTAGGAGGAGGAGGAAGAGACAGAATTGAGAAAAGTTTTTTTAAAATATTTTTATGTCGTAGGTACGATATCATTATTAGACCCGTTATTCAGCGAGAACAATTCGGCTAGGCATATGATGTATATAAGCGACTAAAGGTCACTGCCAGATTACGCAGTTTTGCGTGTACTCGTTTATAATCAGTGCACTCCCTCGGCCATTTATTTTCCGGCTCAACCAGAAGTGCAACTGTTTATTATTTTCCCCGAAAATAAGTATGCGATAATTGTTTTACATTGATTAGGAGGGGGCGGATGACAAGTGTCTATTCATGCCTGGACAATTTAATATTCCCAGGTAAATACAGGTTATGGTTCTCATATACACAGAGCGGTTTTTTTTTTAAAGGAATCTGATAGTGGCTTGACATTTTCTTTCCTAAATTAAAAATTTCGTTATTTTGGAAACTTGCTAGTTTGTCTCTTCGCACTTTAATCTAGGATATTGCGAGAGTGAAATTATGTTGTCATCTATCAGATGACGAAGAAGACTTGTGACCAAGAGACCAACAGTGACGTGACCTCATTGTCATCCTCTTATCACCGATTTTTTGTTTGAGCTCTTGGGTGTAAATGACATGGTTTTTTTTCCTCCTGATGTGAGAGTCGTTGTGTACATAGCCAGAAAATGTCATTTTAAGTCGATGATAGGCAAAAGAACAACTGTGAGAGTTCTTAATCATTAAACTATGCATCGTATATACAGTATATCGCAGTTATCCAGTAGGACACAGCTCGTTAGCTAGGAAGCAACACCCTATTGTTCTTGTATTAGTATATTAGCCTGTCAACGAACCTGTATCATTGACCCATAGTATTTGGACGTTAATAATTTGTGAGCATGTTGTTAAATTCAAGTGGCCTGAAACGTAAATGTATGGCCCTATACCAGTCATGGTTCTGCTCTGGGCAAATGTGAATGAATCTCTCTCGCTCTATCCCTCTCTCTGAATGGATTTGCAGTATTTCGAAAACAATGAGCTGCGTTTTATAGCCATTTTGAATATGGTTTCGGCACTTATTAGAATATCGAGGAGTCAGAAATGAGCGTGTTTAACAGTAGTTAGAAATAGTATGGTGATGTAGTAATAATAGTGGAGTGGAGTCCACGTTGCACTCTGAACGCGTTTGTTTGGGGCGCCGTAGTGATAATGAGCGTGGCAATCGCCAGGTGGTAAAGAGAAAGAATTGGGGGAAAAAAATAGAACGGTTTGGGGTGGTTGATAGTGGTGGCCGCCATTACAACGTTCGTTTTCTATATGGTAATTGTTGCCTTTTTATATTTAATATTAATGGGTCCTTTCATCTAATTAAGATGTCGGTACGAATTTCTCTGTCAAATTTGATGACAGCGTAAATTACACGTAAAGTGAAGTTTGTTGGGTAGTGGGAGAGGGAAGAAGGAGGAAGGGAAGTTGATTTTGATCGCTGTCATGATCACTCAAATTTCAGCCATTTGACCATTAGTTTAGGCACTTCTGGAAGGAATTGGGGTTACTAGTTGGGGGAGAGGGGTTAATAAAGAAAGCTGCATTGAGCCAAAGTCAATATTAATAACGGATTTTGGTAAAATAGTTTTTACGTTGTTTAATTACCGCTGATCCGAGATGAAGAAAAAGACACAGGTGTAAAGGAGCTCGTATAGGTAGAAAACGACGGCGAAGAAGAAGACTCGTGTGTTCCGTTAAATTGGCCGCTGAAGGAATTGTAACACAATGGGTATGAAAGGGTTGGCCAAGTATGAGGGTTAGTTATTTAGATGGAGAAGAGAGAACGAGGAGGACCACGCCCGTAATATCTTCCGATTTGCACGTTGAACGTTTCACTATGCTCGACACCTTGCTTGCTACCCTTTCATTCCCTCCCCAATCCTCCGTTCTCCTTCTCCTCTGCCGTAACCGTGTAATTTTTAAGTTTACTACGGGAATGAGAGAATTAACACCGTCTGGCATTGTTCTTAATCGTGTCTTGTTTTGCCTCTTCCCTATCCGTGTTGAGCTCATGCACTCCACACGCACAGATCTCCTCCTCTCATCATGCGCAACGCCGGTTATTCATTCCTGCCGTGTACACGCACCGTTTGTTTTAAAGGCAGCGAACAAATTCGTTTTAGTCGCAGTTTTTCTATGGTGGTCTTGGGAATTGTCGTTTTGTAGGGGCTTACTTTATGAATTGAGCCGCCATTGTGTAATGGCGTCAGACGATGACTTTTTTGACTAACAACGGAGGACAACACTGTTAGCTCAGGTGCAGTTTTACTAGCCTGGTAGATCCTGAAGTTGACGTCACTCCGTTCTGCGGATGCCCAGTTTCGATGACAGGTCATAGGGTAACATCAATCAAGGTATAATGTTCATATTACGTCGGCCACCTCTCTACTGCTGAAAGGTAATTTACCGACGACGCTAAAGAGGAGACAAGCTTCTGCACCTGGGAATCAAGCCTTTGCACGTATATTTTACGGTGTGGAGAAAGAAAGGGTTCTTTTTAATATCGTGCACGTATACCACGCTAGAGGCCACGGCTTTAATTTCTCTCCTCTCCATCGGACGGCTTCTTGTCCCGAAAGACGCCATCCGTCTCTGTTACGAGATCGAACCTATAGGCCCTATCTTGGTTCACATTTGGTTTACTGGTTTACCCTTCCTCACGTGAATTTCCCATCTATGCGTTCCTACCCCTTCCCTGCCGAACTCCTGGAACTGTTGTCAGGCCGAGCCAGCTCCGATCCTCTTGGCACTACACGGTTCTGGCGTCAGACTTGAATCTGTCAGCAAACATAGGCCCTGCCTGACGACCCAGTTTTTCTTAATGGTTCCAGGTTTCTATTTCTGCTGTTCTTTTTCCTATTGATTTCTTTTGAGAGTTTTATAATCTAGGAATCAGTGCTTTATCTCAACCATGAATTTGGTTGCGATGTTGGTGGGGTAGAGTGCAATTAGTAACCCTTTTGATAGCATGCTTGAAATGTTCCTTCTTTTAAGGGGCAATCTGTCCCTGTTTGTGCCTCCCTTCCTCATGCCCCCCCCTTCCTTCCTTCTGGCTTTCAATCCGATTCCATTTTTAACTGAAGAATCGTTGAATTTGTCGAAATGTCCTTTTAGGACGTCTGTTTTAGACGTATACTGGTTTCAGATCCTAGAACCAAATCACGAATAAATTGGAGAGATAAATGGTGTGTGTTTGGATGGTATTGGGACGATCATGATGGCGCAAACCACCGTTACCCTCTTTGCCTCTTGAGGAGTTTCAAATCCAGGGTGAATTGAGGGAATGAGTGAACAATTTATGGGTAGTCTCTCGTATCCCGTATCAATTTCCCGCCCCTTTCCATCCTTTTCTTTGATTATTTGAGAGAAAATGCACTCTCCTCCTCCGATCCGAAAATAAGAAACGATCGAATGTTTACCGATTTGAGGAATGAGGTTAGTTGAAATTTACAAATAAAGGTGCTACATAGGCAGAAATTGGGGCTTACTGATCGTAAAACAGTGCAAGGTTTTCCCCCTCGTTTGTTCCGAAGCTCGGCTGCTTTATTTTTCCAAGAAAACGCATCATTAGTTTTTGGCAGCAGTCATCATCACACCCTTATCCCCCCTGTGGCAGGGTCGGGTCCGCGGGTTCTATCCATCCACTCTGGCCTATCTCCCACCAGGTCCCCGTCTACCCCGCACACTACCATATACCTACGTACAACCTGCTCTCACGTCTACTTAGGTCTTCCTCTGCACTGGGTGCTTCCAATTACCTGCCTCCCTGTGATGACCTAACCAGCCCCTCCTCCTCCGCATTTCATCACATGCCTCCCCTCATGCCATCACATCTGCTCTCCCACACCTCTCATATACCTCAGCATTCGCCTTACATGAGTGGGGTGTCAACTCGGCAGTAGTCAAACGGCGAAATTAAGCAGTATTCGTTGTAGTTAGAAACAAAATGGGTGACTGGTTTTGATAATTAACTCTTGCGTTTTCTCCTGGAAATCGTTTAGGATAGGGAATGCAGTTCGTTATTGGAGTTGATGTCGTTCTGAAGGCTTCCCTCTACTTAGACATTGCCCCCCCCCGGGGGGAAGTCAGGGGTACTCGAAATCGCGTCTGCTGTTTTCCACATGTACCAGTTTACACAAAGTCTCTGGAAAAGGTTAAACTTGCGTACAATTGGACAAAACACTGGACAAAATGAATTGATTGGATAGCTACCATGTTACCTAACCCGCCTTCACAATCGACTTGTGGGTCCATGGTTGCAATCACCTTGCACCCTGTGGTCGAGGCCAGTGGCTTCTTTGAAGCGAGAAAGAAGCTGTACAATGAGCCTATCCATCGACCGGGATGAAGCCGTAAAATAACCCTTTCTTCATGGTGTGAATTTGTAGGTCGGCACAATTTCCAAGTGTAGGAGTGTCTCCCCCCCCCCCCTCAATGTGGCTTCGGTAAATTACGTCCAGATGTAGATAAGGTGCGTTTGTTTATTTAGTGGCGGGAGTAGGCGTGCTTCTTTATTTGTAAATTTTACGTCAGGTGACATTCCAACACTTCCCACGGAGGCCACAGTCATTAAGGTATCTCTTACCAGGCAGCCAATTGTACCGCATCGGCCAGGATTGAACCTACGCTCATCAACTTTTACCATCGAGACGGGCTATGGTCACATTTGGCACATGAGCACATTTGGTCATTTATCCGCAACCTTACTTTTTCATTTCATATCCTATAGCACCCCCGAGTTATACAAACCCTCCCCTCCTCGTCTACCTTATTCTAAAAGTCATATTTGCCATATTTTGTGACTGTCGTTGAAGGAGCTGCCGCTGTCCCGGAATTTCTGAAGCACGTTTTCTTTTTTTCTTTTTGTTAATGAAAATGCAACGTGTCATTAGTTTAGTCATGCAATGTATGTCCACACACATGTCACCGAAATGCCCCTTTTAAGCTGAAAGGATTTCACGCACTGCTGACCAAATCAGCAGCGTTGTTGGTGGCTGCGCCATCTAGCGGAATGTCATCTGAGCATTTCCACAACCTTCTGACCCCCGATCACCTCACCTTTGTTAATCGTTTGGCTCGCTATGAAAGTAAATTTAGCGCGATATTTACGATGATGTCACGAATATACACTTTCATGATTCCTAACCCTATTCTGCCACCTATGTGGCAGGGTCGGATACCCATTTGTTCCGGGGAGGCCCCCGAGTGCGCCTTTCGAATGAGAAGGGAGTGGCAAATTGCGTTGGACACACCAGTTCTCGTCTGATCACTGAAGTTAAGCAACGCAACCCCAGTTAGTACTAACAAGGGTGGCCGCTAGGGAAAACTGGGTACCGCTAGTATACAAAAATCGTCGCATTAGTGTAGTGTCTGTGCAGTCTCTGCAGCAGAACTTCACAGTGGACGGGGCTCTAATGACCTTGTAGTTGAAGGGCCCTAAAACACCAACAAACAACAAATTCGAATGAGAAGTGAAACCGAGGTCCCGTGTGGTGTACGATGGCATTTGCAAGTAAAAGAACCCTCTCTACTATGCAACGGGTAGATGAGGTAGAATCTCCAAGTGTAGGAGCTCGCCCCTTGGCGTCGGTGGAGTGCCCCAATAAACAGTAGACCTACGATAAATAAGTATAGGGGTTGCAGCTTTGGTCGGCTCCCACTATGGAAGAACACTGTCCAATATATCTATCGCCCTTGTGTCCATTCAAAGGGACAAGATGGGTACCCGACCCTGCCATAGGCGGGAGAAGGGTAGGGAGTTGCTTTATATTTACACCGAACAATCCCTTGATTATTCACCGACACCAGGGGGAAGCGAAGGAGCTCCTTCACTATTTCATGTAGAACGCGGGGTTTCCTTTAAATGTGACATAGCCATATACTGTACAGGGCTACGGTTTTATTTTCTCACTGAACGGAAGGCGCACTTAGAGGATCGCTCCTGGGAAACCCTAAACTATGCACTGACGAAGTCAAGTATGCTATTGACTGAGCCACCTACGTCACGTTTTGAATTACTTATAAGATTGTATTTTACTTCGGGTCCTAGCCTGTCTCCCTTTCTGGTTAAAAAAATGATGAAAAACGTTGAACTCTTGGTTTGTTTGTTAAAAATGTATGCCTGGTAACGGCGCTGTTGCCATTAATGTATTTTGGATTGCGCATTTGTATTTTGATACGCTTCTTGACAGGCCCTGAAGGAGCTAATCAACAATATATATTGGGCTCTTTTCTCTGATTTCTCCGTATTGGTGCCCTAATCCATCCATTGGTTATTTTGGTAAGGAAGGGGGAAATGAGGTGAGGGAAAACGGAGAGGTAACGGTTAGAAGAAAATCAATTGACCATTTCATAATTTTAAGATGATTTCTTGACTTGGTGCCCTTTATAGTATTAAAGTGGTAGCGTCTTGCGTGTTAGGGCCAATGGCCCCACCCTGAGAGTCCTGTGACAATTTGTATAAATGGATTAGTTTTATTACTTAGTGAGTTTAATGGTCGATCTGAGGCATTTTTATGGCTCCATTTGTCCATCGAGTTGTCTCCCTTCCCCTTGCTTGGGACACTAGAAAAAGGAGCACGCACTGCCCCACCTGGGTTTAGGGCGGTTTGCAGTAATTAGTCGGGCAGCCAAATTTGTAACAACTTGTGTTAAACAACGTTGTATATGGATTTATAGAAGAAATGGCATGTCTTTTGGAGATAATTTGATTTATAGTAACGGACGTCTTTTAGTGTCTCTGCCCCAATAAACTGAGGTTGTAGTGGAACCTATGAGTTGACGGGTAAAGGACCTTTATTCAATCTGCGTGTGAAGAGGGGCTCAAAATTTTGTTTTCTAGTTTTGGGGTGCGGATATTCATCTTTGGAGTGCCATTAATATAAATATGATACTCTGGATCTGTACAAGCCATCCTTAGGTTCTCTGTGAAGGACGAAAGACCTCTTTTTTCCGGGGAGGGGAATTCTCATCCAATTTGGGCAGTGACGTCACGTAGTGTCTATTGTTAGTAGTATGAGACCTATTGTGTCACGCATGTTGGTCGCTCTGACTCAATTTTAACCCCCCCTTCAATCGATGTAGGCTTCAAGAACTGTAATAATGACTATAATAAGGTCGTAAAAGGGTATGCATTTGGGGAGGGGTATAGTAAGCATTGGAAAGGGCAGAGGAGACCATGCATACATAAGGGCCTCAAAGATGGAAAAAACAACAAGATGTCTGCGGAAGGAGGAAGAGGAGAAGGATCGTTAAGAAGCGTGAGCTTGAAGGTTCACGCGATTTCGTAATAATTACAAGTTAGACATAGGTTTGAAACTCACTTTTGGTTGCTTAGTTACGTGATGAGGTCCTTTTCTTATTTGGTTTGGCAGGTGAACAATAAGGTCTCTTAGAGGCTCGTCGTCATTCCTGGCTTTAACATGAAGGACGCAAATTGTTGTGCCTTTTATTTACTCGTGCACCTTTAGCTTTTCCCCCTACTCTTTCTCAACGTTGGCCGGTTCGATCCTAGTTAACGCAAATGACGTCATCACTGCACGTAAATCTTTCTGTATGAAGATGTGTAAGAGTTCTGCTTTCAGCAGCGTCAGCTAAATGGCCTCATCAGCATGCTCCTGTAAGAGAGAATGTGGTGGGTTGATACACCGGATATGGATTACTGACAGTCCTAATGCCTCCCTTTTCCACCATTGCCCTCATTCTCTCCCTCCTCTCCGTCCACAAGCCCTAACTGACCAATGAGCCAGGTGGCTAAATATGGTCTGGAACTGAACTTTAGTAGCTCCCCATGCTCCACTTTTGAGTACTGGTACTCCTCAAGTGCGCCATCTGCTGGAGGAGATGCAAGCTGCTTAATCCTGTAAGGAGGACAATTATAACCGTTAAGCCGATTTTCCCGCAACGATGCTACTGGGACTCTGTCGCAGTACCTATTAATGAGCAGTGTAGGCCTGGTTACCAGATGGTATCATCATCGCGCATGCTTACTAGGATAACGTCGTTATAGAGGGGAACTTGGCTTTAAAATCAAATGTCACACTGACGTTGAAAAGCCAGAAACTGCTAACTCTTTTTCCGAAAAAGCCTATATCCTCTATTACGCATATTTATCATCGGTCTACTGTTCGTTGGGGCGCTCAACCGACATCAGGGGAAGCGAGCTTCCACACCTGGGAATTTTGCCTCCTCTACTTGTTGCATAGTAGAGGGGTTTCTTTTACGTCCAAGTGACATCGTACACCATATGGGGCCACGGCTTTACTTCCCATCCGACGGAAAGGCGCACTCTAGAGCTCTCTCCCGAAAGAAGCCAACCCACCTCGATCCAGTATCGAACCTGAAACCACTGACACAGTAATAGAGCAAGCTACCTCGGCGGGTTAAATATTCGCACTGACTATCGATTACACCAAATTAAAACTACCGATGGTGCACTTGTTTGCTGGCTATTTAACGTCGGCTTCTCTATTCAAAGCAACTCCTAACCCTTTTCCCGCCTATGGCAGGGTCGGGTACCCATCTTGTCCCTCTGAATGGACATAGGGCGATATGTTGGTCATAGTTTCTTCTGCAGCCGGCCACAATTGCACCCCTACGTTTTTTTTATCGTTGGTCTAGTGTTCGTTGGGAAATGCTACCGACTCCAGGGTGCGAGGTCCTACACCTGGAATTTTTTGCCTCATCTACCCGTTGCATAGTAGAGAGGGTTCTTCTTCGTGAAAGTGCCATCGTAGACCAACACGGGACCTCGGTTTTACTTCTCATCCGAAAGGCGGCACACTCGCGGCCTCTCTCTCTCTCGCCCGAAAGAAGCCAACCCAACTCGGTCCAGTATCGAACCTAGACCCTTTACCACTACGCCACCGCGGCGGGTACGTGGCCAATCAAACAATTATGTGCGCAGGCCGCGGGAAGGGGGGGCTGGTGCACTTCTGATAAACAACTGAATAGTAAACTACACAGGAGAGAGGAAACGGATTCGGGGGATTGATTCACCATACACCTCTTCCAGTTAAAGCGGGTGGGTCCCTGCCCACGTACCGCTGTCCAAACGCCTTTAACGTTAATATTAGTATCGCACTCCTGCTTGCAATGATGGACTATCGATTGATCGAAAAAATTACTTTCATTGAAGCATTTAACATACGTATGGCTAATTTTCGTTCAATTCGACGACTAGTTGACCATCGTGTACTTTTTTTTTTCCAGAAAGCACGATTGCAAAACATTAGGTCTTATGAATTTTAAAGGGAGGAGATAATGGCCATTTGATAGAGGCCCCAAGTGCTCCTTCCATCACTAATGCGACAAAGGCCTCTGCACCATTTGGAGTTTTCACCACTGTACTCTAAAGCAGCGATTCTCAACCCGTTTGGAGTCGCGGAGCCCTTACCTAGCAGCCAGTTCGTTCGCGGAGCCCCAATTTGATTCACGAAATATTGAAAAATTAAACATGCGCAGAAATGACTGTAAGCATATATATTAATATGGAATGTTTTAGGAACAAGTTCCTGTTCCGGAAATCCTTGCAGTTTTTAACCACTTGTCCATCGCTGAACAATGATTAAGGCCTCCTTCACATGCAGCGATTAACGTTGCGTTTAGCGCTGCGTTACAACCTTTCACATGAAAGCGATTTTGAGGTGGACCGCCTACGTGGTGGCTTCTCTGTAACGCTCTTCCCTGTTTCAAAAAATGAAAACCTACAGTGAAATACGCGCGGTGATATGAAAAGGTCAATTGGGTTCCTTGTATTTCAAGGCGCACGCTAACGCTAGAAAATCGCTGAACTCTCGAATCGTGCGTTGCTACGCGCGTTAGCCAAAATCGCGCGTTTCCATGTAAAAGCAGCTATTCACCTCTGTGTCTTCCCCAACGCGCGTTACAAAATCGCGCGGTAGCTAACGCTGCATGTGAAAGAGGCCTAAGACGCACGAGTTCAAAATGAAACAACTGTATTTTTGCAACCAAACCACACCTAGAGTTATAGATGGATAGACGGCTGGCGTTTGTTGTGCCCCAGGGATCCGCAGCGCTTTGTGCCGCAGGGCCCCGAAAATCCTGCTATGGAGCCCCAGTTGAGAACCGCTGTTTTAAAGAATGAGTTCGAGATGGAAGTAAAACATACATGTATATCAACAAAGTTCCCAATGTAGGAGCTTGCCGCGCATCCTAGTAGCGGTTAATAATTACCTTTCAGCAGCAGTAGAGAGCCAACGTCAACTAAATACAGTAAACCAAAGAAATTTCTCTCACCACCCCCACTACGGAATGAACACAACACATTTTCAAACTTGTAAATGGACTTCCTGTTAAAATAAATCATTATTCCCTTATCTCAGTGCTCCGCAACCGGTGTGACTTGAGCCGATACAGGTGTGAAGCTTTTGATATGCCACTGAATTCTAGTAAGAATTTTGGCGTGCCATAGGTGAGAAAAGGTTGCTGAGCACTGCCTTATCTTGCCTGTAACAGAGGACAGGTGTGTGGGTTCCACTCCTTCCTATGTTCCTCTAGAGTAGGGTCCCAGTTTTGAGGTCTGTGTCCCAGTGTCTCTTGCGAGAGATATTTGACCCTGTCAACTTACAATTTTTGCGTATTAAACAATTATTAAGTTATGTCTACACTGGTGCGATTTCGTCTTCCTCTTTCAATTCCACTTGTGTTTCAACTTGCGTTTCATCTTTCAACATTGCATGCGCTTTGGAATGGAACGTTGATGAATGCAATTTTGAACGTTGAACATTCCAATGAGGCATGCGCTATTGCATGCCTTTCGTTCCACACCCTGTGCGCTATGACGCATGCGTTTATTGAACAGAAAGACGCACCGGTGTGGACATAGCTTTAGAGTTTTCTGGCTGCATTTCTTTCCGACGTACGCAGCGCAAAGCAGATGATGGCCGAGCTGCACAATCGCAAACGCTTGGCAGGAAATCTAAGGAGTATGTTTTTGCGTACGAATTTCTAGTCGTACGTTGTGGCATACGAATTCAAAATGGCTGACAGTGGATAGCAACTTAAGTGGTTACATTTCAAAATTGCTGATGTCCATCACTGGATGGCGTTCCTCTAACGTTACGTCACAAGCGTTGCCATCAAATGCTTTTTTTTTTATTACAAATCGTACACTAGTGACGTGGTAAATATGCCACTGTGTGCGTGCATTGACGCTGCCAGAAAACTATTTTCCGATAATAGTTTTCTAGCTGCGTTTCTATCCAACGTATGCTATGCAATGCAGACGAATTGTGAACTGCGCAGGCGCACGCCGTATCAGAGTTTGTGCAGTTGACAATTCGTCTGCATTGCGTACCATACGTCGGATAGAAACACAGCCAGAAAACTCTCTAACAGAGAACTTGAGTGATCCATTGGTGAACAGTATACAACGTATGTTGTGCAAAGCATATGAATTAAGTACTGTGCAGGTGCACATGCACAGGACATAATTCACTTACTTTGTATAACATACGCTCTACATACGCTCAAGCTCTCTATTATCAATAGAGCTTGAGTGATCGGTTTTCGAACAACGCATGTTACGCAAAGCAGCCAAATATCTTACGGCGCATGTGAAACATTCCAAAGTAAAATTAGAAACGTGTGTTTGAGCGTGTGCTGAAGTAATCATACGTTCTACATAGGTTTAAACAAACGTTATGATAAAATGGTGGACCCATTCAAAATAACTAAAATTACATCGAAAGCAACCAAGTTTCATGTTCCAACCAATAGAGGGCAGGACGTTAAAGATAACGTGTAGTTCCACAGTGTTTTTATGTTGTGTAACACACGTTGTTCTATAACGGATCACTCAAGCTCTCTATTGTACTCAGTACAGTGCATATACATACCTATGGCATACATACATGATAGTTTTCTGGCTGCAGTTCTATCCGACATACACTACGTAATGCAGGCGAATTGTCAACTGCACAAACTCAGACACTGCATGCGTCTGTGCAGTTCACGATTCGTCTGCATTGCATAGCATACGACGGATAGAACTGCAGCCAGCAAACTCTCTATTATTTAATAGTCATACGTGCATGCACACAATTGCAGTAAAGGGATATTCTTCACCAAGTGAATATGTCAGAGTTTTTGAGAAAATGTGGCGTCAACTTCAGGTTCGCAGGAACCTCTCATTAATGGACACCCATGGGGAATTGAAATTTGTCCACCATTAGGAGGGTCCACTATTGGGAAAAGTACGTTAATGATTTATTGCTGTAAGTGAACTTTGGGACAAATTGTCATGTACCACTATAGAGAGGTGTCCATTAAAGGAGGCTTCACTGTATTTCATTCATTAGCATTGCAAAACCTTGTAGTTTTTAAAAATACTGCATTACTCTAGCGTGGTCAGTTGTGTACTTGAGTAATGCCCTAGTTCCGTATAACCACACTTCAACGCTAATCACGTCGCCACTGATGACATTTTGATGCCGTTTTGTGCTAGTGCGTTATGAAGGAGCGCCAGCGCAATTCCTTACGTGTAGCGCTTTATTTGGAGTCACGGCAAGGCGCCGTCATGTCTTAGTTTATCCTCCGCCAGCCAATCAGAACGCAACGTGACTTTCGGGACGCTATGTGAGTTGACCACCTGACAACTCAACCACCGTCACGCATAGCTTCTCTGCGGCGCCCCAAGTAGCAGTGTGACGTCACCATTTTTTGTGCTGTGTCGTCTGATTCAACGGTAATAGCGTTAGCGCGTGGGTATACGGAACCAGGCATTAGTTTGTAGTTTATTTTAGATTTAGTACAGACGCGTCCGTGAAAACAAATCACATTTTGCCAGTGAAACTGACTTTTCCAGAATGATCCACCATTGATGCCAACGTTTATTTTTTTTTCGGGGGGGGGGGGGGGGTCCTCTAAAATATTTTATACTTCAATAACTTAGTGAAAGGATTATGCATTTTTTTTATAATAAAGCTGTGAATGTTTATAATATGAACTCTTGTTATTTTGTCGAAAAAATAATAATTAGAATGGGGGAGGGTGTCCCGGTCGGTGGTCCAACAATTATGGTAACCCTATACTAGATTCCCATCCACTCCTTCCTCACTATCACCCTGTCCCCACACGTCTACTTTGGTTTTCTCCTGCCTCTGGCATTTCTGATAACCAGCATCTTTGCCGTTTTAAATTATTGTCTATGTGAGTTATCTATAAATGACCCATGTTGACCACATTGGACCTCCGAAATGAGAATTTTAAACTAACTTTTTCGAGAACCCCTTGTGTAGAGCTAGATCCGCCTTGATGGCCCAGGAGGTAGAGTGCTCTATTACTGCGTCAGTGGTTCTAGGTTCCATACAGGATCGAGGGGGTTGGTTTCTTTCGGGGGGAGGGGAGGGGAAGAGAGGTCCAGAGTGCGCCTTCCGTAGGATGAGAAGTAAAGTACTGGCCCCGTGTGGTGTACGATGTCACTTGAACATAAAAAGAGAACCCGCTCTACCATGCAGCAGGTAGATGAAGCAAAATTCCCAGGTGTAGGAGCTCACCTCCCCCTTGAATTCGGTGGAATTCCCTGACGAACATTGGACCAACGCAGTCGGATGGACAATTTGTGCAGGTGGATTCAGAATTTTGCCTATAAGGTGGCGCTAGCGCTATGCGCATGCTGACAACAACTAGTCGGATGCAACAGGAATTCGTGCAGACTTCAATGGGTGACCTTTTCAACACAGGTCAAATGTGCCGACAGATTTAATATTTTTTTTCTCGTCCTGTTCCTCTTGAACTTACCACCGTCACTTGGTTAATGTGGTTTCCGCAGATAAGTGTTTGTGCGATATCGTTATGAATAAAGATGGCCTGACGTAGTGGCCCATCAACTGCTAAGGGTCAGTCATAAAATACAGGTGTGATTCAGACTAAGAGGGACCTCATAGGAACCATTCATAGAACATAGCAGAGGGATGGAGGAAGGAGAGGACAATAAAGAGGGCAGGGGTCGGTGAGGGGCGAGGGGAACATGGGCATTTTACTCGCACTTTGCTGGCGTCAATCGAACAGCGTTGTGAACGACGTTGACGACGCGCGCAACCGACGTCAGTGATGTCATTTCCATGAAACGATAAGGCAGTTTTATGTGTGAATAAATGTTATTTAAAGGCCTTTGCCATATCCGAAAGTTGAAGGGTGTTGAGGGTACGCGGAGAGGAGAGGATGGGAGAAATTCGACAGTAGGGAAGAGGTCTCCTGGTGGGGGTGGTCTCCTTCCTTCCGTCCCTACTGCTCTCGTTTTTTTTTTTTTGTACGCTGTCCAAGATTGCAGCGCATCGATTGTATCGACAATTGCGCGCGATCAGCTAAATGGACTCTTTTTCTATGGGATGGAGGGGGAAGGGTAGAGGAGGCCACCCATGTGCATGAATTGTTGTCATTGGGGAGAAAGGACATAGTCCCGGCCACCTCTTGGTATATTAATCCCTACTTCATACAACACTCGGCTCTCGGGAAGAAATAAAATACACAACACATACACGTTTCATCGAATGTAAACATCTGGATTGTATTAGAGGGATCCGGCTGCAACGTCGCATTTTAGGACCCCCCCCCCCCTCTGCTCTTTCTCATAAGGGCCCTTGTGGGACTTCGGATGCGTTCCTACATAGCCCCGTAAACAACAGCCTGCGATTGATCCAGTGTACGCGAGTGTTTCTCCGATGGCACGGCATTTACGAAAGTCCCTCCATACAATGTCTGACCCGCCTCGGTGGCGTAGTGGGTAGCACGCTAGGTTACTGCGTCAGTAGTTCTAGGGTCGATACTGGACCGAGGTGGGTTTGCTTCTTTCGAGGGAGAGACAGGTCCGGACTGCACCTTTCTTCGGATAAGAAGTAAAACCGAGGTCCTGTGTGGTGTACGATGGTATTTGCACGTAAAAGAACCCTCTCTACTATGCAACGGGTAGATGAGACAAAATTTCCAGGTGTAGGAGCTCGCCCCCTGGCGTCGGTGGAATGTCCCAACGAACAGCAGAACGACAATAAATAAGCATAGGGGTCGCAGCTTTGGTCGGCAACCAGCTGCGGAAAAACATTGGCCAATATATCTCCCATGTGTCCTTTCAGAAGAACAAGATGGATACCCGATCCTGCCATAGGCGGGAAAAGGGTTAGTAGTTGCTTTATTGCCTCCATACAATGCATCTGGGAGAGTCCGATTCACACTTGTCCTGAAAATGATCGTGGGAGAATGTTGATGGACATTTTTGATCAGGAGGAGACATTTCACTAGATACTCGTCATTTTCAACCTTTCTACTGTTTTTTTTTGCAGGGCCGAGTATCTATTTATCCCGGGAATATGCAGGCGACTCTTGGGGATGGGGGAGGAGGTGGCATTTTTATTTAACTAATGCCACAACCAGTTATTTATTTAACGATCTTCTTTCTGGGAACAATTGCTTTTTACCGACGTCAGGGGGGGGGGGGGGGGGGAAAGCTAACTCCTACATTTGACGGGTTTGCAAATCATTTACATGTTGGAAGAGTTATTTTACGTACAATGGTGAGACACACAGAACGCCCTTATCACAGAAGGACACTGTATGTGACCCGTAGGATTAATGCAGGGTGGCTAAAATGGAGACAGGCAAGTGGGGTCCTGTGTGACCGTCAGATCCCAATAAAGTTGAAGGGCAAGGTCTACAGAACCGTTGTTAGGCCTGCTATGCTGTATGGGTCAGAGTGTTGGGCAGTTAGGAAGAACCATGAAAGGCAAATGCAAGTGGCTGAGATGCGAATGCTGCGATACATGTGTGGGGTGTCGAGATCTGATCGGGTCAGAAATGATTACGTTAGAGGTAGCTTGGGGGTGGGGGACATTGTGGAAAAGATGAGAGAGAATCGGATGAGGAGGAGCTTATTAGGTCCGTTGTGGGACTGCAGGTGATCGGGGACACCAAAGGTAGAGGAAGACGAAAGCGAACGTGGGAACAGGTAGTGCAGACGGACATTGAGGCGTGCGGGGGGGGGGGACCTGGTGGTTGATAGGCGGGAGTGGAGGATTAGAACCCGCAGACCCAACCCTGCCTCAGGCGGGAGAAGGGCGAGATGATGATGATGATATCACAGAAGGACACTCAGGCACCGGCGCAGAATCGAACTTGCTAAGGGAGCGGCGAATTGCGTTGGACACACCAGTTCTTGTCTGATCACTGAAGTTAAGCAGCGAACCCCAGCTAGTACTGACATGGGTGGCCGCTTGGGAAAACTGGATACTGCTAAGACCCAAAAATCGTCGCATTAGTGTAGTGTCTATGTCGTCTCTGCATAAGAACTATGCTGTGGACGGGGCTGTAATGACCTTGTAGTTGAAGGGCCCTAAAACACCAACAAACAAACATCGAATTTGCTACCACAGACACAAGTCAACAAATACTAGACTGAGGCTTGGATGGAGAACCGACAGCAGCTCCATGTAGGTGTCACTACATTGTGGCAGTCGGCTCTTGAACAAACCTGAAAGGGTCTAACGATTAGTTCCAGGGCAGATGCCTAGAATGGTTCACCGAAAAGGCTGCTTAGATATGACGCTTGGTATCCACTTTTTAATTTCCAGCATATTTCGTGGGAAGAGCCGCCTCGGTAGGGCAGAGGTAGCGAGCGAGCTTGACTCTTGCGTCAGTGGTTGCAGGTACGAAGCCGGTCAATGAAAGTTGCTTTTTCCGGCGAGAGAGAGGTCCTAAATTCGCCTTGCGTCCGATTGATGGAAAGCCATGGCCCCTTGTCACTGTTGCACACGTAGAAGAACCCTTTCTGCATGCAGTATAAATTTAGACTTGTAAAACTTCCAGGGTGATAAAGAGGAATGATGAGTGTGATTATTAGGAAGGGGGTGGAAGTATCATAGGCTGAAGATATCATCAGCCTGATCGTGTTCATTTGCATGCGAGTTGGAGGTTCGAAGCCGAGCTAAAAAAATTGTCATTTTATGTTGTTACAGGGAAGAATTATCCTTATTCCTCCTGAGAATCCGAGTGGTTGCGCTTCCTAGTGGCAGGGATTAGCAACAGGAAAAAAAATCATTTTTCTCCTCTTGCATCGCTCAATAACAAATACATAATACGCATCTGTATATTTAATGAGACAGATTCTTTGAAGCGCATCTTATATGCCATTGAAAAAGCTTGTTTCTAAGACTTTCACGGCATCTCGACATCTTTTCCCTTTCTTCGTGCGGTGGGGGTCTAAAAAAACGGGTAGGAGGAACACAGCTCCCCTCCCTATTTGGCGAATGAATAAATCTTGCTGAGCTGCTCGTCCTCGTTATTATTAATTGGACGTTGCTTTGCCGCTGCTTTTCGCTCAAATCTTCAGATGACCACGAAAACGTAGTCGCATCTTGTTCTTAAAAAGGTCGTGCGTCACCCGGGTCCTACCTGCGCACCCGTTGCCATGGTTACTTCATAGATGCTGCTGGCGACACAGCCCGGGATCTGTCACGTGTTGCTTCGGCGTGCGTGCGCGCGCACGCTCCGTCCCATCGACTGCATATCGTTGCCATGGTAGTGTGGTCACATGTTGGCACTTCTCGTTTCACCTCGTTGGGGTGACGTCATCATTCCACTCCTTTCTTCCGCCGTGTCCTGGTTAAAACGAGGGAGGGGGGCACCCACAAACTTCTGTCACATTTATACCGACGGCAGCCTCTGGTGATTTGCAGGAAGAAGATTCTGAGAAACGCGGTTGGATCGCAGGCCCCGTTTTCTTATCTCGTGTGTTTTTGTTGTTTTTATATAATTCTCCGGATTAATGTGACAAGGATTTTCGGTAATGACGCCATTTCTTTTTTTAAATTCATTTCCTGTCTTCGAATTTATATAATTAATCGCTCACTTCTTCACTCCCTAAATTCCGGTTAAAAGCTTTTCCTCCTTCCTTGGGATTGATCCCTGCCTGACCTCTTCGCATGTTAACAGATAGGCAAACTCATAAATTTCAGACTATTACCATCAGCTTATTTGGCCTGTCACAGCCGCTCTCAGACGTTCGCCGATCTACATGGGCGCAGAGGGTTTTTACGTGCACGAACTTACAACCTCACGTATGGGGTAAAAAGCAACTCCTAACCCTCTTCCTGCCTATGGCAGGGTTGGGTACCCATCTTGTCTCTCTGAATGGACACAAGGGTGATATATAGGACATTCCCCAACCGATTGCCGTCCAGAGCTGCAACCCCCTATGCTTATAGATCGTCGGTCTACTGTTCTCAACCCCAGGACTTCGAACCGTTTTCGTTCCCGTAAAAATAACGGTTTTCCGGTTTCGCTCCGAATATTACTTTAGAAATTAATTTGTATTAAGCATATTTATATTTTATTTTGAAAAATTGTAAAATGAAGTGGAATTCTGATATATTTTAAATAGTCATATTATCATCATCTATAATTGCTTCATCATCATCACCATCCCGTTATCCCGCCTGTGGCAGGGTCAGGTCTGAGTTCTAGACCTCCACTCGCCTATCTCCCACCAGGTCCCCGTCCACTCCGTACACTACCATATCCTTACGGACAACCTGCTTCCACGACTGCTGTGGTCTCCACCTGCCCCGGGTGCATTCCTGCAATAGACCTAACGAGATTCTCCTCCCCCTCGTCGCATTACGTGTCCATACCACCTCAATCTACTCTCCCTTATTTCTTCAGCTCAGAGCCGTAACGGGGGTATGAAGCGCCTGTGGCAAGTGTCTAACTTTCGCTTGCCCGTAACCCAATAATGACAAAAAACTTAAACATTTTGCGCCCCAAACCCAGTTGCGCCCGTGGCGGCCGCCTTCTTCGCTACGCCCTAGTTACGGCCCTGCTTCAGCTATATTCCCCACCCCCCCCAGGCTACCTCTAATATACGCATTCCTAATTCAATCAGTTCTTGACACCCCACTCATGTGCCGCAGCGTTCGCATCTCCGCTACTTGCATTCCAGTTACATGGCTTTCTCACTGCCCAACACTGATTCGCACAGCCTGCCCAACCCTCTCCTATCACACAAACGGAGGGTTGCAATCAAGTTGAAAGGCAAGTGTTTGCAGTGGGGGACAGCCACGGAAATGATCTATAATTGCTTCTTATTTAAAAAATATGTTTTTCAAATATCATTATGCAATTTTGAAAAAAAAATTAACCTATTAATTAACGGGTTGGGGAGTAAGCCAAGCAGCCCTAACAGACTCAACCCTAATGAGACTGCTCGTGGATTCCTTAGTTACAAGGTTGGCATTTAGGCAAGTACAGTGATTTTCGTTTTAATTTCAATTCATAGGAACCTAGGAGGAAGGAGATTCCATTTCAAAGGAACCGAAGACGAATTTGTCCAATACGTCACCGAAACACATGTATTCCTTTTTCTCCATGTAAAACGGGTCTTTGAAGTTTCGGGTGACATCGGACACCTCACAAGAGACCAAGGTTTTACTTCTGATCGCACGACACGCGCACTTCGAACTAATAGGGAGCTTGAGTTACACGTCGGTGTTCAACTTACACCGACGTAAAGCAGACGAATTGCGTACTGCGCAGGTGCACATGCCCCTATTAGGAATGTTGCATCTGCGCAGTATGGAATTCGTCTGCTTTGCGTCGGTGTACGTTGTACGCAACGTGTAACTCAAGCTCCCTATTGCCTGGTTCCGTATACCCACGCGCTAACGCTTTTACCGTTGAATCAGACGACACAGCACAAAAAATGGTGACGTCACACTGCTACTTGGGGCGCCGAAGAGCAGCTATGCATGACGGTTGAGTTGACCAGTGGTCAACTCACAGCGTCCCGCACGTCACGCTGCGTTCTGATTGGCTGGCGGTTGAGCTGTCTGCTTGAAAAATGGCGGAGGATAATGTAAGACATGACGGCGGCGTGCGGTGACTCCAAATAAAGCGCTGCACTTAAGGAATTGCGCTGGCGGTCCTTCATAACGCACTAGCACAAAACGTCATCAAAATGTCATCAGTGGCGACGTGATTAGCGTTGAAGTGCGGTGATACGGAACTAGGCATTACTCTTGTCCGCAAAAGAGTCGAGTTTGTAGCCATGGACCTGCATGCAACCTTCTAACTTGCAAACTATTAAATCAATGTCAAGAGCCACCAGGCGGGTCCGTTCTTTAAAGCAGCGTTTCTCAACTGGGGCTCCGCGCCACAAAGCACTGCGGATCCCTAGGGGCACCACAAACTCCAGCCGTCTATATCTATAGCTAGCTCTAGGTGTGTTTGCTTGCGAAAATGCAATTGTTTCATTTGAACTTGTGCGTCACTTGAACCCCCAAACGTTTTCTGCTTCAGGTTTCTCTTCTGCGGTAGCAGTGTGTTGAATGTTGTCCAGCGATGGAGAAGTCGTTAAAAATTGAAAGGATTTTAGAAAGTTTTAGGAACAAGTTCTTGTTCCGGAAACTTTCCATATTATATACAGTGGACTCCTGGTTATCCAACGTTCCGTATTAGGCTATGCCCTAAGTGGCAGCGTTCTGCGTGAGCGGGCGTGTAATAGAATGCACGTGCGGCCTTACAGCCTATCAGAGGCTTGACGCTCATGCGGTCACTTTGGAAAACGCCATTTAAATGTATTTGTTTGTCCACTTTGAGGGGTAGAGTGTGCACACCCGCTCACGCTGAACGCTGCCACTTAGGACATAGCCTTAACGTACACCCTCTGGATGCGGTTATCTTTTGCACTGTTGGAGCGATATTGCTGCCAGAAAGAGATACGAGTGTGGAAATCAAAGTCATCATCATACCCTTATCCCGCCTGTGGCAGGGTCGGGTCTGCGGGTTCTGCCTGCTCCCACGTTTGCTTCGGTCTCCCCCTGCCCCGGGTGCTACCGACCACCTCCATTCCTGGCAAGGACCTAACGAGCTCCTCCACCCCTCTTGTCATGACGTGTCCATACCACCTCAGCCTATTCTCCCTCATTTTTTCTGCGATGTCCACCACCCCCATGCTACCTCTAATATACGCATTCCTAATTCTATCAGCTCTCGGGAGCGGCGAATTGCGTTGGACACACCAGTTCTCGTCTGATCACTGAAGTTAAGCAGCGCAACCCCAGCTAGTACTAACATGGGTGGCTGCTTGGGAAAACTGGGTACTGCTAATACCCAAAAATCGTTGCATTAGTGTAGTGTCTGTGCAGTCTCTGCATAAGAACCACAGTGGGACCCATCCTCTTTCCATTAACAGTGGCTAGTGCAGTGGACTAGCGCCAGCACCAGGAGGTGCCTGACATGGGTGGCCGCTAGGGAAAACTGGGTACTGCTAATACCCAAAATTCGTCGCATTAGTGTAGTGTCTGTGCAGTCTTTGCATAAGAACTATGCTGTGGACGGAGCTCTAATGACTTTGTAGTTGAAGGGCCCTAAAACACCAACAAACAAACAAGACACGCCACTCATGTACCGCAGCATTCGGATCTCAGCCACTTGCATTCTATTGACGTGGCCAATGTGGAAAACAAAGTGTGATAACAAATTTCTTTAAACATTAAACACGTTATCCTCGATTTGAACAATAAATGCTTGTTTTGCTATCATTTCTAATATATCCATTTATGCAATAACAATTATTTTATGCATTTCGAATTATCCCACTTTTTTCGCTATTCTGACTTAGCGCCTGTACCAATTGCGTCGGATAAGCGGGAATCTACTAAAGTACAGTCATTTCTGCGCATGTTTAATGCCTGGTTCCATATACCCAGGCGCTAACGCTACTAGCGTTGAATCAGACGACACAGCACAAAATGTGGTGACGACACAACGCTGCTTCGGGCGCCACAGAGTAGCTATGCGTGAAGTTATTTGAGTTGACCACCTGTCAACTCAAATAGCGTCCCGTAAGTCACGCTGCGTTCTGATTGGCTGGCGGTTGAGTTGTGTGCTTGAAAAATGGCGGAAGATAAACTGAGACATGACTGCGGCGTGACATGACTCCAAAAAAGCGCTAACTTAGGCAAGGCGCAAAATGAGGACGCAGGGTGACGCAGTCCTGCGAAATTCATGCTAGCAGGCAATCACCACACATTGAATCGCAGTTTTTCAACATACTGGTTTGCAATTTGCGCCAACTAAAATGGCTTTCAACGTAACAGTGATTGCCTGCTAGCAGAATTTCGCAGGGCTGCGTCACCCTGCGGCCTCATTTTGCGCCTTGCCTTAAGGAATTGCGCTGGCGCTCCTTCCCGTGATTAGCGTTAAAGTGTGGTGATACGGAACTAGGCATAATTTTTCAATATTGGTTGAATGAAATAGGGGCTCAGACGAACGAACTGGTTGTTGCCAGGTAAGGGCTTTGCGAATCCAAACAGGCGGAGAACCGCTTCTAGCTTGCACCATGAACCTCGAATATGGTATGCAATAAACGTCGATTCTCTTTAATGGATACTAATATCGCCCATGCGCACTAGAGTATTGATGACGCCTGCAACGCTCACGTGACGATGTGTGCTGCAGTTCTGTCGTTGGCCGTTTTTTGTTCAATTTCCACTTTTGAATTCGTGGAAAAATTTGAATGCCGTATAGTCAGTCATCAGCAGGTGTATAACATTGAAAATGAAATTGGTAGTGTTTTTGCTAGTCGCGATATCATTAAGATTGTGTTGGTCCTCAGAGGGTGCTTGGTTAGTGAGCCATTTATTTGGAATTTGGAAGATTAAAGAAATTGCGGTAATAGCATTTGGTGACTTTTTTGCAAGTGCGAAAGCAGCACCCCGTGTGGGGGGGCTTTTGACGGCATCACCAAAGGACAATACTGTTGACAGAGATCAGAGGACAGAGAAAAACATTCGTCAAATTGATAATAATGGTGATAAGAGCGATGTGTTGGACGACGACGAGCTTCCTGAAGGAGAAAGTCAGCTGTTTGGGCGTAAAATAGGAAACAGGACAGCCCGAATCTGCCGTGTGAAAGTGGTTATAGATCATACGTTGGCCCCAGCGGGTTTTAGTCCTTGGAAATTGAGGACGGAACTCTCACACATGTTTCAAATAGTTGACCGAAAACTTCGTTCGCTTGATATGGATGGCGATGGCACACCAGACAACATTGGTATCCGAGTTGCTTTTTGGCAGGTTTATAGACGTTTTGCGGGAACTGGCACTGCTTGGAGACCCAGGATGTTTTTCAAACACATGAGGTCTTATAGATTTCGAGGTTACTGTGCGGGCATTATTTACACTAAACGCTACATGGACGACGAATTTAAACATACTGGTGTGGCCGACTGGACACCCTACATGTTCCGTACCAACCCTGATGTTACTAACTTCACTCAGGGAATTTGCTCTGACGAGTTTCCAAGAATTCCAAAGGGTCCCATGCTGGATTACGGGAAATTTTTTACTAATGTTCTTCCTGTTAATGTATTGTTTCACCTTCCTCAACCTTTCTATCGAACTTACACCTCTAATACGCCTGTGGTGGAACTTATGCATCAGTTTGGTCATTTATTCGGCGCCGAAGATGATGACCGTTATAATGATAAGGATTGTAACCCTATAGGAGAAGAGAATTGGTTTATCATGCACTATCCTATTCATTACGGAACAGCTAATCCTGCCGCCAGGATGAAGTTTTCAAAATGTTCCATTAAGGATATGAAAAATTTCATAAAATACAACGACAGACCTAATTGCCTGATAGACTGCTACAAAAAAGACGGGTGCCTTCAGCATTTCGATGATGTGGAACTCATTTTTGGAGACACGACCACCAGACCTTGTTATGTTCTGCACGGCTTGCCATCGCCATCGCCTTCGACTGCTTTGAAAATATCCTTCAGTCACTCACTGTCTTGGTGTGGCCTACTGTTCTTGTTCTTGAAATGTACTTTCGTCACTGTTCCATAGCCCGCGCACCCACACCCTCCACCCTCACTTCATCCTGTAACTCTCTTCCTCCCCCTCCCATCCATTTCAAAAATAAAAAATAAAATTTCTGTTTTTCTTAATCGATTGTTTGTTGGTGTTTAAGGTCCCGTCAACTACAAGGTCGTTAGAGACCCGTCCACTGCATAGTTCTAATGCATAGACTGCACAGACACTACACTAATGCGACGATTATTGGGTATTAGCAGTACCCAGCTTTCCCGAGCGACCACCCATGTCAGTACTAACTGGGCTTGCGTTGCTTAACTTCAGTGATCAGACGAGAACTGGTGTGTCCAACGCAACTCGCCGCTCCCTTCTTAATCGATATTTACGAGTTCTTAAGGGAAAGCAATCGCAGATCTTTACAACAACAACTCACCCAGTTCCGCGTATAGCAGGGTCGAGTACCCATCTTGTCCCTCTGAATGGACATAAGGGCGATATATTGAACAGCGTTTTTCCACAGTCGATTGCCAACCAAAGCTGCAACCCTTATGCTTACTTATCGTAGGTCTACTGTTTATTGGGGCATTTCACCGACGCCGGGGAAGGGGACGAGCTCCTACATCTGCGGATTCTGCCTCATCTCCCGTTACATAGTAGAGAGGGTTCTTTTACGTGCAATTGCCATCGTACAACACATGAGACCTTAACTTTACTTCTCATCCGAAAGAAGGCGCACCTGGAGCATCTATCTCGCCCGATAGACGCCAACTCACAGATACCACATCCATACCTCGTTCAGAATCGAACCTGGAACTTTCCAACTCAAGAGTAAATCTCGCTATCACCAGCTTGTAATCGGGAACAACTAGGTTGTGCTCCTCGGCTGCGGTCCTTAAGAATTGCGCAGCATCATAGTGTGTGGAATACTGGCTCGGTTTCGTTTCGTTTGTTGGAGTTTAAGGTCCCGTCAACTACAAGGTCATTAGAGACCCGTTCACTGTATAGTTCTAATGCATATACTGCACAGACACTACACTAATGCAACGATTATTGGGTATTAGCAGTACCCAGCTTTCCCGAGCGACCACCCATGTCAGTACTAACTGGGCTTGCGTTGCTTAACTTCAGTGATCAGACGAGAACTGGTGTGTCCAACGCAACTCGCCGCTCTACTGGCGGAGCACGCTCGGTAACTGCGTTAGTAGTTCTAGGGTCGATACTGGACCGAGGTGGGTTGGCTTTCTTCGGGCGGGAGAGGCCCCCGAGAGGGCCTTCTTTCGGATGAGAAGTAAAACCGAGGTCCTGTGTGGTGTACGATGGCATTTGCACGTAAAATAGCCCTCTCTACTATGCAACGGATAGACGAGGCAAAATTTCCAGGTGTAGGAGCTCGCCACAAGGCGTCGGTGGAATTCCCCCAATGAACAGTAGACCGACAATAAATAAGCATAGGGGATGCAGCTTTGGTCGGCAAACGGCTGGGGAAAAACACTGTCCAATATGTCACCCTTGTGTCCATTCAAAGGGGCAAGATGGGCACCCCGCCCTGACATAGGAGGAAAAGGGAGTTAGGAATTGCTATTGTCCATGGAATATTGTGCGCGTATGTTTTAGTGACCAACACTGGTTGCCAGAAGAGAAAGGGGACCCATACTGCATCAGGAGCTCACAGGACCCACTTACCATCTGACAAGCTGACGCCCTGGACAGACCACATCTCATGACCAATAACATACAGCCAATTCCGGTCCGTAAACTCACAGGCATAATGGTGC
Organism: Trigoniulus corallinus; assembly: GCA_013389805.1. Classification (NCBI taxonomy): domain Eukaryota; kingdom Metazoa; phylum Arthropoda; class Diplopoda; order Spirobolida; family Trigoniulidae; genus Trigoniulus; species Trigoniulus corallinus. The sequence goes on from JAAFCE010001036.1 coordinate 17,907,736, forward strand.
TATCGTGTATTTTTTATCCACATCTAGGGAATTGAACTCGTTACTCCCAACTCATCACGCTATTAGCGCAGTGCTGGAATTTTTCGTTAAGTGCCGGTGTTCATACAATCAGTCAACCGTCAGGATCGGACACGCACTATATAAAATAACGGTTATGGGGACGCTTATTTCTTCAACTGATCCACTTACAGCCTGTGGCGAGGAGCCAGGCAGTGAGTAATACGGGGGAGATAGAAGAAGGATGAGAGGAACTTATGGCTTTCTGTGGGTGGTTGGCTACCTACCGAATATAACAACCCTGTAATCGTCTCAAACGACCTACACAGAGGGCTAGCGGATTAGTTTTACCCCAGCACCTCCAGGGTGGAAGTCGGGAATTACTCGAGTTGAAATCGTTGGAAAGAGCGGGAACAGAATATTCTTTTCTGTGAAAACGGTGGCCTTCTTGTTTCTGAAGGTCATGTCAGTAGTATATAGTTTACATGCCAGATATATAAATATTATTGAAATCCAATTAGTTTCCTATAATATTTCCGAATGTGTGTTTGACCTTCCTTTTTACCTTGACATCTCGGGGATGTAACCAAGCCAAGTCTCTTGTCAAAATGGTTCCCATACCGGGGTAAAGCATTCGGTTGGGTAAATAAAATATGATTGACGTAATGCAGTCTGGTGGAAGTTTGTTGGCATTAGGAAAATACGGCGGCTGAATAAATAGACGGGGGAGGACGCGAAAACAGTTTCGCATGTCGTTTGACTTCCCTTCCCCCCTCTCACTTCCCAACAGAGGCGGAAAAGGATAGGGTGAGACTGATAGGGGAGATGAAGACACACTGTGTTAGAGGGTGGTGAACGACCAAATGTAGGAATACTAGCAGTTGACAACTACCACTGACTGTTTTCTCATCGGCTAAACACTGGAGGATGGATTTTAGTGGTGGAGTATAAAATCACCCGCCTCAGTGCCACAGGAGGTAGCGTGCACGATTACTGCGTCAGTGATTCCAAGTTCGATCCTGAACCGAGGGGAGAGAGAGGTAGGCCCCTAGTGCGTCTTCCGTCGGCTGGGAAGTAAAGCTGTGGTCCCGTGTGGTGCCGATGTCATTTGCACGTAAAAGAACCCTCTCTACTATGCAACGGGTTGATGAGGCAACATTTCCAGCTGTAGGAGCTCGATGGAGTACCCCGACGAACACTAGCGCTTCAAAGAATATGTATAGCGTTGCAGCTTTGGTCGGCAGCCGGCTGCGGGAAAATACTGTGCAATAGATCGTCCACGTGTCCATCCAGAGGTACAATGATGGGTACCCGACCCTTCCATAGGCGCGAAAACCTTTCAGTGGCTTTGCGTTGGGTGAGTGAGCCTTTCACTAGTAAAGTGTGTGTCGCCTGTTGCTGTGAGAGTTTTTGATACTGGGCGTTGGCAGACCTCGAAGGAACATATCCAATCGTCGATCTCGGGATATAAGATCAGGGGACCCAGGCCTGTCCTGAGCCGTTCTTTTCCCATGAAATTGCCCAGTGCTCACGGCGAACGAGAAAAAAACGAGAGCTAAGGGGCTGACTCACACCAACGCGAAACAATCGCAGTCGCAGCGGAGTTTTCGCGACAGGTTGCGCCTGGTTTGATTCCCTGGCATGAGCGAATTTACGTAAGCAATTAATAGTTTTCAATATGAACGTTTGGTGGCGCCAAAACCGAAAAAAATAAATAAACCAATGAAAAGTAAACAGAAGACTATTTAAAAATTCAAACAGCCAATCAAATTCGAGCGACACATTCTATTGACAAATGCAGTTAACTAATGCCTAGTTCCATGGCACGCGACATGAAAGAGAATAGCGCCTGAGCAGATGACAAAATTATGAAGTCAATCACAGGCGCTAGGCGAAATTGCGCGTGTTGTAGTTCCGTGGCAGGCGAGAAATCATAAGTAGTGTAAATGTTTCCCAAAATGCCGGTGAGGTCGCGCCCATAGCACAAAAATCCAACAGCCAATGAAATTTCAATGGCAAACGCTGTTCGAAAAGTAATAGCCAATGAAATGCGCGTGACAGTTGTAAGCAAGAAATGCAGTTGACTGCCTCTCAACTCCACTTTTCTGTTGATTTCGTGCTACTGTGATAAAAAAGTTGAGTTCCTACGTCATCAGTTTCTGTGGCATT
>JAAFCE010001036.1:17926003-17975375 GCA_013389805.1 Trigoniulus corallinus
GTGAGCTCTCCCAGGTATTGTCGTAGATTACCTCCCTCTCTATGTTAAGCTTGTTCCCATACACCCTCAGCGTGTATTATAAAAACGGCAATCGACAGAAAGGGCAGGGAGTGGGGGGGGGTTGGAAAGTGAAAACACTTGAGGTTTGATTTCCTTAACTCCAGTTGATGCTAACAGCCTAGGTCAACCAGGGGTCGATTGTCATGTGACGCACGAAATGGACCAACAAGTCAATCAAATTCTCTTCTTGGTCAATGAGGTAAGTAACAACGAGTGTTTGATTTTCTTATTTCATGTTTCCCACAATCATCAAGCACCTGGTCCCAAATCACTTCCGGCCATCCATTCTCAAACAAGTGTTAAACAGCACACATTTTTAAGGTCCAAACGATGGGATTGTGATAGGTGGTGAGAAGGTCCATTTTGAATTTGAGCCCCTTATATGTTTTAACTACATAACGATAGTTTAAAAAAAAAACTAAATAATTAATTGAATTATCGTCGTGTCCGACCTCGGAATATTTAATCCGGGTGAGACAGTTATTGGGCCCTGTTTTTTGACAAGAAAACAGGCTCCAATAAAGCCTCGTTCGTCTGAAATCTTCGGAAGTCACCAGGGAGGAGTTGCAACTCTCATCATTTACTCCCATTCGATACTTAGTTTGACCTTTTAAACTGCAACTTATTCCAGTGGTTCTCCTTTTCCCATTCCAATACCCTTGTAACACCATGATGACAATATTGCAGCTAAATTTAAACGGGACATTTGTATTTTTGACAGGGTGCGCTAGTAACCGTGTGTGCCGACGACAGTCTTCATTTGTGGAATTTAAGGCAAAAAATGCCAGACATTGTACATTCATTGAAATTTCAAAGAGAAAGGTAGGTGGCAATTGTAAAACCGAATGCACGCAATTACGAGGGACTTTTTCACGGGACCGTCCCAAGTACAGTTAGAAGAGGGGGCGGGTGTCAAAAAAAGGGGTAATACTGAAGTAAAACCAATAGTGAAAGTACGACAAGGAGAGATAGGCCATATAAAGACAAGTGCAGGTGTTAAAAAGACCCAGGACACTTTATTCGGACTTCCCCTTCTTCCGCATCCCTGAAATCCTTGTTGTGACACAGCCTTTCTTCCCCTCTCTTTAACGAGCTCAGTATTTGCCGGCAAATTGCTCTCCCCAATTAAAAGCCAACAAATCGATATTTCAATAAAACCAGAGCGAATTTAGGATCACAAAACGGAGAAAGAGGGGGGGGGGGGGGGGGTTTGATGTCATTTGGAAACGATACAAAAGATGATGATGATAATGAGACGGGAGTCGGTGCCGAAGAAAGGGGATGCAAATGACAGACCAATTAAAGTTCAGGATGACTGCAAAAGAAAATCTTGATGTTGTAATTAGAAAGAAATATAAATACCACTTGTGGTTGTCGCCACTTTCAATTCATTTCTTTAGTGGCCCATTATTGACCTCGGGTCAGGGATAGTTGCCCCGATTGGGTCTCAACACCCTCCTCTTCCATTCAAGTGGAGTGAGATGGGGTGGGAGAGGAAGTTAGCGGAAGAAAGACTTGAGGCTGGTGCACACACTAGGTGCCTGAAGGGTAGCAAATTCAGATCCAAATTCGCCATCGCTGTCCACAACCAGTTCTCGTCTGATCACTGAAGTTAAGCAACGCAAGCCCAGTTAGTACTGACATGGGTGGTCGCTCGGGAAAGCTGGGTACTGCTAATACCCAATAATCGTCGCATTAGTGTAGTGTCTGTGCAGTATATGCATTAGAACTATACAGTGGACGGGTCTCTAATGACCTTGTAGTTGACGGGACCTTAAACTCCAACAAACAAACAAACGCTGTCCACATTTAGCGAATTTAACCATTTTACGCGTTTGTTTGTTGGTGCTTTAGGGCCCTTCAACTACAAGGTCATTAGAACCCCGTCCACTGTGTAGTTCTGATGCAGAATCTGCACAGACACTACACAAATGCGACGTTTTTTGGATACTAGCGGTACCCAGTTTTCCTAAGTGGCCACCCATGTCAGTACTAGCTGGGGTTGCGCTGCTTAACTTCAGTGAGCAGACGAGAACTGGTGTGTCCAACACAATTTGCCGCTCCTCCCTTTTAAGCGGTACCGCGGTAGCGAACACATACGGTAGTCATGATAATTATCGAGGGTCCTGTTTCTGTCTAGAATCACCTATTGTCACCTTCCATTCCAAAGCAAATGGCTCTACATCGGCACTGAACGGGGCAACGTCCACGTGGTCAACATAGAATCCTTCGTTCTGTCTGGCTACGTCATCAACTGGAATAAGGCCATCGAATTGTACGTCAAACACATACGCATTCTGTGACCTGAAGCTGCAAAGGCGCTGACGTCTAATAGCATTTGCCCTGTACGATTCGGGACACATTTTTCATTGCAGATCTCGAAAGACACATCCGGGTTGCGTGATGCACCTCAGCGACAATCCGATAGACACTAACAAGGTATGCGCCATTTTCAAGAATGGGATGGAATGTCGCCTGGTCTACAATTGCGATATCCAGAGGGTTATCTTTTGGGTGTTTTTTTTTTCATTCTCTATTGAGGACAGTTGCTCATCGGATTCGAGTCTGGCGCCGTCGTGTTTTGGGACCTCAAGTTGAAAATAGCCGAAGCCCGGTTTCAACATACAGAGGTAAGAACCCCCCTCACTGCCACTTTAAAGGATCCCATCATGTAGTAACACACCATTTTTTTTTCGTTTGTTAGCCACTCTATTCCATTGCGTGGCATCACGAAGGCAAGCAGTTCATGTGTTCGCACTCAGATGGCAGCTTGACCACATGGAACATCAGGAATCCCGGGAAGCCCATCAGCATCTTGTATCCGCACGGTCAGTAGTACATGCTCGTCGTCATCCCAACCCACACCACATACTGCATTTCTGTGGCAGCCTTTAGCCGGCCACATATTATCCAACTTGTTGGGCCGACAGTCGGTACAACCAATTTGGAGGTAGACTACACATTGTCCGACAAAATAACCCAATTTGCCATTTGACATTACAAGCGTGATCTTTGGACAACCAACATGCCTCCAACTCTATCAGAACGGGAAAAAAAAATTGGCATTGCATTAGCAACCACCCTGACGCCATTACCACGCTTCAGTACAACATACGGTATGTCCTCTGTAATCTACTCCTAAACCTTTTCCCGCCTATGGCAGGGTCGGGTACCTATCTTGTCCTTCTGAATGGACACACGGGTTGGGCAGTGATTTTCCGCAGTCGGTTGCATGACATGTCATGCTACGATAATACCAGAGGTCCCGTGGGTAGGCCCTATTACTTGAGTATGTCCCCACCTTAGCAAAAGTGTATCCACGCAGAAGCTGTACGGCCGGGTTACGTGGGAAGCGCTTGCAAACGGGGGATGACATCGAAATTCGCCGGAATCGTCCGGCATTCGTGCATATGTGGCGTCATGCTATAATACTCATTGTGCAACCGAGGCAGGGTGGAATGTTCACTGCGAGGTAGCTAAACAAAGCATGAAGCTTTTACTGTTGGCCGGTTGGTTTAACTACGCCGCAGACTATACAATGTGTTGGGTGGGGGAGTCAGAAGTTGGATGGTTTCATCTATCCAACCTCCCCGACCATCGGAATGGTCGTACAACAAGCCTACAGACTACACAATCTGTTGGGTTGGTAGGGGTTGTCCCAACAAGTTGGATAGTGTGTGGTCGGCTTTAGCCATACTCTTACCCTATTAAAATGACTGGTGAGAGAGAATCTAAACAATTATCGATGGACGTTGGTCATTTCCATTAATCGGGCATTGCTGTTCAAGCGAGAACTTAGCACCAAGAAGAAAGACGACGGAGAATGGTTGGTCGTTGTTACGAGACTAGAAGTAATCAGATAATGAGTGCCGTTGGCTTGGAATAGGGAACATCCATCCTGACCCTCCCATCCCATTTCATTCCATGATGGAAGGGGTGATGAGATGGCTAGTAGAAAACCACCAAAAAAAAGAGGTGACAACACGAGGCGGCTTCATTCCGCGGAAGACGTAGATCCCATTAGACGACAAATTGAGCGTCAAAATGGCTGACGCTGCAATCAAAATTCTGCTCCGATTCACCTTACAACGCAGTGATGATTTCTAGAAGGGGTAGAGAGGAGGGGCTTCTGAGGACCGGGTGGCAGCCTGAATGGGCAGACAATATTCTCTGCCGTCTCCACGCTATCAATTGATTCACTCGACAAAACCCACTTTCCTCTTATATATAAAACAGTCGTGGCTTAAGCAATGCACTGAGTGGTCAGTAGTGTGATGGATGCCCGAATTCCTCTTGCAATTCACTCGCAGGAGGGCGTTAGTCAGTAGTAATGATGCTCCTTGACGGTCAATAGTATCTCAGGAGGGAAAACAGCGCCAGCGGAAGTAAGCTTTCAGAGTCTGCACCGCAGGCGAGAGCCACTAGGAGGGGCACTGCTTGGATATTTAACATTATTAATTAAAAATCAGGGAGGTGCCCTTATCTTTTTCTTGGAAATCACTTTAAAAGGGTGTACAGAAATAGTGAGAAGGATGATGATGATTATTTGGACCGAGAATCTTTTTCCATATAAAATTCCGGCAACTCTAGCAACTGTTCAGCAGTTCTCGGACACTGCACAGACCTTAGGAACCTGGCTGCAGTTTACATCATCATCATACCCTTCTCCAGCATGAAACTGGGTCGGGTCTGCGCGTTCCAATCCTCCACCCTCGTCGATCACCGACCAGGCCCCCCCAGCCACCCCCACACACACCCATGTCCCTTTGTACCACCTGCTCCCACGTCCTCTTTGGTCTTCCCCTCCCCCTGACGCTCCCAACCACCTGCAGTCCCATGATGGACCTAACCAGCTCTTCCTCCCCCCTTCGCATCACATGCCCATACCACCTCAATCTGTTTTCCCTCATCTTCTCCGCGATGTCTCCCACCCCCAGACTACCCCTAACATGGTCGTTTCGGATCCTGTCAGCTCGTGACACCCCGCTCATGAAGCGCAGCATTCGCATCTCCGCCACCTGCATTCTCCTTGCTGCAGTTTACATCAGGGTGTAATTCGGAAGTTGAAGTAGAGGAAGTAAACAGGGTCTTTTTCTAAAAAAAAAACATTATCCAGGATGGCCTGCCTGTTTTGAGGATCATTCGGTAGGAACAAGAATGTGGCTTAATAGCCACTTTATAATTGAAATATATGTTTCTATGAAAGTAATTTATAACGGAAAAATTCGTATAGCGAGGGCCACCTATGGGGCTTCAAGGAACAACCATAAAGCCCTTGACATATAGGTTAACGAAACGCAAGACCCTTGACCTAACTGCAGTGTTTTTTTATAACAAGCCTGTACACATCTCGTTAAATAGGTTCCTGATTGCTGATGATTCTGATAATGAAACAGCGCAATGGCACACAACAGGAGGAAAAAATCACTACACAAGAGAGAGATAGAGTAGGAACAATTTCCGTGGTCGATTACGATTTCCCGTCACTCTTAATCTTTTCCGAAATGGATCTCAATTACTTCTGATCAAGCTGCTTTCATTACTCTCCAGAGATACGGCAAAAATAACCTTAAAAATGGAGAATTTCAGCGTAGAAATTAAGCTACAAGTATCTTCACGCTGTATGTCGATACAATCATGAAAATTAGTTTTAGTTTATTACATGTCCAAACCCTGACCGGTTACTGGTCTGCGGCCCACTTACTCCAGAACCCTGACTTCCTCCATCTCCTACTTGGATTTTTCTTTTCCTTTGCTGGTGTTTTAGGGTCCTTCAACTACAAAGGTCATTAGAACCCCGTCCACTGCGTAGTTCTAATGCAGAGACTGCAGACACTACGTTTTTTGGGTATTAGCAGTATCCAGCTGTCCCAAGCTGCCACCCGTGTTAGTACTGGCTGGGGTTGCGTTGCTTGACTTCAGTGATCAGACGAGAACTGGTGTGCCCAACGCAATAAGCTGCTCCTGTCCTTCTTGGAAGGGCGCTTCCTCCCTTATCTCGCATGATTGACCTCACACCCTTTTCCACGGTTTCATTTACTATCAAACATACAGGGCAACAGAGGAAATGGGCCTAGAACGGTCACATTTGAATGCAACAGGCACACATGGGATGAAATTGTAGCAGGTCATTCCGGCCCGCTTTTCTGTTAGTGACGTCATCGTCTGGTGAGGCTCTTCGGCTTTTGTCTGATAAGTCTTTGAATGTGAAAAATACGTTTAAAGACAAAAGGGAATTAAGAGGAAAAAATACGAAGTTCATAGTTCACACCTGATTTCTGCTTTTTGTTTTCTTGTAGCCAAAACCAACAAAGATGGGAAACTGGAATCTTGTAAGCAGATTACGAAACTGGAATGGAAGTCGCAACGTGGAGGGTAAGAGAAAGTACAACTCCTCCGGACGGGTGCATTTACCCCTTGCACAGGCTGCACCATGCCCTGTCCTTTTAAACTTCTTAGTTACCTCCTGAAGGGTCTATAATGTGTACGAACGAGCGGTGACCTAGTTTCGGTTATTTGCGTCAGTGTACTTTTCCTTTTTCTTCTCAATCTCTTGTCAGCGAGATGTTCATCGTGTTCTGTGGAGGACTACCCCACGACCGCGCAGGAAGGACTCCCAGCATCACCGTCATTCACGGCAAGACTACCACTGTCCTAGAAATGGAGCACACTGTGGTGGACTTCATCACTTTATGTGAAAGCCCGTGGCAGAGTGGTGAGCATTCACATTGACCACTAGGTATCACTACCCTCTTTAATTTGCTCCGTCCCTTCTGAGCAACTCTCGTTTCCTCGAAAGAATTCAAACTCCTATTAAGAGGGGGATTCTTTAGACCTGTCGCCTTCCAAAAGGAAGTCCCGAGACTGCTCCCATCAACATTCTTTTTATATGCTCTCTTAGATTTCCAGGAACCATACGCCATTGTGATTTTATTGCACAACGACTTAGTATTTGTAGACTTGTCAAGTCCAGGGTGAGTACAACACTAACCTCAAATACGGGCACGACCTGGGCTCTGGGCTGACTATAACCTTCCAATTTCTCCACACTTCTTTTTTCCAGGTATTTATGTTTTCAAAATCCCTATCCCATGGATCTTCACGAGTCACCGGTCACTTGTTGCATGTATTTGGCCAACTGCCCGGCTGATTTGGTTCCAGCATTTTACTCTGTGGGTTCTAGGGCCCAAAAGCGTTCGGGATACAGTGAAAAGCCGTGGCCTATCAGTGGTGGTGGATGGGGTGTAAATGCTTGCAGTTATGCTGACATCATCATAACCGGGTAAGCCGTTCCCCCTCCCAGTTACCGTATATGATTTAGTGTAAATGCTCAAAAGAGTTAGACTAGTAGTCGATATCAATCGATTTTGTCCTTGTGTATAGTCACGCTGACGGTTCCATGAAGTTCTGGGACGCTTCGCACTTTCTCCTGCAGATCCTCTACAAACTAAAGACTGCCAAAATATTTGAAAAACCTAAAGCCAAGAGTCTAGAAAGCCAAGATGAGGACCCGTTCGCTATCCAACAGATTTCTTTATGCCCAGAAAGTCGTCTCCTCGCGGTGGCTAACGCCAGCTGCCATGTCATACTCTTCCATTTCAGCAAATCGGAAACTGTGTCGGAGGTTCCGGTAAGTATAATGCGGTTAGGTACGCGATTTTGCCAGAATTGGAGCATCCAGCAGAAATCGTGCCCCCTCGGAGATCGTTCCAAGCAGTCGAAAAAAAAAAACGAGTTAACCAAACTAGCTAATTTTCAGACGGTAGGATATCACATGGCTACACTTCTATGCAGTGGCGTCACTAAGGGGGTGCCGGCCGCACCAGGTGGCACTACTTGCATCATGAGAAATGGGGTGACACCAAAGCAGAAGAAGCGGCTTTTTTCTGGAGAGGGGGGGGGTGACACCATGGTGTCACCGCATCGGGTGACGCCAACCCTAGCGACGCCACTACTTCTATGTTACCTATCATTGTTCCAGCCGGCTATAATCCCCAATGGCCCACAACGGTGGCTACACTCTGCAGTGGCGTACCAAAATGTTATTTTTAACCATTTCCTTTTCTCTCCCTGGAAAAAAAAGGTGCTAGAAATTCCAATCATCTATGAAGTAGACGATGTGGTGGAATACTCCCCCGACTACGAGTACCCCCCAAGACCAACAATAGGTGGCGCTTCCCACCATGGCTCCTATGCAAGCTCCTCCGAAGAAAGTAAAAAGGTGATGACGTCACTGGTAGTGCTGCTCTCAGGTGGTTGCTTACACGCCACCCATGCTGATATCGTGTGTATATACATATATAATTTCTCTCGCTTTTCTTTGCAGCCTTCCTTGGACACATTCGTTCCCATACAGGTTAGAACTGGGCCTCAGAAAAGGGCGCCAGGGTTCCAGCCAGCTGTAGTGTGTCAAACGCCGTGGGTTGAGGGAGACCCTCCGGGGCCAATCACCAGCCTCAGTGTCAACTCTTCCTATGGCCTGTGAGTGTGAATTGAGTGGAGGGACTTTGCATGAACCCCAACATTTGGGAGAGAGGGAGATATAAAGTCATCAAGCATAGGGGCTCTTAAAAAAACTATCCCCTGAATTTTTTTTTTTAATCATTTGTTCCCATATCCAACTTCTGCAGGATGGCGTATGGCAATGAGTCAGGTCTAGTCATTGTGGACATTTTCCAAAAGACGTGTCTTCTTAATATCGGGTCACCAGATTTATATGGTAAGTCAAGATGACAGTCTTGAACCTTTTTCCTAATTGTAACTTGCTATATATATTTTTTATACTTCTCCATAATCCTTTCGTCCCGTGACGGAATCTAGGTTCTTCCGACCCCTATCAAAGGATTCCGCGCTCGCCAAAGAAGAACCAGTGCGACGCCAATTCAGGAGACTCCGTAATTGACAGATGTCGCTCTCCGACCTCTGACCAGGTAGAACGATGACCTCGCACTTCTCTGGATGTCATTTTGATGTGTTTAGTTTCCCCACCCCACACATTCCCATTTATGTCGTTATTTGGCAAGTTAGATTTTCTTTCTCACGTCTGCCATTGCGCTCCCCATATTTTTAGTATCTTTCTTGTCTATGAGGTCTGTTTGAGGGGGTCAGTCACAAACGTTTTTAATTAACATTTCTTATTCTTCCCTTTCTTATGCTGTCAATGTCAAAAATATTCACATCCATCCATTCAACCCCTCGCTTTTTGTTGGCCACTGATATTGTTTTAATTTGAAGGCCATTTTCAGCTCCTGAACGTCGTTCCAACATGTAATGTCGCTGCTGCGACGGTGTCGACGGACGTCGACGAAGTAGCCAAGTCGACGACGCTCCTTGACCCATCGCCATCCCCAACATCGCCACCCCGCGTCCTAAGTCAGCGACATACTCCTAACACTTCCATGGAGACGCTGGCAACATCGTCCGTCGACTATCAGCCAACCCCATCCACGCCACCGCGACCATTTCCTAGGCGTCACAAGATTCACAAGTCCATCTCGATGGATACCGACTGTCTACAGGCCACGGTTGCCACCACGACGACAGACCGAAGCTTGGTCACTAAAGCTCTAGAAGCGTCTTCAAACGACGCTACCTTCACCAGACCCAACTCTTTGTTTCTGAAGTGCTCAGTGGGACGTAACCAATCTGACATCACCAGGACAGTTGTCACCAGTCCAGAAGATGAGATGACTTCTCCGGCAGCAGTGGTTATAGGTCCTGTAGAGGCCCCAACTCCAGAATCAGAGGCACCTGGCAGAATAATAGAACACGAGCCTCCTAAACCTCCTGAAAGGCGAAAATCCGTGGCCTGTGGGGCTGTCGACACCGTGGCACTGAGTGTCAAATACAAAAGGAATCGAAGTTACAGTTGGAAAGGATTTACCCTAAGAAAGAAATCCACTGAGACCAAAAATCGCAGTGCGACTATTATTATGGCACCACTGCCTGCTGAGAATAGCGCTGAGTCCACAAGTGCTACTGTAGACGCTTGCGGACTTCCGGAAGTTGCCGTTACAGCGTCTAAAGTGCAAGCGAGCCAAAAGAGTAGTAGTTGTATGAACGCTCCAATTAGTAGTAGTGTTGGTGGTGGTGTTGGGGGCGCAGAAAGAAAGGAGAGGAGCGCCGTCAAATGGCGCGGTACCAAGTTCTGCGTGGTGGATCTAAGGGCCGAAAGCGAGGAGGGTGCTGCTGGTCAGCTTAGTCCTGTGGCCACCGTCATTCGGCGCCTTCACATCTTGCCAAAGGGTAATTTTGGTGTAATCTCTTTTTCATTCCCTTTCTCCCTTCTCCTCTCAAAAATCACGGTGATGTGGGCATCATAACAGCAGGCAGCAAAAAAGGTGTAGTGACGCCGCGCCGGCTGAGAGCATACTTCTAAACTACGTATGGTCAGCTTGCTGACTACATCCCAGGCCCTTTACACCCGGCCGTTCCCTGAAAATTCATGGTCCCCGTTGCCTTCTCAGCGCTCTGTTCTAGCCCTGAACCTTTATCCCTCTCTTCTCTACCCTGAAATCAATGACACCACTAACACTATACAAAAAAGCTCAGCGTCCATAAGGTGCAGTTGTCCCAAAAAAAGGTTCCCTAAAGACGGCGATGATTCAGTGCTGAGGTGTGCCTCCATTTAGTTTATTTGCGAAAATAGTTTATTTTTTTTTTGTGATTAAGTTTCTATTCCCTCCTCCAGCCCCACTGAAATGGACATTGGTCACTGCAATGGCAGACCGATTGATTTCAAATCAATTTTGTCTGGCTGACTAGTAATTATTTTGTTTAGTTGAATTTCTTTTTGCCTTGTGCCTTTGTTGTCGTCGTCGTCGTCATCATAAACGTTGCGAGTTCGTGTCGGAACGTTTAAAATCCATAATAAGTCTATGACGTCATTGCGATCAAAATGGTCCAAAATGACGTAATCGGACATGCCGTTAACAACTCGCAACGTTTCTCCAATATTAGTAGTATTAATTGTTGATGGATGATTTGTTTGTTGTTTTATTGACCATCGGTCAATCCTTAATTCCTTTCTCTAGTTTTCTCGTTATCATATTTTTTTTCGTTGCGTACAACGCCCTCTTCTGACGTCATTCTGTGCTCTTGTTCTCTTTTTTTATTTTTTTGATCGGTTGCCGTCGACTGGCCGCTGCAGTCCTCCCACGAATCCGAGCGCAGCTGCTTTGACGTAATTTTGGGTAACTACCCAGAGTCCACTCTTTTATTTTCTGTTCGTTAAATGTAGGCACACACTCCCCACTTCGATGGCCACTTTGTAGCCGGACAGGAATAAAAATGCCTCGCATGCACACGGTGGCGCCCTCTGTGAATCATTTTTGTTTGCGTTCAGTGTTATTGTTAGAGCTTTTTTTTTCTGCTTCTCCATTAGTGTTCTAAACTAGTGGCCTGCTCCTCCGCCACAGTCAACTTCTGCTTTGTGTCTGGTCTCCGATGATTGCACGCTGTGTGGCGCAATGTATGGTATGTGCGTGTTTGTGTGCGCGTGCTCTTCTATCTCTATCGCTCTCTTAGAGCATGCCCTATGCCTGGCACTTCCTCCACCGTGCACAACACACCCCCTCTTGCAAAATGGCGTCAGTAGGGGGTAACTATTAATGCTCCAATTTTGAAAATAACGATCTGTAATGGGGTTTCAAACAAAAAGCCCCGCGAATTCCTCTCAATGTGTGCGTGTCTCTGTTCAAGTAGTGTTTATGTGTGGTGTGTGTGTGTGTTTGTGGCGTACGTACGTACGGTGTACAAAAGTTGTGACACGCATGTCCTGGTGTATGGCTTTGGCTACTTCCTGTAGATAAATGGCGTTTGTCTGAGTCCGACCACAGGCAAACAGCAGGGCCAACAGCAACTGCTTTCTTTGCAACAACAACAACAACAGCAACAATTACAGCAGCCGCAGCAGCAACAGCAGCTTCAACAGCAGCAGCCACAGCAGCCGCAAATCCAACAGATGCAACTTCTCCAACAGCAGGTGGCGACATCTGCTAGGAAGTTACACGCCCCCGATTTGAAACGGACTAAATCGCAAGGTATTCGTAAGCTCCAAAAAATGCAGAGCACGGCATCGGCGGAGGAAAGCAGCCTAGGCACAGGTGGCTAACAGCGCCTCTTTTTAGTGACCGTTAAGTGTCCGTTGAGTAGTGTTCGATGTCCTGTGTTCTATCTTTCTATCTATTTAGACTGATCGTTTAATATTTATTCCTCTGAAGCTCGTATATTATTGTCCTTCTGTCGTCTCAAGACCCACAGAATATTTCTCACAACAACTGCCGCCTTTTTTTCCGCGTAGAATCCATACTCTCATCCCTGCCACGAGGAGAAGACCTTCTCAGTCATTGGTTAAACAGTGAGTGGGGAAAGGTGCAGGGGGGGGGGCCGCTCTGAAGGAGCAGGAAGGATGGGGAAGAAGACATTAATAACATCACTAATCCATCTGCAGTTAAGATGATGGCATGAAGTAGGAGAAAATGCCTTTTTAAGCTGTTCATTTTTCCCCACATCCAACAGTAGCAAACCTTCTCATCATGTGACAGGCGTGTGCCCAGAGATTCTCGATTATAGCATTTATCTTGCCAGTCATTAGCGAGAGTTGAATTAGGCCACCGTCAGCGAAAGGGAGGGGGCGCAGTCTAAAAGGGGAGAGGGAACTTCCCGCAGAGGGTGAAGGGGGAATCTCTAAGACTACAGTAGCAAATAGATCTTAATTCATTTCCTTCTGTTTTCGGACGTCCCAAAGATGACGAAGGCCAAGAAGAACGAGGCTGGCAGTTGGTGGAGAAACATCTCGTTGTTCTTGACATTCGTCTCATTCGTTCCGTTACTCCATCTGCACGCCCCGAACGTTCTAATAACGTCTGTTCTCATTTCCGTTCTCGTTCATTTTAACGTTTATTGCACGTCTCCTAGAACCGGTCAGCAAATGGTCATCCATTTCGATAAATATCTTTTTTTGGACTCGATTCTCTCTCATCGATGTATAGATGCACACGCACACTAGGCTTACCATGCGTGCACACGCCTTTTAATTTCGGATTTGGGATGTTTCTGCCACTGCCTGTCAATTATCAGGTGTTGATGGTTGGATGTGTATGTGCGCACGCGCACAGACATACGATGTTCGTGCGTAGTATTTCCGGTTCCTTCTCAAACTTCTTTAGAATCGTACTTGGCACTAAGCACTGAGCATGCGTCGTTTACCTTTCTCTCCACAACATCACGCTTCATTCAAAATAAAGGACATTTGCACCGCACACCCTCTAACGCTAGTTATCCACCATACCAGACTATACCATCCCTTCCCCCTAAAATAATTCCTGTTTGAATAAAATAAAAATCACTTTCTTCCCAAATCAAGAAATAAACCTCTTTCACAGCCACTGACGCCTAAATGCTCCTTCCCTAACTGACAAGCCTGCCATCTATGGTCTATCGCTTGCATGACCTCTGACATACTCGCCACCCCACTAGCTGATGATCCTTTTCTGATATTTACCCCCTCCCCCTGCAAGGAAAAGGTGTACTACTTATTCCCTTTTCTTTAAACCAACCACCTTTTCTATATCTCTCTCTCTTGCAAGGCATGTCTGTTAAATGCGATGGTTGCATGGGGCCGGCCGGGCATTCCTCAGCGTCCTCTTTGGTACACTTTCTTCTCAAACTTCTTGACTCCAAGTAGGCCGCCCTTGGGCAGTAGTAGTAGTAGTAGTAGTAGTAATATTTATTAACTTTGGGAGAGGGAAGCAATTTCTCGTGCGAAAAAAAAAGAACGGAGGGAATGGTTATTTGGAGGGGACATTATAGCCTTTTTGGCACCGGAATCACGAATAGCCCTAACGTTGGCCCTATTGCATCCTACACAGGAATGCATTTGATACAGTTCTCTTGTTTCTAGGCCATGTTGATCCTTCAGAATGAGGGGCGGGATATTCCTGCACCTTGGCGCGCTTTCTGTGACCTGTGCCAAGATGGCTGCGTGGGTGTTGGCATGGCGGGCAGGGAGTAAAGGTCCCATCTCTACTCTTCTTAACCACATCCATACTTGTTTTGTCTTTGCCTCCTCCACAATGTCTTTGTCCGGGCCCACCGTTTTCTTTTTGCTGTTTGTTGTTCTCACTGGGATGACCACTGCGACACCCTTTTTCTATATCCAGCCGGCTTCTGAATATTGTAGTGCCCATTGATGATGATGCACTCTCGTGTGCTGTGTTGTTTCTTTCTCTCTTTCTTTCTTCCTCTCTCTCTATGGAACTGGTATGTAACGCCACGGTGTGGTGTGGTTTTTTTTTTTCTTTTTCTGGGTCCGTTCCCTTTACCACCTCATTCCTTTCATCCAAAATCCCTTCTCTTGGCCCTATCGATGACACATATACAGAAAAAATCGACAATTCATTTTCAAGATCTCGGAGTTCAAGCATGTCCAGTTTGGAGAACATCACTTCCGAGGCCATTCAGTGCCTAACCTTCGTCGATTCCTACACTAGGAAAGGCGGTGAGTAACGAAGTAAAAGGGGGATGGTGGGGTGAGGCAGGGGGTCACATTTACCAATTGTTTTTTTTTTCTTGGTAGATTCCGTCACCTACCCCAACCTATGGGTTGGAACCAGTCTGGGCTCAGTGCTGGTTATCATCTTAAATCTTCCACCGACGGGTGGCGAACTAAGGCAATCTCAACCCGTCATTGTCTCGCCTAGCGGTGAGCTCAACTACTACACTTAAAGCTGGGTTTACACTGCGCGAAACATACTCCCGCAACTGTTTCCACAGGTTTGCGGCAATCTCGCCCGTCTCGCCCTCCCTGTTTACATTGAACGAAAAATTGCGCGAAGCAAGCATGCAAAACGTATGTATAGTAACGCTACACGAAGTGGGAGTGGCGAAACCCTTTGATGCGTGTCCAAAAACCGACAGTGCGGTGGCTCACCACGAGGCTGCCTCGCGCATCAAATTTCGGGGCGAGTCCCCGTTTACACTACACGAGTCTTTCCTAATGAAACAGTTGCGCGAGTATGTTGCGCGCAGTGTAAATCCAGCTTAATGGTAGTCGCAAGCCAGATTTATGCAATTGAAAGTCTCCTCCCCGAGGGGTGTTATGTCCTGGTTAAAAATCAATTTCCCATCCTACCACCTTTTGGAATATCATGACGGGTGACGTGTAGCTTGTTGACAAGACGCATCTATGGCGGCACATATCTCAACCCCGATTACAACTTTGAAATTCTTCTAACTACTCTTTCAAGGTACCATCTTTAGGTTGAAAGGTTCCATCCTGGCTATTGCCTTCTTGGATTGTAACGGTGCTCTCATCCATCATCAATACGAAAATTGGAAAGATATCAATCGATTAGACGTCAAGGAAAAGGAGAGACCAAGTAAGGGGTGGGGGACAGTCAATCTCGAAACAAGAAAGGTACTCAAGAGGCTATAATAACCCCACCCCCTACCCCTCGATGATCTCTTTATGTTTCAGAAACGCCCCTGAGATCGCCTCATTATCCCAACAGTCGCGTGTCTCCCACCACGTCATCCGAACTAACCGACAGACAGTTTGCCATCCTGGCCTCCGAGAAACAGGCCTGTGTGGTCGCTCTTCCTTCCCAGACGTGCGCCTTCAAAACTCAATTGACGGACACATCATTCGTCGTTAAAGCAGAGGTCATTTCTATAAGAGGTCAGTCTGAAAACGGCATTGGGTTCTTCTATCAGAGAGCACCTTCCATTCACTGTTTTTATTTCTACCTTTTTTTAGATAGTGTCTGTTTGGCGTGTTATATCGCCAACGGTCACCTGGCAACATTCAGTTTACCAAGCTTAAGGCCGTTAATGGACGTCGAATTTCTACCTCTGATCGACCTCAGGTAAGATCACGACCATTGCTGCACGACCATCCCACCTCCTTGACTCATTTCGTCCATTATGACGTTACAATACATCACGCCCACCTGCATATACCCAAGATCGATCCTCTTACACCACCATGTCTCACTCAAATTCCCAATTTACGTTCAATCCAACGTAAGGTATACCATAGGGATTACACCGATATGCATACTATAAAGTATGGCACGCACAATACTGCCCATTGGCCATCCCACAGGAACACTCACGTTTCCTCTGCAGAGAAGTCTCACTTGATGGCAGACTTGAGTTTCAAGTTCGAAAAACACTTAAAGACACTTCTTTTCTCGAGCTAATATTCGCACTGGCACTAACTTCAATATGGACGCAGCCTTACACCTCTTGACCACCCTGTGCCTGCCTTTTGTCACGCCCAACTACCATTCCTTCGCTATTGTTTAACCTTAGAGACCTTTGTAGTACGTGTTAACTTGGTGTTATTAACTAGTCTAACCGAATTCGATGCAGCGCTTTTTATTGCAAACACCATCTGTTAACTGCTATCCATTGTTTCTCCACCCACTCCTCTACCCAACGACGAGTACAGTATGTGTGGGGAGGGAGGACGGGAAAAGTGGTTGCATTCATAGTTGCAATCTTTCTTGAGCTTGTTATTGCAGATCGCGACCACATTTCTCACTTGACTTCTCTCATTCTGTATTTATTGCCTGTATGTATGTGTTTGTTCTCTTGTCGTTGTTGTCCTACCTTCTTTTAACTACTACTACTAAGTAGCTCTCCTTGCTTTAACCCTTCCTCGTTGCTTGATTTTTGACAGCTATCAAACCTGCGAACAAGGGACACTTGACCCTATGATATCAATATGGGGCAAACAGTTGTTTCACAGCTGCGAAACGGAGCAGTAAGTCTTAAGCATGTCTTTCAGCCTGGAAAAATTCTATCCGAAACCACATCTATTCCGCGTTCCGCCCGCGGTTCCTGTCCGCACAACAACTCACCCTACCCCCCTTCTCACAACAATCAATTTATGTACCTCTGCGGCAAGGGCCTCGAACAAGCTTAAAGTGCATGACACAACTAATTTATAACGCTAAGCATGAAAATCAATTTTCACAAATGTAACTATAGAACACTCTCTGGTCAGTTGAAAGATTTAACTTTGGCTTCTAGTCTTAGTTTTGGAACCGTGACGTCATGGCTTGGACATTAGTACTGTAATAATGTTAACTGTCCTACACACGCACCTTGTATGCTCCACAGCAAAAAAAAAGGCTTTCATTAATTCAGTTAGTGAGCATGTCCTACCCATTCTCTGATAGTTATTTTTCCTGCTTATAGAAGCACCTTAGTGATGATCAATTACTTGAATTTCGGGAACCCATTCAAATAAGCATTTCTCAACTAAAATGAGAATAGTAATAATCAATAAGCTTTACATCAAACTAAAATTTTAGCAAAAAAAAAAAAAAAACGCTACCAGGAACCTCAGGTAATGTACTCAACAACGCTTTGAACTACACATTGCCACACTGGTCTAGCAAAAGTGGTTTCTTTAGCTCTCAGTCATATCTTTGGGATTTTTAACACGCTGATAAACTTCATTTCCGCTGGACATTTGTGCGATTCTTAATGTATGGTGTGTCAGCATCTAGTGTTCCCTACTACCCAGTTACTCCCTTACCGGCCATCCCAGCTTCCCCCCCCCCCTAAAAATTTGATGATATTGTGCTTTGAAAAGTGTTACGATGTGAATGCAACACCCTTCTATGATTTTCGGGAACTACCTGATGGGAATCATCGCAAGTCTGTCCTTTTGAGCCCCTGCTTGCTTCCCTCAAGTTCTGGGGGCTAAACCAAATCAAACACCTTAACCACAAATGAAAACCATTCTTTTCTTTTGGTCTTTTCCTTCCACAGAATTGCACGGACATTCTGTTTCAGCAATTTCGGTAATGGCATGTACCTATGTTCGCCTTG
The DNA here is from genome assembly GCA_013389805.1 of Trigoniulus corallinus. NCBI lineage: Eukaryota > Metazoa > Arthropoda > Diplopoda > Spirobolida > Trigoniulidae > Trigoniulus > Trigoniulus corallinus. The sequence goes on from JAAFCE010001036.1 coordinate 17,943,908, forward strand.
CGAAATACAGAAGTTTACCATCAGCGTCGGGTTCTGGTAAGTGACTATCCCTAGTGTCAGATGTCAACCTGATTTGTCACTTAAGGAGAAAAGAAAGGGACGGGGGTGAGAAGAAAGAAGACCACGACAGAGTTGGTCATTATTCAAAACTTTATCCTCTAGTGACACCCTTAACGATATGTTAGGAGATTTATTTAAGCCTTGCGAAACTCCTGTGCCTCCAAAAGAAGGTTTCTTCAAGAACCTGTTTGGAGGTGGACCAAGGCCTTTTGATCGAGAAGAGCTCTGTGAGTATCGCCTTCTAACGGATCTTCCTCTTATTCTGTGTTTGGAAATTGTTATTTTACCTGTTTGTGTGTGCACTTCGTCTCCTGCAAGTTGGCGAAGCTAGTGGAAAAGCGTCGCGCAGTGTCGCCAAGCACATTCCTGGTAACGTCAACCCAGAACATCTAAATGCCAAGACGTCCATCGCGGCAGGAGAAGTGGCGCGAGCACATAAGGTGAGTCAGAACGTGTGGAAGTGGAAGGGAAGGGAGAAAAGGGGTATCCGGAACTCATCAGTGAAAACCAGCCCAGGGCTTTACTTTGATCTCACGTCACCACTCCTTAGATCAAACAGTGATACTCAGCGACCCTGAAAGTCACCGTAGGAGATTACTAAACCTAAATTTGTATAAATCGTATATTTGTAGGCCCTCACAGAAAGAGGCGAGAATCTGAGTCGCCTTGAGGATCGTACAGCCAGGATGATGTCTGAAGCGGAAAACTTTTCCCACACAGCCCATCAAATAATGATGAAGCAGAAAGAAAAGAAGTGGTACCATTTCTGAATGCAGGAGGGTCATCATATGACACCGCAGCGCCATCAAGACAACAGCTGACCAAAGCGTTCTGTTGACCGCTGTCATCAACAAATGGCCAAAAAATGTGCCCCTTCTCAGCCCGCGCACCTTGAGACAGATAATAGGGGGCTTTGTTTGTGACGGCACTATTTCTCTTGACTACCAGAATGTTACCAAAGATCCATTTGGATTTTTGAAGTTGGGACTTTGCTGAGAGTATAATAAAGACGGTACCCTTCCTTTCCTCCCATACACAACCAACCACCCACGGATAAAAACAGGTCGCTACTTTTATTGTCCTCATTATATATGCGAAATACGCACATTCGCCAAGTCGTTCCAGTCACCAAAATTTGGATATACTGTATGTATAAAGCTTGCTCTAAATCTCTTTTACAACGTATTGCCCTGTCTGTTGAGATCATCCTCTTGCAGTCCTGCACCACTCACTACTAGTCTCAACGCCGCTTAAAAACAATGGCGTTTTCTTTACCATCTCTCCTTTCCCCCAACTTTATTTTTTTAGTATTCAATGTATAACGGTAGTTCGTCAATTCTTAAATAAGGCCTTTTGATCCCCCTCCTATTTTTCTTAACCATTTCAAGACATGATAACTTAAATATTAGAAAAATAGACGGGTTAGAGCAGTGCTTCCCAAACTTTTTGGAGGCGCGTTGCGCGACCCTACACACTTAAAATCTATTACAAAATGGAAAAGTCGCGACCCACAGTTTGGGAAACACTGGGTTAGAGTAACTGTGGCCTAGTCAGAACTTCTCTTCCGACAGTCGATCGATCATTATTTCATAGGACAATAAATTAAAATTAGAAGTTCATTCTTTTCCTAGGTCATCATTAGACCATCAGTTGATTTTTTGGGAGAATAAAAGTTAGAAAGTGAATAATAATGTGTTTTAAGGTCGGTTTACACGTTCAAGTTTTCACAAGGGAGTCGTAACGTGTAAATGGAAACTTGAAGCTTGCACATGTCAGAAAGTTTGACTTGAGCAAAATCTAGTGTCACAGAGATTTCGTATGAGATTGGCACAGTTGCTTGAGCGTGTAAATAGCACTCCAACCTGGAGCATGCGCAGATAAGTCTTGAACCACACGTTTTCCACATGGCCACCAAACCCTTTTCCTGCCGAGCTCCTACAACTGGGAATTTTGTGTCACCTATCCGTTGCATAGTAGAGCGCAGTGGTGACGTATAACACCAAACAGTAGGGCACCGGTTTTACTTCCCATCCGAAGCTAGGTGCCCTCAGGACTTTCAAGTCCACCCACGTAGATCCGGTATCGATCTTGGAACCACTGACGCAGTAAAAGATTTTTTTAAAAAAAAGGAAAGACTCTTCTGCGGATAATAACAAAAAACTGAAAAAAAAATTGTGTAAAGTAGAATGAGCGTATTAATTAAATGCCAAGACTGAATTTACTTGCACAAATTTTAATGTTAGAAAAGTTTGTGCAGGTGACTTGAACGTGTAAACCGATCCTTTTATTGTCCGCTTTTCTCAGATCACTAGGGTCAGAAATTCACACTTATTTCGATTGGCAACGGTATTCGATTCGCCCTACCTTGTACTTTAAACTATTTTCATTACAATAGACCCGTCGTGGGCCACAAGTTCTAACAACTGAGGAAGTTGACTGTCAACTTATCTTCTGCAACCCGACCTTCTACATTCCGGGGGAAGGAGATGTCCACCAACTTGCACGCACACCCTCACTTCCACGATACAGCGATAGGTTGCACATGCGCTCAATCCATGACATCAAACTCATTGTAGAGACATCATCCTTCATTGCCTGTGCTTCCTGGAAAACCAATGAATGGCCCCTGACCCACCTTTCGTGTAGTGGTACCAAGTCTAGTACTGCGGCATTTCCAGAATTTAAACGGATGAAACCTATGGATAAGTTGGAAAAATGCGTGTGTGACCTCTACCGTGTAATTTCCTTTTTTTGCCTCGATTTTTCCTCCCTCAATAACGTTTATTGAATAAACTATGCAGATTTCTCAGTTATTACAATTGCGAATGATAAGTTTCGAGACTAGAGACGGTGCTTACTAACATCTTAGAAGAATCTCAATGGGGAACGAGCTCAAATAACAATGTCATTCACCTTATATATTTGAATGAGACAAATATGTCGCGATCGGTTTAACAAATGAGACTCAACGCAGACATTAACTATATATGCAAAGTGAAGTTGCTATTTAAAAGACGTTAGAAATAAAACATCAAAAAAGCATGCATGGCACAAATATACAGTAATGATTCATTGAAATGTGGGCCCCCATCCCATTAAATTACTAGTTTAAATGTTATTATCGACTCCAAGAAATCATAATACGGTATAAATAGAAACATATATATATATAAACACTAAAAAAATGTGCGAACTCCTTAATGTATAGTTTCCTGGTCAATGTGTGTGCCACTGTTGTTTTCTTAAAATTAATATCTTTACGATATGTTCATTTCTGCTGAATATATTTTATCCTTTTTTTGAAATGCTTATCGCGTACGTGTTGACGAATAAATGAAAATATTATTGTCCATTTCCGCGCGTGGATATGGATGATGAATGTTTGTAAAAAAATAATAAAAGCCAAACTTATTTTCAATGAAAACCTCTTACCAAACAGACTTTCAAATCGTTACTATGACCATTACCACCCATGTGTTTTTCAATGACATGAGATGTAATTTATGTATTTATATATATATACAAACATAGTATATATAAATGTATTTAACTTCTATCTGAAAAAAAGTTTAAAATACTATTTGTTATTTTGGAAACGAGAAAAACGTAATAGCATGCACGTTATTGCAAGTGATCTGTACAAAAACAAAGTGACGAGTATAATAATTCGCGAATTTTCTGACGGTAAACGATGGCATAAAGATCTACAGTATATGTGATTAACAAGGGCGTGAAAATGTTGTATCATTAAAATATCAAACGATTTCCGATATGTCGTGTTTGAAGTTTTCGATGCAATAGAACAAGAGTGCGCCATGTTGCGTCCTTCAGCGTTCTAACTTCATACCACAGATAAAACAATGTGAATTAAAGCCAAATTTAAGTTAAAATTCATTATTACCTTATAAGAATGATTAGAAACGGCGCCAAATCACTCGAAAAACAAATTTAAACTTAACGATTCATCATTTTCCATCAATTCAAACACTCATTACTCGAAATGTCTCACTAGTTGAGAAACTACTGTAACTCCGTGTTCGAATGCAGCGCTTCCCCGAAAGAGGGCAATTCAAAACATGAAGCGATTGTGTACCCCATATTACTCCTCACAAAATTGCATTTAACCCTCTAGCAGGAACATCTATGTATAATTTCTCTGTTTCTAGGAATATCTGCCTGTCAGACATATACCGTATTATCTCGAGTATAATACGTACCCCAAATTTCAAGATTTAAGTTAATGTAAAAATCTTAATTCCTATGTATAATACACAGGTTAAGTTTGCCAGTTGGCTTAGCATTGTTGTTAACATACATAAAGTCCTAAAACAACTTCTAATGAACTTCTGGTATTGAAATCTACATGATTGGAAACAGAAATAGGCCTACATGCATTATTTTGAAAGCATCAGGTGACTAATTTTCTTTACATGTGCTTAGTGTTCCTCTGAAAATGGCTGAAATTTTTATTCCTATGTATAATACGCACCCAGACATTGCACTCAATTTTTTGGGAAAAAACTGCATATTATACACGAGATAATATGGTATTTGAAAACATTGCTTTTCTACTAATTTTATGCTAAAATATGAAAAATTAATGCCTTAGACAGAAAAAGCAATGTCATTTTTAGAACAGGAATAAAATAATATAAACACAGTGCTTCCCATTATCTAATGAAAATTATATGAATGAACGAATATAAATGCGAAATGAACAGTAAGTGGATGAGTCTATGAGACTGACATTGGTGTGAAAAAATGGTTCTAACTTGAAAACAGTGTCATCAATTAAGATAAACAACATCTCTATGCAAAGTTGAGATCCAGGCTGAAGCACTTTAGAGTGGTGGATCAGGTTCATCTTGTAATAGCACTCCCAGGGGCAAAAAACAAATCATATCTGCCTAATAGACTGATGTTCCGTGCAGAGGGTTAAATACAAGTTATTTTACCGATAGAATGGTGGTGCCATTAAACTTGTTCAACAGTTAAGCAACAAGGCGTCAACATAACAACAGGAGAAGAGCGACTAAATATCCATTAGTTACTGTATGTCTGTAAGGAGTCGAATTCTGCATTTCAATAACAAGACTTCTTTATACTAATGTTCTTATTGTCCCAAAAAAATAAAATTAATGACCATGAAACATATTCATGTTAATTACAAGTAAAAGAAGGACATATATATGATGTATAACATAGCTCATAAGTTTTTTTTACAAAATATTACAAAATCACAGACCGTTGGCATATTTGCATTGTTTTCAAAACTCATTAAATCCACTTCAGCTTCCCTTCTCCTCCCCCTCTAAGCTAAATGCCAAGTTGTACAATTCCAATCTCACTTTCGTCTTTACAAAACCTCACCAACAGCAACAAACATTCTTCCCTCAAATACATTCTGCAATTACCAGTAAATATAGTTGTCGTATTTCATTTAAGTTCGCGAGACCACAGGAGGAGGGAGAGAGAACAACAAGAAAAATAGTTGCCGCCTTCTAAAAACCAAATTGCACTCTATAAAATATAGCCACCTAAGTAAACCAACATTAGAAATTAAATAATAACGTTACTAAAAACAATACAAGGTGAATATTAAAAAATTCGGGTGTTTAACAACCAGTATCTAGAAATATATCAAAAAGTGAAGATTTCATTACAAGACCAAAAAAGTCATTAGATCTTTTAAAAAAGTAATCAAATAATGAAAAAAATATCTTAAAAGATATCTGCCTTAATTATTATCCTTATTATGTTTAAGAATTTTCAAACGTTAAACGCCATATAGACAGTGCCTTTTTTCGAACAAAAAAAAATAGGTGGGTACACTGTGTTTTCCCAAATATCTGTTCATGAAACAGACATCGATACATAAAAAAAAATAAATATTGATTTATGAGAATACTTCACAGGGGAACTAAAAAAAATACTTTTTGTCATATATTAGCAATTGATTCGTAAGTTTCTTAAAATTTCGTTTAAGCCAAAATAATACTTAAAAAAAAGTTGGGGGGGATACGCCGTATCCCTGCCTACCCCCAGAAAAAAAAGCACTGCATGTAGATAATATATATCGAGTAGAAATGTCATCTAATGGAGGAAAAAATGGCAGCCCATAGAACTTATGGAGATGAGATGAGACACTTTTAGAGTAATGCAAGATCACAAGAGGTTTCTTGTGAGAAGCAGCTGTCCTCTAAATGATGCTCGGACCTTAGAAAATGTCGAAGATCTGGCATTGAGTCTGGACTTAAATTGGTATCCAACCTCGGTGGATAGTATCTAGTCTCAATAAACCTTAAAAAACAATTAAACATGTTCTCAAAATGCTTTTAGGCGATGAGGTAAATGCACTTTTTTATCATTACAACTCACTTTTCAAAGCTCCCATCCCAATTGAAATCTTCTTCTAAAGTCTGAAAAAAAACCAAATACATAGTAAGAGGAATTTATATTCGATCGACTAACTTCTTCAAAAGCTTTCTTATTTTACCCAAGGTGGGGAAGCTGTTTTCGGAGAAGATGAACTGTTGTCATCATCCCCAAAATCGATGAGCAAAAATTGATTTGTATGGTGACCATTCTTAATGGCGGGCTCTTCTTCATTGCAGGACGACAGATTTTTACGAGTAACAATAGTTTCGTCTGCATTGTCCTGAGGGCGATACAAATAAAACTTTCAGTCAAACTCGTGTAGAAGTGATCGAATTTCAAAATGGAATTTTATTACTACGACGCTTCTCCACCTGTTTTACAAAAATGTGTTCTTCTCCAGAGTTCTTCCACATATCAAACGCAATATTAAAAGCTTGAGCTATGGTGAGTGTGACGGCATGAGCCTGCAAAAAAAACAGATCAAAAGGAAGTGATAATCGGCAATTTAAAAGAACCATTTAACACTTTGTCCTACAGAACTGAATCTTTCATTTGAACTCAAGAGTCACGTGTAAGAATCACAAGTGACGAAATTGACCTGCACAGCACAAAAGTAACAACAAGCAATCGATCAACTTACAATTTTTTTCTTCGGACAAAGAAAGGCGTGACATTCCAACGTCTCATTTTTATTAACGGCGATAAATGCGAAGATATGATCGTAGTAGGCGTCTGCCGAACAGTATGATATCCTGTAACCACAAATCCAAACATGAAGACACAGAAAACCAACGGCAAATCAAATAATTTATCCATTAAAGTACTTATAAATAGGAATCTCCAATCGTTGTTGTTGCGATGGCTGGTCAATCACTTGCACACCTTTAGGATTGACTTGGAAAGCCACTCTTTCCAACTTTTTGCCACTCGTCTTGGCCTGAATAACAAAAAAAAAAGATATATAATCGAAAATGTCAGATCAACACTCTTCTTCAGTCATAAATAGTAACAACAAAAAGAACTTTTTAACAACAGAATTTTTAATTATATAAACAGACGTATGCAGTTGAGGGGTTAATGGGACTCATTTATCGCCAAGGCAGCATTTGGCAACTAGTGCCCTACGCACCAGGATGCCGTCAGCAAATATTCTCTAGAAACTACTAAGAATGAAGAATCTGATACTTCAATAAAAAAACTTTCAAGGTTCGACTTTCTACAAGGGGTTGTCAAGAAGATAAACACAACGACGTGTCATTAAGGAGATCTGTGTCAGCACCCAGTCAATCAGCAGGCAACAAGTCTCTAAAACAAGAAGAAACCTGTAAACAATGATGCCTGTGTCAAATTTGGCCTTCACCTTTGGTGCAAAGATATTTCGAGAATGACTGTAAGAATGTTACTTGAAACAATGGGAGTGGGAGGAAGGGTGGATATGCAATTTGGTAGTGCTGAAGTACCCCCTCTTCCTCTTTCCGGAATCAGATTGAATCCAGTTACCATAGCAGCGATGGTCTTGATGGCATCCGCAGTAGATCTTTCTCCTTTTGCTTGATCTACAATACAGCTTCCCACGTATTTCACGAAAAACGTCACTCCATCAACGACTGGCTCTCTATTTTCACTCCACTCTTCACATAGCTCTAAAATGAATCCAAAAATACCAGATGAAAACCCCTACCGTTCACAAAAACAACACAACACACACCATCCTTTCAAGGTCCTTTCTAACTACGCCATTCAGACATTTGCGTTTATCAACTACTCTTCCTTCCGGTTCTTTTTATCTCTAGTACAACGGACGAAAGATTACATCCACTCAAAGAAGTAGACGAATTTGTGGCGTCGTTTTCTACTTCAAAATACCTACTTTCCTACTATCCACTCCACCACCTTACTCCAAGAAGTACGAAACTACTGCTTTCAACTTATTTTTTTATATTAGGGATTTTGCGATTTCTCGTTACGTGGGCATTTCGGGACGAAAGACGAGAAGTAAAAAGCCTTCTCGTCCTTCCCAGTCGTCTTCAATACAATAAGGACGCGAAAATCATAAATAAAAGTGAGAAAGGAGGGCGATTATTTGTGATTTTCTCGACGCGAAAATCATAAATAAAAGTGAGAAAGGAGGGCGATTATTTGTGATTTTCTCGTCCTTATTTTATTGAAGACGACTGGGAAGGACGAGAAGGCTTTTTACTTCTCGTCTTTCGTCCCGAAATGCCCAGAAGAAATCGCAAAATCCCTATTGGTACAGTTTGTAAACACTGTTGCAAAGAAAGCATTCCCAGTAAAATCAATCAACAGTTAGGTCCGGTGCATACGTCCGATTTTTACTCGTGTGGGTGCCGCAACGACGCCGCAAATATCCAACGCGCACACACGCGGTGAAATGTCGCCAACAAACATTTGGCAATTGTGAACAATGGAGGTTAATTTCAGAATGAATGCACTTTTTGCCTGTTGTTAGCAAAAGCAGAGAAACCGCATTGTAATGGACTTAACAAGCTCCTCCTCCCCCCCTGTCCTTACGTGTCCATACCACCCAGGCTACCTCTAACATACTCCTTCCTAATTTTATTAGTTCTGGACAGCCCATTCATGTACTGCAGCATTCGCATCTAGGCTACTTGCATTCTATTTACGTGGCTCTTCCTCACTGCCCAACACTCTGATCCATATAGCATAGCCGGCCTAACCACTACCCCGTAAAATTTCCCTTTCAATTTCATTGGGACCCTCCTATCACACAGGACTCCACAAGCCTGTCTCCACTTCAACCATCCCCCAGCGATTTTATGGATCACATCCGAGTTTATCTCCCCATTGCTCTCGAATGTTGATCTTCAGTACTTTACCTCTTGCACCTTTTTCAGCAATTCGTCCCTAGAAAGTACGTCACCACGTCAAAGCTAAATACTCTGCCTTTTTCATGTTTATTTTTAGCCCTCCCTTTTCTATTGCTACTCTAATATCGTTTAAAGCCTAAACTTTATGACCTTCTCTAATTATTCTCTGGAGTCGCTAAGTTCTCCTATATCGTCGGCAAACACCATGCACGGAGGGGCCCACCCTCCTACTCCCGTCAGAATGAAAAGGTATGGACTTAGTGCTGAACCTTGGTCTACTCCAACCTTCACTGCGAAGCCTCCAGTATTTCCCCAAGGAGTCCTTACCCGGGCTATGAAACTATCATTCATATCGTGCACTATCCGAATAAACGCTTCCTCTACCTCCCTTTTGCGTAATACCTCCCAAACTATCTGTCATAAGCTTTCCCCACGTCGATAAAGATGGCATAGAGGGCAGCAAGGGCATCTAGGAGGGCAGCAAGAATTGTGCTCCAAAGGTTTTCACGCAGGGAAAGTGTGTCTGAAATGATTACGGAATTATGATGGGACACACTGAGCCAGAGGCGTCTATCTCCCAGCATTGGTCTTTTCACGAGACTGTTGCTGATAGGGTGCAATGGACCTCTGGCTGGAAGTGTGTCCCTGGCTGGGCATAAGGGGAGAAAGGATCATTCATATAAGTTGAAGGAACTAAGGGCACAGACAGACTCATACTACTGGTTTTTCTTGCCAAGGACCATTCGACAATGGAATACCCTTGGGGAAAATACAGTGGAGGGCTTACTGAAAGGGAAGGTCACCTTTGCAAGTTTTGTAGGCTAGCGTAGGGTCTTAGAAGTTTTCTGGGTTCTTATGTAGCAATGAGAATTAGTCTCTCCACTGTCAAATTGGCTATAGTGTCTGCTTGCGGTGTACTAGAATTAGAATTTCTATGCTGCCCTATACTTTTCTATCATCTGCTTCAGAATGAGGATTGGTTCCATTGTTGAACTCCCTGGCATGGACCCAAACTGATTCCCACGTGTAGTACTTCTATCCTGGAGACGACATTCTAATACTCTCTCCCAGAGCTTCATAGAATGGCTCATAAGCTTGATACTGCTATAGTTACCACAGTCTTGGACATCACCTTTGACCTTGAAGAGTGATACTATCCAACTCTCACGCCATGCAGAAGGCAATTCTATCTGCTAGCCATTCTACTGAAAAGTTTACTTATCCACCTGTTTCCTATGATTTCTAGACTACAACACACTTTAATGTGAACTCTGAGTCTATCAACAGGCTGCGGAAATACTCTTCCCACTCAATAGGGAGGAACAGAATCCTACTTTTGCTATCCTTCACTGTTATGGCTTGGCCAGTTTATAAACTTCTTTCTCCCCTTCCTTATTTTCTAACTGATTACAGAGGGCCTCATACTTCTGTTGCTTGGCTGCAGCAACAGTCCCCCTTGCTGTGGTCTTGCCCTGATTATAGTGTATTTTAGACCACTAGCCTCCTATCTCAATCAACCTGTGGAATGCAGTCTTCTTTGATGGTGGCCACCACCATGTCTGCCTGCCCTGGAATGTACCTCCTACTCTAGCCTGGCCTAGAATGGTTTCCCACATTTTATAATTTTCCTGGCGACCCTGTCCCACATGGCACCAGTTGTCTTTTCCCAATCCCAGTCTACCAGCCTGTGTACTTCCTGTGAAATTCCTGTTTTGATGGGCAATTTCCACCACCTAATAACCTGCTCACCTTTCCATGAATGTGCCTTGCCCGCCAAATTCACTAGGATTTCTAACAAAAGTAACCTGTGGCCACATACTTTTCAAAAATTTTCGCTAAGTAGACCTGAGGAATCATAAACCTCTGCCCTACGTTGCCCTCTCACCATAAAGAAATCTATCCGTGACCTTTCTTGTTGTGACAAGAAAGTGATAAGGTGCTTGTCCCCCTTCCTAAAAACGTATTTGACGATGTAAGGCCATGAGCTCCTCCTGCTCAAAGATTGATTGCCCTTCTATGCTGACTGTCCCATACCCCCATCCCCATGGACCTCCTCATATCCCTGCCTAGGCTATCTTTGTCAACATGACCATTAAAATCCCCACTAATAAATAAACGCTCATTCCGTTTACACAGCTTTACCTGAATATTTAGTGAATGCACCAACTCATCAAAATCCCTCCAGAAACCAACCTTAGTGGGTTCGTCTGGACCAGTGTGAGGGGTGTAGGCACAGGATGATGTTGAGCATGACTCCCTGCCAATTTTGTTGTTTGTTGGAGTTTAAGGTCCCGTCAACTACGAGGTCATTAGAGACCCGTCCACTGCATAGTTCTAATGCATATACTGCACAGACACTACACTAATGCGACGATTATTGGGTATTAGCAGTACCCAGCTTTCCCGACTCCCTGCCAAACTACTGTCACATTAACCTCCTATTTATTCTTTGAACTAGGGTGGCCCCTTGCTGCAGTTCACTATCCAATATTATAACACCCCATTTCATCCTCCTTCACTGGCTGTATACATAAGCTCATAACCTTCACCAAGGGTCCTTGATGTATCCCCCTTCCAACTGGTTTCCTACAGAAAAGCTACACTAATCCTCCTACACTTTAGGATATTAATTCCCCTGATTTACCTGAAAGAGTCCCCACAATCTACGTTCCTAGTCTAAGGTTAGCCCATATTCTTGATGAAACTGCTCTGAGGACACCCGGGCCAACGTCTGCTACCCACTGGAATATTGAACGGGCTGTCTGTGGGAGATGCCGCCCTACCCCACAGAAGTCACTCGATCCATTATCTACCATGGGAGCCGAGGTCTGCACCCCCATGCCATTGCGGAAGCATGATAACGACGGCCCGGGGCCCGCTTGCTCACCACTGACGGCCGCCGGTACTAGGGTCTTGATCCCCTGCACTGTAGGTTTGGAGTTTTTAGAATTAATTACCATGTTTTGGTATTTTTGAATTCACTGTCTGCAGTCCCCACCCACCACAGAGCCGCAAGGGGACGCCCATTCGGGTGGCCAGGATTCCTTGGACAGGTAACCGTCAGAGTCATGACCCCCGAGTATCGGGGGTATATAAGCATCGGGGGCTGAACATGATATCTCTGATAGTAACCGTAAAGGGCGAAAACGTCCTCTTCAGCCGATTGATCCGACCAGGTATCCGTCTGACCGTCCGTTTTCCACTGGAGGCTTTGGCCAAAGTGGTGTGTTGGGGACTTCGGGTCGCAACCCCACTCATTGACGTGTCGGATCCGTCCTGTCAGTGCAGGGTGGCCCAGAGACGTCGCAGGCTATGCGCCCCCTCAGCCACCAGGATCTACCTTCCACAGGGATTCGGGTCTGCACGCACTGCAAACACGTTGGTAGGCGTTTTCTTACGGTTAACTCCCAGAGGAGCCTACGTCGACCAGGATCAATTATAACGTTACAGGTTGGTCATCTCTGGGTCTGCCTAGTTTAGTCGCCATTTACGACATGCACTGGGGGAAAGTGCTGCGTGTCTATTCTACCCCGGGCACACACGGGGTGCAGTAAATGTAACACTACTCAGAAATTGTTTAAATCTCTTTGCCAGTCAGCTTGCCTGAAATATAACGGTGATGTACACTCTTTTGGGGGAACTGGTGAAAAAAGGTTCAAGAGGAAAAGTAATTAGAATCAACGTTCCAATTGTTGTTGTTGTTTGTTGGAGTTTAAGGTCCCGTCAACTACAAGGTCATTAGAGACCCGTCCACTGTATAGTTCTAATGCATATACTGCACAGACACTACACTAATGCGACGATTATTGGTATTAGCAGTACCCAGCTTTCCCGAGCGACCACCCATGTCAGTACTAACTGGGCTTGCGTTGCTTAACTGGTGTGTCCAACTCAACTCGCCGCTCCCTCAACGTTCCAAAGCAATGGGGAGATACTCTGATGCGACCCACAGAATCAATGGGGGATGGTTGAAGTGGAGACAGGCAAGTGCAGTCCTGTGTGATAGGAGGGTCCCAATCAAGCTGAAAGGGAAGTTTTACAAGGCAGTGGTTAGGCCAGCTATGCTATACGGATCAGAGTGTTAGGCAGTGAGGAAGAGCCACATCAATAGAATAAAAGTAGCCGAGATACTAATGTTGTGGTATACGAGTGCACTCATGTACCTAATTCTATATTAGAGGTAGTCTGGTGTGTGGGACATCGCAGAAAAATGAGGGATAGTAAATGATGGAGGTGGTATGGACATGTGAAGAGAAGACAGGAGAAGGAGCTTGTTAGGTCTATTTCAGGAATGCAAGTGGCTGGAAGCACCCGGGACAGGTTTAGACCAAAACAGACGTGAGAGGAGGTTGTCCGTAAGGATATGGTGCACGGGGACCTGGTGGGAGATAGGCAACCCTGCCACAGGCGGGATAAGAGTATGATGATGATGTGTGCAATATCATTCTTTCCCTTATAGGCATCAACTACGAGATATTTCCTCTTTTATAACTTGTCCTTCTCTGGCGTCCTCAAAGGACCTCACTAATTGACGGTTTGAAGCACCAGAAAGACAAGCACCTGGTGCTAGAGGCAAGGTTTGTGGCCATATCACTGGAGGGAGCATTCGCTTCTATCCTTGAAATGCCTTTCTTAGTACTGATGCTACAATATCTTAGTACAGTATAATTTTTTGGTGCTGATACCACAATGGATAATTCTGATAGAAGGTCGTTACCGTCATAATACACATCTGTTGATTATGACGCACGTTGTATCTTACCTGGGTGCTTCATTCAAATAAGGTTATTCACCACAGGCACCTAGTATCAGGATGAACCATGGTACAGTTAAGAGTTTCTCGGTAAGCTAGCTATTAGTGAAATTAAGGCAAAGCTTTGACGTCAGTAGGAAGTCCCGTTGAACCAGCAACTTTGGAGAAGATTAATACAGTCCTAATCTAAACCTTAATGCAAAATGCCCATTACTCAAATAGCGTCATCGATCAAACTTAATATGGTTTCCTGATGACATATCATATTAAATCGCATTCAAGGATGACTTTCTTCGGGAATATCAAAGGATTACAAGTTGCAAGTCAAAAGGAAAGCACCAAATGGTCTGTCAAGAAACCTTACAAAAAAAACACATTGCAATCAATTACGGCAAGTAGTGATGTCGAGACAGTGGAAGTGCAGTAATTTTAATTTTGGCGACAGTTTCAGGAAGAGCATGATTTTGGTATGACTTGTAGTCTAATCGGGCCTAATCATCATCATATCCTTATCCCGCCTGTGGCGCGGTTGGGTCTGCGAGTTCTGGCCCTCCACCCCCGTCTATCTTTCACCAGGTCCCCGTCCATCCCACACACTGCCATATCCTTATGCACAACCTGCTCCCACGTCTGCTTTGGTCTTCCCTACCCCGGTAGCTTCCAACCACCTGCAATCCCATAAATGACCTAACGAGCTCCACCTTCCCTCTTCCCATTACATGTCCATACCACCTCAATGTCCCCTACCCTAAGTTACATTCCCTCTAATATACTCATTCCTAATTCTATGAGCGCTCGACACCCCACTCATGTACCGCAGCATTCGCATCTCAGCTACTTGCATTCTATTTACGTGGCTAGATGTTAAGATGTCCAGGTGCAAGTCTTTCACCACCACCCATAAAGCGCCTTCCATTTTTATCCGTTTGTTAGCTGTTACCGGGACCACAATGGGACCCATCCTCTTTCCATTAACAGTGGCTAGAGCAGTGGACTAGAGAATGAAAGTGAACCAGCACCAGGAGGTGCCTGACATGGGTGGCCGCTAGGGAAAACTGGGTATTGCTAATACACAAAAATTGTCGCATTAGTGTAGTGTCTGCGCAGTCTTTGTATAAGAACTATGCTGTGGACGGGGCTATAAATGACCTTGTAGTTGAATGGTCCTAAAACACCAACAAACAAACAACCAGGAGGTGCTGGTTTATCTCGCTAACTCATTTTCCGCCTTCAATGCCGTAGAGTACCCAAGCGTTAAAGCTGTCCAGGAAGAAAAAAAAATACAAAGAGACAAAAAGTAAAAGCAGTAGAAAAAAAACAATGGACGAGCAGAGCTATAAATGTGAGCATCACGAACCTATTAAAATGTATTGAATAGCGGTTTGATTTGGCTGCTGTAATAACCATTTTTAGTCGCTGCTTCCTCCAAGTGGAGATGCAAGTGGTCTGAATATTCTACCCTACTAACCCACACTGGGTTTAAGGTGGATGACATGCTGAGGCATAAAAACAAGAGTAAAATATTGATGCCTACAGCATACCTCAAAATGCATTTTCCAAAAGGCACACCTTTTCATAAATATATACAAATTCTTGGAATGGGTGCTTTCACTGGTATCTATGGTGACGATCACATTGACCATATCCTCGCTAAGCTACTGCTCAAGTGTGTGCAAAAACACCCTAATTCTGGGCGTTAACCTTTTCAACTTGCAAAAGCAATGGTTGTCCAAAAAAAATGAAATCTTAAATTGAAAGATGACGATGTAAAAATAAAAAGTAAAATGCAGTGAGTATTCCTACGTTAGCGTTATAGTCCTAATCGGGGGGTTTTTTGTTGGTGTTTAATTAAGGTCCCGTCAACTACAAGGTCATTAGAGACCCGTCCACTGCATAGCTCTAATGCATATATATAATGCACAGACACTACACTAATGTGACGATTATTGGGTATTAGCAGTACCCGACTTTCCCGAGCGACCACCCATGTCAGTACTAACTGGGTTTGCGTTGCTTAACTTCAGTGATCAGACGAGAACTGGTGTGTCCAACGCAACTCGCCGCTCCCCTAATCTAGGACTAATGCCCTTTAATAATTCTTGTAGAAAATTTCTTCTGATAAGTTTTCAAGGACTGTAAATCAAATTTGTAATTACGTTTTGGGGAGAAAGCCAAGCAGCCATAACAGGCCGAATTCTAAGGAGGCTGCTTGCGGATGAGGAGGAGGTAGGTGTAGAGGATGTAGGAGAAGGGAAATTAGCAGCACCCAACGTTCTCTACCAACCACCCATGTTGATACTAACTTGGGTTTGCGTTGCTTAACTTCAGTGATCGGACGAGAACTGGTGTGTAGAACGCAAGTTGGTCGCACCATTTTAGCCTATAATTAATAAAATGTTCTGTGATTTCCATACAGCAGTTACCTGGTATATATCTGTGCTTTACTATTTTTGCTTCTCTCACCTGACTAATTTTGGGTGGGGGGTTCCACGGCAGTTCATTCATTTATTCACTGATTTTCAGATCCAGATTCTACTTTATATGAGTACTGTATTTAGGTTTCTTGGATGGACCAGTGCTACCGCCCACCCAAGCAAGGAACCGTTTTTACATCCTGATATCAAGTCTCTCTCTTTTCCGAGAAAAAAACCACCAATTTTATCCTGGGCCAAACCTTTGTGCTCAAGAGATAACTAGGATCTACCGTCTGAGCCACCGAAGTCGTCTTCACGGGTGTGTGGCTTGGTAATATAGTCTGTTCCCCCCGCAATTTTTAGGCCTCGGAGGAGAGAAGACAAGTTCCTAATGAACCTGCCAACAAAGAGTTGAGAGTCAACAACCACGCTACCACACCATTCGTCTAAAAGACAAACTGCAGGAATCCGGAATCGAAATCCTTTATAATCGATATTAAGCGTCATCAATCAAAACAAAGAATTAAAATTTACATCTAAAATGGTTATTAGGTCTGTAACCTCAAAGTAGAACGAGTCCCACTTTCTCAAATCTCGTATATAATTCACTCGCCACCAAGACTTTATTTCCTTATCCACCAACTCCCGTCCTGCGGTCAACCGTACACCCGTGGGGCTCTAAAAAATCTTTAACAACCTGTTTGAGATCTAAGATAATGGTTCTCAAACTGCGGTCCGTGGTCCTCTAGGGCAGGGGTCGGCAACAAGTGGCTCGCGAAAACCTTTTAAAGTGCCCCACATTTGGTAAAAGTATTCCATATGCAGAAGATATCAGCGGAGTGTCCTGGGAGTTGTGTGTCGGGTTCCGATTTTGCACAATTAGAATACTTAGGCTGTGCAGGTCCACTGTACATGCTCTTGACTGGGGGAACCACAGAGTCAGGCGTTTGGAACCCGAAGGAATATTGGCTGGGTTGTCTGTGGGGGGATACCGGCCTACCCCACTTGTTCCAACATCGCATTATACGAGCAAAATACAAACTTTGGCAGGAAAATTAACGCTTTGTTGGTTGTAATATATTGCATGGTGTCTGACCTATTTCACATAAATAATAAGCAATAGGACTGAGGTGAGTTGGCTTCTTTCGGGCGAGAGAGAAGTCCCGTGTGCGCGTTCTTTCGGATGAAAGTGAAACCGAGGTCCGTGTGGTGCACGATGGCATTTGCATGTAAAAGAACTTTTCTACTATGCAACGGGTAGATGAGGCTAAATTTCCAGGTATAGGAGCTCGCCTCCCCTGGCGTCGGTGGAATGCCCCAACGAACAATAGACGGACGATAAAATAAATATAGAGGTTACAGCTTTGGTCGGCAACCGTGTTTGGAAAAACACTGTCCAATATATCGCCCTTGTGTCCATTTAGAGGGACAAGATGGTACCCGACCCTTCCCCCTTTCCTAACCCTTTTCCCGCCTATTGCTTGATTCAAATCAGGGTTCGGTGAACGAACTGCCTGCCAGGTATGGGCTCCACGACTCCAAACGGGTTGAGAACCAATGCTCTAGTCTAGGGGACAGCAAAGAGGTCACATATTTGAAATTTTGGGTTATTTGCGATTATTGCCATGCCCCCATCCCATTGAATGTTTGATTAGTTTGTGGGTTGGGGTGTAAGCCAGGCAGCCATAACAGGTCAACCCCTTAGGAGGATGCCGCGGGAGATGAGGAGGTAGGTGAAAGGACGAGGAAGAGGGTTAATTTGCAGCACCCAACGTTCTTTACCAACCACCCAAGTTGGTATTGACGTGGGTGTGCGTTGCTTAACTTCAGTGATCTAACGGGAACTGGTGTGTCCAACGCAACTTGGCCGCACATTTGTTGAATAAGATTAACCATTTTCTTAATAAGTAATTGATAGTCAAAAAAATGTTTTAGTAACAGCAGCCTATACGTTAATTGTAGTTAATTTAGAAGAGTCCGTAAGCCAACTAAATATTGTAAAGCAGGCATCTCAAATACGCGGCCCGCGGGCCATATGCGGCTCGCGATGGTCTTTCGTGCGGCCCACAGAGAACTTTGGGAATTATAGGTACATTCAAAAATTGACAGTAAACGTATATATAGGTAAATGCTTTGTACATTAAATATGTATTAAATCCTATATAAAACGCTACTGTATGAATTTCATACATTTTAAAAATGCACATAGCACTTAAATTGTATATACTGTAGGTAGTTTTACATATAGGTCATAGTGGTGTTAATATGGCCCTCCAATAAAGTGAATTTGAGACCACTGTTGTAAAGGGACTGCCACACAAGAAATCCTTAAAAAGTTTGAGAACCACTGATCTACCCATAAGACTTAGCCCAAGCTCGAAGACGACCCAACAGTCCATCGAGGGCGAGGTCGACGTGAAAAGGGACAAAACATGACTACTCCTTTATGAGGCTTTAATCGTTGTTAGTACAACCGTAGCACAACGAATGCTCTGTTCTGTCAGACGAATGACACCGAAACTTCAGAATCCTACGAGCTAAAGATAAATGAATAAAGGGGGAGAGGAAAAGGTAACCATACAGATAGTTATGGATGAGGCAGACCACCTGTTTTCAGGGTCAGATGTAACCTATTGCACCCTAACACAGGTTAGTCAGCGATGACAGGAGGAGAAAAAAAAATGAGGAAAAACATTAACACCATTCGGGGTTAAGGATTTGAGACAACATAAATTTCACAATGCAAACACAGACTTCATTATCTCTCCAACGCCCGAAACGAATAAAGTTGAATCTGCGAGGGTTATACTAAAGATCTTACCGTCGTCAATCGTCTTTTATTGTTCCTAACATTAAACATCATTTACTTTAGGCCATTCAGGTTATAAACTGCAGTTGCCTTGGCCAAAGATTACATTATCAGTTTCCCCACTACTTAGTTTGTAAATCAAACAAAACCGGGCTGTGATCGAGGTCCACGTGGAAATACAAAGGCCCACACTATCATTAATCAAATAACAAAGTTGACAATTTTTTTTTCTTCCGAAAAGTAAACATTATAACAAGAATTACGTGTAGTTGATTGTCGTTTCTCATCATCGATTAAACCAAAATGGGTCACTATTAAGTCTCGTAGAAATAATACCTCAAAAAAAATATTGGGTGGGGTTGATGGGAAATTATATATGTTTTGGCCTCAAAATAATATAGCTTCATGAATACTAATATTACAGCTGAAAATTTAGATCAAGCATCATTAGCCGGTATGTCTGATAGATGTTAATTATAATCGTCAAATAATACAAATTATTATATTTGGGCAACTCTGCATAAGTTAATTATTACTGTACGGTAACACAAGTCGACTCCGTATTTGAAAAAAAAAAGTTGCGCTAGTTTCCTTCTAAAATAAATTTAACTGCAATCTTTTCTGCAAAGAGATCAAATACTATATACCCCTATCTTCCGTTGGAAGACAAAAGCACACATCTGCCATATGACCATTCAGCTCCTCACGTGGAATTTCTGGCTATTAACTCGAGGTAGCTAATTAATTTTCTGATCTGAATCTAATAAGAAACTAAATATTTGAACCTGGCGCGATATTTGAATGAATACTGTATACCGTAATTACGTTAGAAATCGACGACGTTTGTGCCACACACACTAGCTTCGATTCGTCTTATAAAACAACATCCCTGAAGCGGGTTCTGAGTGGCTTCCACATCTACATACTTCAAGGAGGACCGGATGGCAAACGTATAGCATAAAGCATTTCGCTTAACTTTTTTGCAAACACGGAGAAGTTAAATAATACGCAACATATTCCAAATGTTCATTATAATGGAAAATGATGATGAGTCACACGCTTTCATGTAAATGAACCTGGCATTTTCAAACGACCTTCGTGGCCATTAGTATGAATTCACTACTGCAATACATACCATACACATGTCAAATTAAAACAATTCAACCAATTTTATAAAATATACCTTTAGGAGTAACGTATTAGGAAATGCTTCCTACAATTCACTGCACCTACTCAAATGGTCAGGAAAGCCGGAAACGGTGCCAGACAAATGGAACGAACGCAATTGCAAGCACTTTCTAAATTTTGTTATTAGAAAATCTTCATGTATAAGAAAATGCACTTACTTTTATGTTTTAAGCCGGACTTCCTAAAGACTCTGATGAGAGACGACATGTCGTTCATTAGCAGCAATAGAAAAACTTTGTTCCTCTCAGGTCTTTTTTCAGTCTTCCAGGTTCGTTGTCGATGTCAAGACTGCATTAACAGCTAGCATATTCGTCAACGTCTTTGCAGGCACACTCAAAATCGTCATTCAATACCGTTTGATGCAAACTGATGAGTCGTCACTTTCACATTCTTCTTCACGGGACTTTATTTAGAAATCTTACTTTTATATTTCTGTGTTGATAGTTAACATATCAAAGGAGAGATTATAAAATAAGTCAAATGATGGTCAATGTCTAAGGGGTAAAAGATGCTATGCTAGTGAGTGAAGATTCAACCCCACTCGAAATTGAATTCAATGATGTTGAATTAATAACAGTATTGAAAAACAATTATTTACCTGTTTCTTTATAAATAACCAATTGTGGCATGTAAAACTCGCGAAATTCTTTCTTAACGAAGCACTTACTAATGTCTATCGTAGATTTCAAAAAAAACTACAAGTAGTTACTATGCAACTATTAGTCAAACCATTCTATTTTCTGATATTCATTGACCGTAGTGTGAACATCTCTAATATTAACTTGAAATTCAGGCAACAGTTGATTCAATGTGTAGATATAATAACAAATAAATATTAACACGACAATAACGTCAAAATTCTGCCAAGTTCCGAACCATTTCGAATTCTGAAGCCAACAGCGGAGGAACGAACATCCATTCGATTATTAAAAATCACACCGACCTCTAGGAGCCACACCTGGAACTAAAAAGAATACAATGACGACGACGACGACGACGACGACACCGTCACAACGATGAAAATGCCGCTTGCAATTGAAGGCTTCTTGCAGACATTTTTACTGCTTCCCTATATTAATGTTGTTTGTTACCTTCTCATTCCAGTTGAATGTCAGACGTGCAACTTAGGCAGATTATTGGCTTACGATTACATCAGCCACGTTTCCTCGTTTTAACTCTTTTTTTTTTGTTGATTACCAAGGATCTAAGGCATATAATTTGCAGAAACATCTGCATAGGTAATTGTGGCTCTCGTTGAAAAATGAGGACGCTTTCCATTGCCCTCCTTCCCCGGGACTTTTAAAGTACCTGGTATGTAGGACATTGATTATAACCGCATCAAAATATTACCTTTTTTGATAGACGCTTTAATACCCGACGATTTATTATTATTAATAGTGACAGACTTGGCCATCTACAATTTAGACATGATAGCAAAAAAAGTCCTCTTCCTACAAATATTAACTCGACATCACTAATTACAAATTAAGCTATTTTTAAGTTAGGTTACCTAGTTATTGTATATTTTTACTCTTGAGTGATGCAGATCAATTCCGAGACACTGGCTATATAGATTTATCAACGCAGTTAGCAAATTGTTGAATTAGTGTTGTTTATCTGGGGCTGAAAACAAAGCGTGCCAGTCGCTAGCATGTCTAATTCCATAGAAAGAGGACAGGTGGAGGTCCCTGAAAAAAGCAAAAGCAAAGCAAGCAATTGCAAACCATTTTCACGCGTATTGCAAGGTCGGGTACCATTTTTGTCCTTCTGAATGGACACACAAGGATGATATATTGGACGGTGGTTTTCTGCAGCCGGCTGCCGCACAAAGCTGCAACCCTAATTATTTACCGTAGGTCTACTGTTCGTTGGGGCACTTCTCGACGCCAAGGGGCGAGCTCCTACACCTGGGAATTTTGCTTCATCTACCCGTCGCATAGTAGATAGGGTTTTTTTACGTGTACTGTAAATGCCATCATACACCACACGGGACCATACTACACGGGACTACACGGGACGTCACGTGACCGACACGGATACTTATCGAACCTGAAACCACTAACGCAGTAAATTGAGCACACTACCTATTGTGCCGCCGGATTAACGTGGACGTTCGTATAGATTCAATTATCGACATCAATTCTAATAAAGGCTAAGCCAGGAGGCGGATAGAGGGGTTCTCACAGCGCATTCAGGTGTTGGTGGCCTATGCGCTAGGCCTTGCATGGGTTGAAGGGAAGAGCGAAATAAAATAGTTCCAGCAGACAAAACTCTAGAGTGGGTACCCAGAACTAGAACAAAAAATGGAAAATATGTCAGATCTAAAAGTTAAACGTATGATGCAGGGGGCTAGACCCCAGTACTGGCGGTCGTCAGCGATGAGCGAACGGTCCTCGGACCGTCGTCATCATGAATTAGCAATGCCATGAGAGTGGAGACCTTGGCCCACATGGCATATAATGCATCGAGTGTCTTCTATGTGGTAAGCCGGCATCCAAGTTGCGTTAGACACACGTTGGAGCTCGCCCTCCCTGGCTTCGGTGGAATGTTCCAATGAACCAAGTTGCGTTGGACACACCAGTTCTCGCGAGATCACTGAAGTTAAGCAGCGCAAGCCCACGTTAGTACCACCATGGGTGGTTGGTAAACAACGTTGGGTTCTGCAAATTTCAACTCTCCAATGTGCTCAATACCTTTTTTGTTGTTTGTTGGAGTTTAAGGTCCCGTCAACTACGAGGTCATTAGAGACCCGTCCACTGTATAGTTCTAATGCATATACTGCACAGACACTACACTAATGCGACGATTATTGGGTATTAGCAGTACCCAGCTTTCCCGAGCGACCACCCATGTCAGTACTAACTGGGCTTGCGTTGCTTAACTTCAGTGATCAGACGAGAACTGGTCCGCTCACCGCTCAATACCTGCCTCCTCATCTCCCGCAAGCAGCCTCCTAAGGGTTATGACTGCTTGGCCTACTCCCCAACCCACGAAATTAATCCAGTAACCTTTGGTTCAGACGTCCACCTTTGGTGGGGTTCAGACGTCCGTCCCGGGTTCCTCCGGTCAGAGCTGTCTCACCAAAGAGGGGGCAATACTTAGATTAGGCACTCCTAATGTGGGGATCCTAACATGAAAAACAACGGAATTGGGCAATATTTTAAAGCAAAGGAATATTAGTGTAGCTTTTTTTTACAGGAAGCAAAGTGGAAGTGGAATAGATGAAGGTCCTTGGTGATTTGCGCAGGTAGTGAAATAGGACGAAATAGGATGGGTATAGTACTAAGTAGTGAGTTGCAGCAAGGGGTCACTATAATTAAGAAAATAAACGGTAGGCTAATGTTAGTTATAGCAGTTTCCTGGGAATAATACTGCAACTTATTAGTGTATATGTTCCTCAATAGTGTAGTGCGGCCAAGTTGTGTTGGACACACCAGTTCTCGTGAGATCACTGAAACTGAGCAACGCAGACCCACGTTAGTACGAACAAACAGCCGCGGATCCAAGGGGGGGCTTGACAAATGAAAATTGCTTTTGCAATCGCTGCCTATGGCTCAATCCCCCTTCCCCGACGAAAATCCTGGATCCGCCACTGCCAACAAGGGTGGTTGGTAGGGAACGTTGGGTGCCGCAAATTTCCCCCCTCCTACATCCTTTACACCTACCTCCTCCTCACCCGCAAGCAGCCTTCTAAGGGTTCGGCCTGTTATGGCTGCTTGGCTTACTCCCCAACCCGTTAGTGTGTAAGAAACTAAGAAAGTAGGTCCCGATGAGCCTACAAAGGTGGGTTTCTGGAAGGTCTTTATGAGTTAGTGGCTGTTAGTCAGTTTAGTGCATTTCGTAGGGTCCCGGGTGAGGCAATGCTGGGCTAACGAGCTACAGTTATAGGTGAAGACTTCAATGACCATGAGGGCAAAGATGGGCATAAATCCAGCACGAAATTTATTGAATAAAGTGTGGAAAAAACTATTGAGATATTATGGGTCAGTATGGTGCAATCCCTGGACAGAATTGGTTTAGAATCTAGATGAAGAGCCAGCTGATGAAGCGTTGCAATAATGTGACACGATACTCCCTGCTAGGGGCAAGACGCTCGCTTCAATGCACAGCACTTTGAAGTACAGTAGTTTTTATAGGACTTTCCGCCAATAATTTTTACTTTTAAAAATAAATATTTTTTTCTAACTTGATGCTCTAAAATTAATAAACTAACTAAACAAAATTTCCTACTAAACTAAACTAAATAAAATTTCCACAGCTTAATGTCAGTATCATTGCTTTGTTGTTAGATTTTCGATATTTTTCAGATATTGAGGACTGACATTTAAAAAAACGGAAATACTTAGAAATATCAAAAATCAAAGAACTACTGGTGGTATACTAAATAATAAGATTCCCTTTCAAAATTCAGTTACATCATTTATTTTTAAAGTTATGTTGTTTTAAATCTCAAACATTGTCGTCGATAAGTCCCATAGAAATTATATAGCAGATATCGCACTGCCCCTATCGAGTGAAAGCTGAACTAACGGGTTTCAGTGTTGACCAGTAAAATCGATTTATTATTATTTATTGAATTATTTTTGAGCTCTTAAACAACTATTTGTTTACATTTACAACAGCATTATGTCTCTGGTATCGATTTGTTGGATGACATCATTTGCATTCCTTTAAAAATGTGCTTACTACAGTAATTACAGTCGTCAGCTATCGACCTCTGTTGAAACGGAAATGAGCGTAAAGTGGTGTAACTTCCTGCAGCCTTTCTCTTCACGTTGATCGGTCTTTAGACAAGGTTTATAAAAGTAGTAGTAGGCCACGTTTCACTTCATTTTAATTCCTTTTTTCATATTTTTTGTGCAGTAATATCGGAGGTAAGCCATTTGAAATGATATATTTATAAGAAAACAGCTAAGTTAACGTTCTATGAAGTGAAAGCCAATAAGGCAAGTTAAGCCTAACGATAACGTGTCCATGAAATGGCATTCTCAACATTGTTAGAAGTTACTTGTGAGACTGTTGACATGGTAGTTAAATTTTCTGCTGGGACGTAAGGCACTACTTGTACATTGTTTTTTTTTTGTTTTATAGAAGCAAATCACGATGCAACTTACAATTCGTTGTTTGGAGACGCATAATTTCCAGGGCACTGGAAATGAAACTATTGCCGACATTAAGGTTTCAGTGCTTTCTTACAAAGAATTTATTGGAATTTGCCAAACAGACTTAAGATGTTGATTAACTAATGCTTTCGTTATTAGGAATTTATTGCTACGAAAGAAAATATCGCAGTGGAAGAACAGTTATTATACACGAATGGAAAGCCTTTAACTGATGATAGTGCTTTAGTTAGTGCTGTACTTGAAGGTGGTATAATTGATGTCAATGTTCGCATTAGAGGAGGTAAATAAATTAACGGGTATCTCGAAATACGTGTAATGTTTTAGGATGTATATATCTAAAGCTGTTATTATTTTTATTAGGTAAAGTCCATGGCTCCCTAGCTCGTGCTGGTAAAGTCAAGGGCCAAACGCCAAAGGTCAGTGCCGTTTTGAAATCTTGAAGGACTTGAATCGAATACCAGTTTGATCTCCAGTAATTTTTTTCTTCGTTTCATCAGGTGGAGAAGCAAGAAAAGAGAAGGAAGAAGACTGGACGGGCCAAACGCAGAATCCAATACAATCGTAGATTCGTTAACGTGGTCCAAACATTTGGAAAGAGACGCGGACCTAATGCTAATTCCTAAATGTTAATCGATGATTAATAAAAATACTGAGTTATGATTTTGTGCGAGTAATATTCCTCTTTAAACATTTTGCAGGTCAATTATTGCTTGAAAATGTAAATAAAGGTAATAATAAAAGGGGAAGAATGAAGACAGACTGCCTTGACGAATTTGTAATTGATATTTCGGATAAGTTTCAGTATTAGTTCTGAACCATCTTTGTATGCAACAAAGGTTTTTTAAATTTCAAGATTATTCATTAATGTAGCACTATTTGTATGAAATCGTGACAAAAATTATAATATTGAAATATTTGAAGAAGGCAATTTTACAAGCGGGAGCTATTTTGGGGTTTATGAAGGCAAGATAACTACACTTTCCCAGTAAAACATCGTAAGCGACTTTTTTGAGATTTTCACTTTTTAATTTATCAAATTCTGCACATTGTCTTTATTAATACTGGAATCAGTTTTACCCTAAGTGAAATAGTTATTTTATTTTTTAATATATAAAAATGTCGTAAGCAACGCTTATTAAAATTTATCGTGACAAGTTTGGCATGTGTTTAAGCGACAACTTATTTTTTTCTACATTTTCGATAAAAGTTGGCGCTTACAATTTCCCTTAATTGGTTTGCGCTTTAGGGAACTTATTTAATTTTTTCAAGTCATATCTGCTGCAAAAAAGTTGTAACCACACCAGAAAAGGTCTAGAACAGAAGCACTTATAAAATTAAAGTATCACTGATTTCTTGGCTAAAATAATATCACAAGATGTTTTTCTCATTACCGTAAAATTTATGAAATGTCGCTTACGATGTTTTATCGTGGTGTCCATATAGGGTTGGGATCTATCAAATTCTACAGTCTGTTTTTTTCCCTATCGTTGCTATGAGAGGGTCGTAGGTATCCAGCGAAAATTGTTAAGGGTCATTAACTAATTTCCAAAAGAATCAATATCAGGTTCAATACTGGATCAAGGTGGGTTCGTCTTTTTTGGGTAAGAGACGGAGGTCCCCAGTGCAGTGCGCCATCCGTCGGATAACAAATACAGCCACGGTCTTATGTGCGATGTCACCTCCACATAGGACAACCCTTTCTACACGAACGTGTAGATTGGGGACCTGGTTCCCAGGTATGTGTCCCACTAATTTTGTTTTTGATCATCATATTTAAAGTGTGCTGCAAAAGTTTCACTCTAGGTACAAGTGTGCCGAGAGATAAAAAAAAAAGTCGAAAAACACGGATCCGTCGTTTTACCTAATATTTGTCTATAGCATTCACTCATTAGATAAAACCTACCAGGTCATAGATGTCTTCGAAGTCCAGAATGCGAAGTGACCTTACATGCATATAAGGCCGATTCATTAAACCCCAAAATGCTCCTATCTTTGTGTATCGAAGATGCGTGGAAGGTGTTCTTCCTCATAGTAAACAAGGACAAGAAGGGGAAGGAACATAAATTGAACTATTATCTGTTACAGCTGGATGTGTTGATTGGTTTTCATGACTACCTCAATAAAATAATGCTCGTTTAAAACTAAGAACTTAAATTAACACCTAATTTTGGAAGTACTGCAATTGAGCATCATACTTTTAACAATAACGTCAGATGATATAAATGGGGTTGGCTGCTTTGGCCGGCAACCGGCTGCAGAAAAAACTATGACCAATATATCACCCTGTGTCCATTCAGAGGGACAAATGGGTACCCGACCCTGCCATAGACGGGAAAAGGGTTAGGAGTTGCTTTGCTTTTTGACATAAATGGGGTTGAACTCTTTGAACCCACGTAAAATGCTCGGGTGTTAGATGGTGGGTTATCATCCTGTGCACAATTAAAACAGGATCTAGATAAGATTTACAATTGGTGTGTAAGATGGGAATTGCCTTTAAACCTGCAAAAGTGTAGGATACTCACGATATCCAGATCTTGGAATTATTTTAAATAGTCAAGGTAACTGGAAGGATCATATTGGTAAAGTGATTGGGAGGGCTGGTCAACTCCTCCGTCTGATTAATAGGGTCCTTGAGGACAGCACAAAGGAGGTAAAAGAAACAGCATATATTTCAATGGTACGCCCAATTTTGGAGCATGGTAGTCCAATTTGGTTTCCCTTTAGGCAGGACTTATCTTGGGAGACTGAAAGGATCCAAAGGAGGGCAGCAAAAAGAATTACACTCCACAGGATTTCTCGCAGGGAGAGCGTGTCTGACATGATTAGTGAACTAGGGTGCCACACACTAAGCCAGTGGCGTATATCTCACAGCATTAGTCTTTTTATCACACTGCTGCTGCTGAGGTGCAATGGACCTCTGATTGGAAGTGTGTCCCTGGCTGAGTATGAGGGGAGAAAGGATCATTCATATAAATTGAAGGAGATTAGGCACTGACAGACTCATAATACTGGTCGTCTTTTTTACCAAGGACCATGCGATAATGCAATAGCCTTCGAGAGGATAAAGTGGAGGGCTTCCTCAAAGGAAAGCCCACCATTGCTAGTATTGTGGGGGAAACCCAAGAATTATAGCTTAGGGTTTTAGGAGTTTTATGGTATCGTATGTAAGAATGAGAGTTGGTCTCTCCACTGCCATATCGGCCAAAGAAGGCTGCTTGCAGCATAGTGAATTACAATTAGAAAATGATAACGTCTCAGGAAAAAAAAAATTCTCAACACTCATCTGATGGGCAGTTTTATACGTTGAATGTTTTAATATACATTCTGATTAGTGATATTACATTTTTAAGAAAGAGAAACGAATTGCCCCTTTATGCAATTTACAAATTTATATTAAATAAATAGTATCACTGCCAGACCACATCGATTTCGACAAGTATGAACAATGAACCGGACAGTGATATAGTAGTCACATTTTGAAATTATATGATTAGCAATAATAATCTATACAGCTAAGCATTTTGTACAAGTTTATTGTCAAACCGACATCTCGAGTTGCATGTCGACGTTATAGTTACCGGTATAATTGCTTCTCAGGTCAAAACCGAGTATCCAAACTATTCAAATTTCCGACTACCTGCCATTATATATTACTGTCATTTATCGCCTGTATTCACTTATAAACTCTGATGTGACAAAAAAACCTTTCCAAACAAACCAAGGTTGAATGAAAAATTAGAGTCAGAATTCATTAACCCTCAAAAGGACTTCAATTGATATGAACGTTGGCGTATTCCTAATTCCATAGTTCTTTTTAATCGATAGTTTACAACCATTTCTACTATCACAGTTTGAATACGAACAGACAAATCCTTTCTAATCATAAGTTGATAATTATACCACTGTTAACTTACCTCGTCAATGAATATCTCTATTACATAACACAAAATTCCAAAGTAGAAATGAAAAACTTTCAAAACAAACTGTCGGCTGTAAAGGTTGAAAACTAAACGGCATAGGCAGCCCTGTAACAACGACGCTTTATCTAACAACTTTTCAGTGTCGAACTGTTCTGTGCACGCGCTTCCACGGAAAAAAAATTACAAGAACTCTCAAAATTGAGTAAAGTAATAATCACCTCACGTATCCGTCCAAATTATTCATTTAAATACAACAATGAATGATTAAAAAAGCAATAATCGGTTGTATACAATATGTGACGATGTTGATGATGTTAATTTCTCCCGAATCTAATCACTATTCTTCGTCAACGTTAGAATTTGGTATTGAGAACAAAAAATGGACACGTAGCCGCCATTATTGGGTCGTCACTTATCAAGACAGGAGATTGATAGTTCTTCGAGACCATTTATAAAGAATCAGGTTGAACAGATAAGTGATACTACACTGTATATCTAAGTCCATTTTTTTTCTTAATTCAAAAAAATTCATGATAGCTAGAGAGAGATACAGATGATGACCAAAAGAGTTTTAGAAACAGTAGGAGGAAAATGGACATTGGGAAGTGATTTGAATGGAACTGATACTAACGATGAAATAATACATCGTAAAATCTCACGTAGAGTCCGCATCTCAAATATAATCCGCACCCGTGTATAGTCCTCATTAACGATGGATATCTTTCATGTACTGTAGAGCAGGGGTGTCAAAGTGGCGGAGTTGCGGCCCTCAACCGATATCATGTAGTATGCATATGCAGTTGGCTACTCACAGGCGTAACGAGAGGGTGACAGTTGCCCCCGGCATATTTGGAATGGGGTGCCATGTGCCATATTTTGATTAAAACTATTGTTAATTAAATACCATTTCGACAATTGTCTTGGTACTTTTAAAAAATTTCCAAAATAAAAAAAAGGTCAACACTGCATAGCCCTCATGACAACGCACATGTTACGATGTGGCCCTCGGGGTGCCACGAGTTTGACATGCCTGCTGTAGAGTCCGCACTTTAAAATTCCTACTGTAGACAGTGGCGTAACTTGTAGGGGCAATGGGGGTCAAATGAATTTGAACATTAAATGTCAGATTGCTCTGACGATGAAATTGAAATGTGAATGATTTTATATATTGCAATATCATATAAATAAGTATTTACTGTGTAAAGTCGTGTTGTTCAGTGTAATAAAACGTTCAGAATATGAGGAGCAGTTTTCATTGAGAACCCTTGGTTTCATTTATAGTCCGCACTAAATGACCCTATGTTTCGCGTATAGTGTGCGGACACTACGTGAGATTTCACGATAGATGTGTCTTTATATGCTGTAGGTTGAGAGAGAAAGAGAAAGAAAGAGTGATTGATACATATATATTATTATATATTATGTGAGTAGTGTGTTTGTGTGGAGGGAGAATGATTGGAAAACCGTCATATTAAATTAATTCAAGAGACGTGAGCTTCAATTTAATAGTAGTAGTATTAATCGTGGCTGAGCAGGGCATTCGTCACTTCCGATATGGACAACAGCGGGTTCCCGTCGTGTTTGTCGTGTCCACCACCACTGCTGCTGCTGTTACCGCCATTATTCAGACTTCCGTTAGACGCACTGCCTCTATGATGCAACTAAAAAGAGCGAAAGAAAATAAATTAACATTACTGAAAACATTTCACCTCACTATATTAATTAAAAATAAACAACTCGCACATCCATTCAATTAAAGCTGCCGGCCATCGCCCACTGATTCGAGGGAGCAGTCCAATGATGCATCTAACTCAGGTTATAAAGGCATTATAGGCTCTAAAGCAAAGTAACTAGCAACCCAGTGTTTTTCAACCAGGGTTCCGTGAGGTCCGCCCAAAGGGTTCCGTCAATGGCAAGGTAAAATTTAAAAATAATGAAAACACAAGAAACGAGAACGACTTTTTGTCTGTCGAA
>JAAFCE010001036.1:17999496-18042573 GCA_013389805.1 Trigoniulus corallinus
CCAGACACTCTTGCTCCCCACTATATAGATATTACCTATCCTCATCAGCGCATTTTCTCGCCTACGGCAAGGTCAAGTAAGCCCCTGCCCATTTTTGTTCCTGTGGGACACATGCACGATCTGTTCGGCAGTATTTTGACGCAGCCGGCCACCCACCTAAGCTGCAACCCCTTGTTCTTATTTATCGACGGCCTACTGTACGTTGGTGCACTCCATCGACGCCAGGGGCGAGCTTCTACACCTGGAAAGTTTGCCTAATCTCCTCGTTGCATAGTAATGAGGGTTCTTTTACGTGCAAGTGACATCGTACGCACCGCGGGGTCATGGTTTACTTTTTTTTCATCCGACAAACGACGCACTAAGGCAGTGGCGTCATTAGGGGGTGTGGGCTGCACCGGGTGACACCACTCGCACTATGACAAATGGGGTAACACCAAAGCAGAAGAAGCGGCTTTTTTCGGGAGAGGGGTTGACACCATAGCGTCACCGCACCGGGTGAATTTTTTGTTGTTTGTTGGTGTTTTAGGGTCCTTCAACTACAAGGTCATTAGAGCCCCGTCCACTGTGTAGTTCTGATGCAGGGACTGCACAGATACTACACTAATGCAACGATTTTTGGATACTAGCGGCACCCAGTTTTCCCAAGCAGTAACCCATGTCAGTACTAACTGAAGCTCCATTGCTTAACTTCAGTGATCAGACTAGAACTGGTGTGTCCAACTCAACTCGCCTCTCCACGCACCGGGTGAAGCCAACCCTAGCGACGCCACTGCACTAGGGACCTCTGTCTAACCAAAAAGAAGAGCAACCACCTCGCTCCAATATTGAACCCGACATCATTGACGCAGTAATCGATTTTTGTTTTGTTGGTGTTTTACGGCCCTTCAACTACAAGGTCATTAGAGCCCCGTCCACTGTGTAATTCTATTGCAAAGACTGCACAGACACTACTACACTAATGCGACGATTATTGGGTATTAGCAGTACCCAGTTTTCCTAAGCAGCCACCATGGTAGCAAGGCCGACTCGTGAGTTTCAGGCGACCTAGGCAAGTGGGTCCATCGCCGCCGCCCCCATTGAATCTAATACAGTTCTAAATTGTCCAAGCGTCCCTCACGTGCTTGGCATTTGTCCCAATACCAACATTTAGAAAAGGCCCAACCAATCAGAGAAATTTGGGAACCCCAGGACTATGAACATTTTAAATGACTGATAGACTGCATGGCAAGCTTCAAGTACCTCTGAAATCAGCCAGCCGCCCCTATGAAATTTGCCGCCTTAGACAGCCGCCTAGGTTTGCCTGCCCCACGAGCCGCCTCTGCATGCTAGTACTAGCTGAGGTTGTGTTGCTTAATTTCAGTGATCAGACGAGGACTGGTGTGTCCAACGCAATAAGCCGCTCCCAGCAGTAGTCAAACTACTAGCTGTATACACCACCGAGACAGATCTACCTATCCCTTGTCAGGAGAAAAATGTAGACATATTTAACCAGGGCTCGATCCAGTAATCCTTCTTTCGTCATCTTAAAAAAAACATGAGTAAATCTAGGATATGCAAATTCCCATGCCCTTGCAAATGCAAATGGGGTGACACCAAAGCAGAAGAAGCGGCTTTTTTTCGGGAGAGGGGGCGTTACACCATGGCGTCACCGCACCGGGTGAGGCCAACCCTAGCGACGCCACCCACTTCGCTCCAGTATTGAACCCGACATCATTGACGCATTAGTCGATATTTTGGTTTGTTGGTGTTTTAGGTCCCTTCAACTACAAGGTCATTAGAGCCCCGTGCACTGTGTAGTTCTACTGCAGAGACTGGACAGACACTACACTAATGCGATGAGCTTTGGGTATTAGCAGTTCCCAGTTTTCCTAATCAGCCACCCATGTTAGTACTAGCTGGGGTTGCGTTGCTTAACTTCAGGGATCAGTCGAGGACTGGTGTGTCCAACGCAATAAGCCGCTCCCAGCAGTAGTCGTGCATGCTAGCTGTATAGTCGAGCGGCTAGTTGCGTTGGACACACCAGTTCTCGTCTGATCACTGAAATTAAGGAACGGAAGCCCAGTTAGTACTGACATGGGTGGTCGCTCGGGAAAGCTGGGTACTGCTAATACCCAATAATCGTCACATTAGTGTAGTGTCTGTGCAGTATAAGCATTAGAACTATGCAGTGGACGGGTCTCTAATGACCTTGTAGTTGACGGGACCTTAAACTCCAACAAGCAGCAGCTAGCTGTATACGCCATCGAGACAGGTCTACCCATCCCTCGTCAAAAAAAAATGGAGCCATATTTAACCAGGGCTCGATCCAGTAATCCTTCTTTCGTCATCTTAAAAAAACAAGAGTAAATCTAGGATATGCAAATTGCCATGCCCTTGGAAATGCAAATAAACAAGCGAGTCGTTGCGTATTCACTAGAGTCCTCATTAAATATTTCGACACACCTACTTTGGATAACTCTCACCAGGTTCGCAAACCCATTAAATAAAAACTAGTAAATTCTTAAAGAATACAAAAAAAAGTTGATATAAATATTCGATATTAAATATTTCAATTACGGTATGATACCAGGCGTTTCATTCAATATTAACAATCTAAGATATGTTTTTTATACATAATAATAATAATAATAAAAAGTATAATAATAATAATGACAATGAGCCTCAGGAGGGCGCACCTTTCGCTATATTTCAGATTGTTGAAATTGACACGAGAGAGTGGGATCGATATATCGATAAATTCACAGATCCCCGACTTGAAGCGATAATGATAAAGATTCAGAATTCCCAACTGTATACAAGGCGGCCTGAAATAAGGAGGATCTACGTACCAATTATATAATTTGGACTAGAGTAGGAGTGCAGGGGGGGGGGGTCGAGTTAAGGGGTGAGGACCACGAGATGACCGAATATTAGGCTGAGAGGAAAGAGAAGGGGGGGATTCTACAATTCTGTTGTTTGTTTGCAGGTAACTGACAGCAGTAAGGGACGACGACGAAGGGACCTCTTCAAAAACCTCACTTCAATGATAAGCCGGCTATCTCCAAAAGCCGGCAGAACCACGAGCGTTCAATGAAACAGGTTTCCGCTAATCTTTTAACCTGTTCTGAGTAATTTACGACCAGCAGCACGCCAACATGAGTAGGATAAACATAAATAAACCATTACCGGATATAAATTTTCTCTGTTATACCCCATTCGTCAATCGAACATAACATCGTTACACTGGTCACTCAAAACAAATAACGTATCACAACTCCTAATATATGTTTTCCTCTTGCCTCCGAAGAAAAAATTGCCAAATAATATGTAACAAATTACTTATAGGAAAGTGCTCATGTCCGCTCATGTCCGCTACCTTTCGTCTTCTTTACATGCCTAGTGCTAAGATCAAGTTGAGGGTAACACATTTTGCTAAAACCAACCTTGTTTAAAGGGGCACTGGGCGAATTATTCTAAATTTGATCTCAATTTCAACCGATTTACACTTCTATTTATGCGCACAAAAAGTCAATGAATGACCACTATTCAATATTATCATCATCAGACCCTTAACTCGCCTGTGGCAGGGTCGGCTCTGCAGGTCCACTGAACATGCTCTGACTGGAGGAACTCCAACTTTGTTGTTTGTTGGAGTTTAAGGTCCCATCAACCACAAGGTCATTAGAGACCCGTCCACTGCATAGTTCTAATGCATATACTGCACCGACACTACACTAATGCGACGATTATTGGGTATTAGCAGTACCCAGCTTTCCCGAGCGACCACCCATGTCAGTACTAACTGGGCTTGCGTTGCTTAACTTCAGTGATCAGACGAGAACTGGTGTGTCCAACGCAACTCGCCGCTCCCAGGAACTCCAGCCATGCGTCTGGAACCCGCAGTAAATGTTGGGATGCCGTGGATGCCGGCCTACCCCACGTGTTCCAACACCGCATTATACAACCAAAATAGAAATTTTGGCAGGTAAATTAATGCTTTGTTGGTTGTAATATTGCATGGTGTCTGACCTATTACACGGTAACAATAAGCAGCAGGGATAGTCAATAACAATGGCGGAAAATCTGTTGTTTTAGAATTCTTGACATTCTACACATGCGCAGAAGACCAGCAGGGAGCGTGCTCGATTACTGCGTCAGTGGTTAGCTTCTTTCGGACGAGAGAGGGACCCCGAGTGCGCCTTCCGTCGGATGAGAAGTAAAACCGTGGCTCCGTGGTGTGTACGATGCCATTTGCATGCCTAATGGCATCCCGTCTGCAGGTTCTAGCCCTTCACTCCCGTCTATCTTCCACCAGGTCCCCATCCACCCCACACACCACCCAATCCCTACACCCAATCTGCTCCCACGTCTGCTTCGGCCTTCCCTGCTCCGGTTGCTTCCTACTACCTGAATTCCTGAAATGGGCCAAATGAGTTCCTCCTCCCCTCTTCTCATTACGTGTCCATACCACCTCAACCTATTCTCCCTCAGCTTTATTCAACCTCTCAGCTCTCGACACGCCACTCGTGTACTGCAGCATTCGCATTTCGGCTACTTGCATTTTATTAACGTGGCTCTTTCTCACTGTCCAACACTCTGATCCATATAACATGGCTGGCCTAACCACTGCCCTGTAGAACTTCCCTTTCAACTTGATTGGGACCCTCCTATCACATAGGACTCCACTTGCCTGTCTCCACTTCAATCATCCCCCATTGATTCTGTGGGTCACATCAGAGTATTTCCCTATTGCTTTGGAACGTTGATCCTAAGTACCTTACCTCTTGCACCTTTTCACCAGTTCGCCTCTAGAACGTACGTTAGCGGGTAGATGAGAGGAAAAAATTCCCACAGGAAGGAGCTCACCCCCTGACGTCGGTGGAGTGCCCCAACGAACAGTAGACCGACGATAAATGAGCATAGGAGTTGAGCTTTGGTAGGCAGCCAGCTGTGTGAAAATACTATCCAATAAATCGCCCATCTGCCCATTCAGAGGGACATAAATGGGTACCCGACCCTGCCATAGGCGGGAAGTGCTAGTATTTGTTTTTGCTACAGAGTGTGTATCGTGGGATGACAAAGGAAGACAACCACGTCATAGATTCCATGTACCGATCGACTCGAGGGACAATCGTAAACTACAGTAACAACTGCAACGTGAAGGTAAACGTTTAAGATTTGTTTTCCAGGGACATCAAGCTTTTGAAATTCAGCCAGAAAATTCTCAACGGTTGACCCACCTGGGTCGCGCAGGAAGTAGCATGCTCGATTACTATCGTCAGTGGTTTCAGGTTCGATACTGGATGGCGATGGGGGAAGAGAGAGAGGTTTGAGTGCCCCTTTCGTCGGATGGAAAGTAAAGTCGTGGTTCTGTGTGGAGTACGACGTCATTTGCACGTAAAAGAAACCTCTCTACTATACAACGGGTAGAGAAGGCAAAATTCCCAGGTGTTGGCGTTGGCAGAGTGCTCCATGAACTGCATTTGTTTGTTTGTTGGTGTTTTAGGGCCCTTCAACTACAAGGTCATTAGAGCCCCGTCCACTGTGTAGTTCTGATGCAGAGACTGCACAGACACTACACTAATGAGACGATTTTTGGATACTAGCGGTACCCAGTTTTCCCAAGCGGCCACCCATGTCAGTATGAACTGGGGTTGCGTTGCTTAACTTCGGTGATCAGACGAGAACTGGTGTGTCCAACGCAACTTGCCGCTCCATGAACTGCAGGCAGACGATATATAAGCATAGGGGTTGTAGTTTTGTCGGCAACCAGCTGCGTTAAAGTACAGTCCAAACGGTCGCCCATGTGTCCATACAGAGGAACAAAGATGGGTACCTGACCCTGCCATAGGCGGAATAAGATTTAGTAGTAGTTGTTTTATTGTCAACAGTGTGTCCAGTCCATTGTCGCAACCTCCAATTACAAGTCCAGTCCTTTGTATTCAGCCTCTCATAAATATCCCAAGAAATAACAATGAAAAGAAAATATGTCAGCAGGAAGTAGAGGGGGACATTCTGAAAAGACAGTAATCGAAAGTCTCGCATCACTAAGGTGTTTCGGTGTTGTCCTCCTACCCCCTCTCCTCTCCCTTCTTTTAAAATTGCGGCAGCATAATAGAATGAATCGATGAGAAAGGGTCAATTAACTACAATGATTTAATTACCTGTCAGGATGTGCATAGAGACGTCAGAATTGAAGGAAGGAGGGCGGAAAAGTGGCTCACCAATGTAAGTAGCTGTTAAACAACAACAGGAACTCCGGGTTGAAGGGTTGGTGTGGGGTCAAATGAAGACAGAGATTGTTGAAGGGTCTTTGACAGGGTGAGCCTCTCACCACACACACACACAGACAGAAAGAGAGGGAGGGGGTAAATAGTGCCAACTCATGGTGCAGCCATTCGGCCAGAACATGAACGGAGCTTATCATGGTCATTATCGGCGTTACTAAACGATTTCAAAACCTGTTCAAAAAACTCCCATTTTTACTTTATTAAAATAAGGGTCAATTGGGGGCCAATTAAGACGTTTTAGTGACTCCTTCAACGTTTTCGCCTATTAGGAGAGCGGCATCCACCACAGATGGGAGGAATGGGGAGAAAAAGGGGAGTTGAGAGAGGAGTCACAAAATGAAAACATGACAGACAAACACAGTTGAGATATCTTCAAACGGGACGCAGAGAGAGAGGAACGAGTTTTTTTTTTCGTTCGGACCACGTGGCTATGGGGTAATTAAAATCCAATGAAATGGGAGTCAGAAGAAATGAAGAGTTAGGAATTTAGGAAAACATTGAAACAACAAACACTGAAAAGTAGGGCCCGTTATTGTTTGTTGGTGCTTTAGGGCCCTTCAACTACAAGGTCATTAGAGCCCCGTCCACAGCATAGTTTTTATGCAGAGACTGCACAGACACTGCACTAATGCGACGATTTTTGGGTATTAGCAGTATCCAATTTTCCC
Organism: Trigoniulus corallinus; assembly: GCA_013389805.1. NCBI lineage: Eukaryota > Metazoa > Arthropoda > Diplopoda > Spirobolida > Trigoniulidae > Trigoniulus > Trigoniulus corallinus. The sequence continues at coordinate 18,006,434 of JAAFCE010001036.1, forward strand.
AAGCGGCCACCCATGTCAGTACTAGCTGGGGTTGCGCTGCTTAACATCAGTGATCAGACGAGAACTGGTGTGTCCAACGCAATTCATCCCTCCCCTATGCTGTAGCCGCGATCAGAAAAAGTGGCATCCAGGTATTGGAACACCAATTGTTGATGTTCCTCGTGGCGGCGGACATTAAACAACATTATTTAATCTCACCTGTAATATGAGGTCACTGTCCAATATGGCGTCCAAACACGGAATGTCATGTGTCCGAGGAAGGTCATTTCTGAGTGGCTCTTTTCCATACATGGCTACTGAAATAGAAATAAGAAAATGAATAACTGACGTTGAAAAGGAAGGGAGTGCGTGGGTGCGCATGCGTGAAGGCAGGTAGGACGCCGTCTACTGTCCAGTTGCGGCGACGCATCAGTCTCATAAATCATTTTCATTGTTTTATCTCCTTCTTCCTTCAATCATTAAGATATTTAATGAAAGTTTGTACTTCAAAAATGGTTCTAATTAGATCAAGATATTTTGTTATTGTTTCCATTCATAATAGTTACGGCGTGGTCAGTTGCTCTACGCCAACGTCCCACACACACACACATTCGCACTGACCACAAGACTGGAAAAATATAAATATACACTGTGGTATAATACAAAAGCCGAAAAAAAACAAAGAGGAAAAGAAATGGTCTTCTTCAATTCAACTACCAGTAATAATTAAACATTCATTTCAACAAAACGAAAACTCATCATCTTAAAGAAGACGAAAGGTTTAAGCGTTAAAATGTTTTCCTTGTTTTCATTTAATTCCAACTAATAATTATAATTATTTCAAAAAACGCAACGTGGAAATAAAATTATAATATTTAAAACATATAATCACCAAATTGCTATTAGTCAAAAGCATTAACCTATTTTTAATTTTAAAATTTGGGAAAGAATTTCAAGGGAAAACGCATTCAAAACTTAACACCAACTATATTATTATTTCAATAGAAAAGCTCATCTTCCGCCATTAAGAGTTCAAAAGTCAGAATAAAAATTTGTGACGTAATCAACATCCCGTCTGAAGTAGGATAGGATCGCGGCCCCATTTATCAGGCTCAAACGGATGAACTAGGTAGGCCCTACAATCCCTGCCATAGGCCAGTGGTTCTCAAAGCGTGTTCCGCGGAACACTGATTTTCCGTGAAACCACTTCCAGTGTTCCGCAAAAAAATTTAATGCACAAATAAAGCAATAGAGCGATACTCTAATGTGACCCCCCCCCCCAGAATCAATGGGGGAGGGGGGTGACTGAAGTGGAGACAGGAAAGTGGAGTCCCGTGTGATAGGAGGATCCCAATCTAGTTGAAATGGAAGTTCTACAGGACAGTGGTTAGGCCAGCTATGCTATATGGATCAGAGTGCTGGGCAGTGAGGAAGAGCTACTTAAATAGTATGCGAGTAGCCGAGATGCGACTGCTGTGGCACATGTGTGGCGTGTCGAGAGCTGACAGAATTAGGAATGAGCATATTAGAGGTAACCTGGGGTGGTGGACATCGCCGAAAAACTGAGGGAGAATAGGCTGAGGTGGTATGGACACGTCATGCGAAGACGGGAAGAGGAGATCGTTAGGTTAATTCCAGGAATGCAGGTGTGGTCGGTAGCACCAGGGTCGGTAGAGCCTTCGCCACCTGCGTCTCATTTTGTGCCTTGCCTATGAGGGCGGCGTTTATATACTTGGAAAGCTTATTATCGACGATGGGCCTATTGGCAGTCAGCATCATCATCATCATCATAACCTTATCCCGTTTGTGGCAGGGGGAACGGCGAATTGCGTTGGACACACCAGTTCTCGTCTGATCACTGAAGTTAAGCAGCGCAACCCCAGCTAGTACTGACATGGGTGGCCGCTTGGGAAAACTGGGTACGGCTAATACCCAAAAATCGTCGCATTAGTGTAGTGTCTGTGCAGTCTCTGCATAATAACTATGCTGTGGACGGGGCTCTAATGACCTTGTAGTTGAAGGGCCCTGAAACACCAGCAAACAAACAATTGTGGCAGGTTCGGGTCTGCTGGTCCACTGAACGTACTCTAACTGGGGGCACTCCAGCCAGGCGTCTGGAAACCCACAAGAATATTGGTCAAGGCTGTCTGATGTGACCCATAGAATCATATATAGAAGTATTGCTGAAGTGGAGACAGGCAAGTGGAGTCCTGTGTGATAGGAGGGTCTCCATCAAGTTGAATGGGAAGTTCTATAGGGCAGTGGTTAGGACAACTATGCTACAGTAGAACTCCAACTATCCGAATCAATTGGGACCGGGCCCCATTCGAATAATCAAAAATTCGGATAATTGGATTTTTTTCCGAAAAAAGGGTCTAATTTAATTTATTACTGCTTGTATGTTGAAAATGGGAGAAAAAAACTATTTTTAAATAAAAAGCTTTTAATTAATTAAATGAAAAGACAACACTTTTACATATTAAGCATCCATAAAAGGGCTGTACATCAGTACAGTATGTATGTACGTGTACCACGGGTCTACGTCAATTTGGCGCATGACAATTTGGCGTACATACCGATCTCTTGGGTGCCCAAATTTGTTCAAAATTGCAACGGTCATAACAGTCATTGGAAGGTAATAGAACAATGAATGCCTACCATAACTGTGTTATAGGGCCCTAAAGACCTTTGAAGTCGATGGGCCCTAAAACACAAACCCAACCATCTAGGATGGGGTTTTGGGGGTTGCAACCCCCCTATGCACATATAAACTTATATGCGCATAATATGTGAGGTTTGTTTAGCTCAACCCCCCCCCCCCTCGTGACGAAAATCCTGGATCCACCACTGGTTATGACAGTTGCAATTTTGAACAAATATGTGCATCCAAGATATCGATATGTACGCCAAATTTGTATGTACGCCCAATTGTCATACGCCGAATTTGTATATACGCCAAATTGTCGTACGCCAAATTGTCATGCGCCAAATTGACGTGATCCCGTGTACCACACTGTAAATGAAAGTCATTGCTTGCTGAACATCTCGGTCAAAGTAAGCCGTCTGACTGTCAGGATCCGTTTTCGGGCAGCCAAGTCGCGCGTTATTTTGCAAATCTCAGTACGTCCCCTCTTAATTTTTTTTCGGAAATTCTGAAAGCGATTCGGATAGTCGGAGTTCGGAAAATTGGAGTTCTACTGTATATATGAATCAGAGGGTAGGGCAGTGAGGAAGAGCCACGTCAATAGAATACAAGTAGCCAAGATGCGATGCTGCGGTACACGAGTGACGTGTCGGGAGCTGACAGAATTAGGAATGAGAATATTAGGCCGCTCGCACACACAGCCACTTGTGGCGGCTGCTAGTGGCGACCACACGTTGTGGACTGCATTTCTAATTGGAATCAAATAGGCTCAGCGCAGACACGGCGTTTGCAGTAGCGCTACTGAGCCACAAGCGGCGGCAGTCGCCGTATCTCGCTACTTGTCGCCAGTGGTGGCATTTTTCCTATTACCGCAAGCACGAGATCTCGTTGCTGCCGCCTGTGGCAGCCACTGGTGGCCGTGTACAGCGACTAATGATCGCCACTAGTGGCTGTGTGTGCGACCGGCCTTAGAGGTAGCCTGGGGTTGGTGGCCATCGCCGAAAAAATGAGGGAGAATAGGTTGAGGTGGTATGGACACATAAATGAGAAGAGAAGAAGAGCTCGTTAGGTCCATTTCAGAAATGCAGGTGGTCGGAAGCACCCGGGGCAGGAGGAGACCAAAGCAGACGTGAGAGCAGGTTGTCTGTAAGGAAATAGCAGTGTGTGGGGTGGACGGGAACCTGGTGGGAGATAGAGCTAGATATAGAGATAGAGCTAAAACCCGCAGACCCGAACCTGCTACAGGCGGAATAAGGGTATGATGATGATGTCTGTGGGGGTATGCCGGCCTACCCCACTGTTTTTTCCAACAATATTTTACCATTAGCGAAAAAAAACGCTGCGGCGATTATTGGAGGGCGGCGTTTATTATTTTTTCCCCTTGATGGTGTGGTGCTTAATAGAGGGCGGCTGTTATTGGAATAAATACGGTACATATGTTTAGCAACACCAAAAATGGGGCGCCTTCTACACCTGGAAACTTGGTTGATTTCCACATGACATTTTCTTTATTGAAAAAGGGTTCAAAAATTCACCTATCCAACCGACAGAAGGTGCAATTGAGGTTTCCCCTATCTCTTTCCAGGACAAGAAGCCGCCCACCTCTCGGTCAGAATAGAGAACCTTCAACCCGGTCCGGGATTCTGCTAGAGCTTATCTTGGGCATGCTTTTTGTTAGACTACATACCGCTGTTGACACCAGAGGACCAAATTGTGCGACTCGAGGTTAATTTTTCAGACTCGATTCTAGTGGTTGACCCGCCTTGGTGGTGCAAGAGGCAAAATGATCGATGTCTGCGTCAATGGTTCCAGGTTCGATACTGGATCGAGGTGGGTTGGCTTCTTTCGGGCGAGAGAGAAGTCCTGAAGGCGCTTTCCTTTCGAGGAGAAGTAAAACCGAGGTCCAGTGTGATGTCCGATGGCATTTGTACGTCAAAGAACCCTCTCTACTATGCACCGGGTAGATGAGACTAAATTCCCAGGTGTAGGAGGAATTTGCTCCCTAGCATCGGTGGGGTGCCCCAATCGACGATAAATAAACATTGGGGTTGTAGCATTGGTCGGCAGTCAGTTGCGGAAATATACCGTCCTACAGATCACCCATGTGTCCATCCAGAGGGACAAAGATGGGTGCCGGACCCTGACATTGGCGGGAAAAGGGTTAGGAGTTGCTTTGATACTAGTGGTTAAAAACATGCATCTGCCACAGATTTGAACCCGTGGTAGACAGCAAACAACTTATAACGAAGTTTTTTTGTCCTAATTTTTTTTAATTTTGTTTGGATTTTAGGGCTCATCGACTACAAAGGTCATTAGGGCCCAAATTCTTTTAATATTTTTAAATGGTATGCATGTTCTCAATTAAAAATTCTATCTTTTTTTGTTGGCCCATGAACAATTGAAATATCCGAAAACGTAAGTTGCATTCTTTTTTTTTAAAATTTCAGTAATTTTAAATTTCTTTTACAATCTTTGTAATTACGTCTAAGAGGCGTCTAGGAAATATTTGGAAATTTAACTCAAATTGAAAATTCAATTAACACTTCCTAATAAACAACCCCCTTTATTCTCCCGTTCAGTTGGCGATGGTTCGGCTCGTGTAAGGCGTCACCCCTTATAAGGAGAACAGCAGCTCATACTCCTTAGTGACCTCAACTGACCTTAATGAAACACATCTTACCCCTCACCCTCATTATACCCTCCTACCACCCATCCCCCGTTTATCGAAACAGTTTACACGAAATATTCATCTAAAATTTTTTTTGTGGAAAAAAAAATTAATTTAAAATTACTTTTCAATCAAATGTTTAGTTAGCGTGAAATACTTTTAATAAATCTTAAAAATATTCAAAGAGTTTAACGGGCACCAGAGTGACCACTCAGTAGACAAAAGAGGAAAGGCATTTCCCAAAATACTAGTCGGAAGTAACCTTTGACCACTAGATCGGAGTAGCAATGGATTACTCTTTAATACAGTACTATACCTTCATAGTGACCATTGGCTACAATGGCGCCAGGGATGGGAAGACAGGATGTTGGTTTGTTGGTGGGTACTGCTAATATCCAATAATCGTCGCATTGGTGTAGTGTCTGTGCAGTCTATGCACCAGAACTATGCAGTGGGCGGGTCTCTAATGACCTTGTAGTTGACGGGACCTTAAACACCAACAAACAAACAATAAGAACTATGTTCAGGACGGGGCTCTAATGACCTTGTAGTTGAAGGGCCCTAAAACACCAATAAGTGGGGTTGTGTTGCTTAACTTTAGTGATCAGACGAGAACTGGTGTGTCCAACGCAATTTGCGCTCCCGGGGAAGGCAGGAGAGAGGCGTTTGTGCAACCCGTGTCTTCCGTGCTAAGTGAAGGGAACAGGCTGAGGAGGAATACCGTTGGACACACCAATGCTCCAGTGAGATCATTGAAGTTAAGCAGCGCAAGCTGACGTTAATACCAATATGGGTGGTTGGTAAAGAACGTTGGGTGCTGCAAATACACCTTTCCTACATTCTCTATACCTACCTCCTCATCTCCTGCGAGCAGTCTCCTAAGGGTTCGGCCTATTATGGATGCTTGGCTTAGTCCCCCCCCCCCCCAACCCGTTCTCTAATGCTAAGTACCGTGGTTCGGTGTCAACAGTAGCCGGCCTCAATAACATAGCAGCAGAATGCTTGACACGTGAGCTCACGGTATTATACCTTCCTTGCCAGTACCTTCCATGTGTGGTGCACGGTGCCCACGCTGCATCTGTAATGGGACCCTTTCTAACCCAGGAGGAAAATATACGTGTAATTCGGCAAAATTCCCAGGTGTAGGAAGTCGTCCGTGTGGTTTTGGATTAATTACTCTCCCTCGGATTCTCTACTTTAGAAAGTAGTTTACCAGTGCCAGCCCGAAGCAGGGGAGAATTTTTGCCAATCTACATGTACATTTTCCTCCAGGTGTAGAAAGGGTTCCTTTACAGGTGCAATGGAACACTTTCACATTTTTGCTGATTTACACTTGACGGAACCACAGCTATAACTTCGCACCCGACGAAAGACGCCTTTCCTACCTCTTACCAAGCAAAAAAGCCACCACAGAAAGGGTAAGAAAGGGGTGGGGAGTAAGAATCCCCTGCTACTTCACCTTGGTCAAATTTGATGGATAAAAAGGAGTCAACATCCTTTCTGACGCCAAGTGCAAAAGCAAAGCAACTGCTAAAGCTTTCCCCGCCAATGGCAGGGTGGGGTACCCATGGTTGTACCCCTGAATGGACACTTGGGGGATCTATTGGACTGGATTTTTGCACAACCTGCTGCTGGACTAATGCTGTAACCCCTATGCTTATTGATCGCCGGTTTATTGTTTGTTGGGGCACTTCACCGACGCCAAGAGGCGAGGGACCATGGTTTTACTTCTCACCTGACGGAAGGTACACTCGGGGCCTCTCACTAATCTGAAATAAGCCAATCCACCTCGATCCAGTATGGAGCCTAGAATCACTGACGCAGTAATCGAGCACACTACCTCCTGCACCACCGAGAGAGGGCGGCTTAATTTCTAGACGCCAAGTGCGCAGTCAGTGTATTTGGTTGTATGGTGTTTTAGGGCCCTTCAACTACAAGGTCATTAGAGCCCCGTCCACTGTGTAGTTCTGAAACAGAGATTGCACAGACACTACACTAATGCGACGATTCTTGGTATTAGCATTACCCAGTTTTTCCAAGCGGCCACCCATGTCAGTACTAGCTGGGGTTGCGCTGCTTAACTTCAGTGATCAGACGAGAACTGCTGTGTCCAACGCAATTCGCAGCCCCCAGTGTATTTGGTCACCAGGTGGCAGTGCTATTCTAAGCAATCGCCCCATTTTGAATTTCATTTTCCAAATTTTACGAAAATCAAATTGATTTCTTGACCGTTTCGATTGACTTCACGAAAAAAAGCCAAATAATGAAAAATATCATTTTAGGTAATTTTAATTACGACATCTAAATAAAAAATTAATAAATACCGAATTGCATTCAAAATTTTATAACATCCATTATCACTTGACACGCAAACAGCAAAAACATTGTTAAATTTCAGTGAGGTCAGGATGGGGTGATAAGTGTCTCTAGGAGGGGGAAAGGACGAGTGCTGAGTGGCCAGGGACGGTTGGATGATCAGGTTGGCATGTCCGAATTAATAAGCGTCGTAATGTGACAATCATTAAAAAAACCAGAATTGTCAAATATGACGGACTGTCAACCAACGCTACCACCCTGCACTGACGGAAGACAAGAGAGAGAGAGAAGGAGGAACGGAGGGGGATGGGTAGGGTAAGTAGGTGTACAAAAAACTGGTTTGAACATCAACAACAGAGGCACATGCAATTTTTAGTTAAAAAAAAATGATCATCACATTACGAGGCAGTCATCAACTGCCAGTGGAGGTGGTAATTCGTACCCGTCTATTGACCCCCTTTTCTCTGCCCCATTCCAGGTGCGAAAACACAAAATATTTTAAAAATTGGTAAAATCTACGAAAACACACGTACATCCTAACGACCCAAAAATTACGGATCCGTTCAACAGGGTTTCATTAAGGTCTTCGGAGGCTTATCCTATGCCCCTTATTGGGGCACTGTGAGATCGTTTCCTGGATTGGGTTCCCCTTTTCTTTTTGTAACTGCAGTGAAAACAGCGGAGCAACATCTGCACGATGTGAAAATTACTGACAACGTCGGTCATTGTCCTGCTTCCCCGTTTTATCTAGAGCTCAAACCTAAGGGGCTAATAAAGCCTATTATTTTCAAGGGCACATCAATCAGGTAATAAACAGCTTAATTTGGGATCTTCAATGGTGAAGTAATCGAAGCGAAACGTCATCGGACGGTCCACGTGCACACCACAGGAGGTCACGCGGGGCGGTGACGACAGTGCCACTCTTAAATTGGAATAGTGCATGTCTATTTCAAAAAGTCGGAAAGAGCCGTTTGGCTAAAAGGTCCCATTAGAGAAGGAGGAGGGGGGCTGGGATCATGGGAGACTATTTGCGGTGGGTTTAGTGATTAGGATTTTTGTTGTTGTTTGCTGATGTTTTAGGGCCCTTCAACTACAAAGGTCATTAGAGCCCCGTCCACAGCATAGTTGTGATGCAGAGACTGCACAGACACTACTTTTGTTTGTTTGTGTTTAAGGTCCCGTCAACTACGAGGTCATTAGAGACCCGTCCACTGCATAGTTCTAGTGCACAGACACTACACCAATGCGACGATTATTGGACATTAGCAGTACCCAGCTTTCCCGAGCGACCACCCATTTCAGCACTAGCTGGGGTTGCGTTGCTTAACTTCAGTGATCAGACGAGAACTGGTGTGTCCAACGCAACTCGCCGCTCTCACAGACACTACACTAATGCGACGATTTTTGGGTATTAGCAGTACCCAGCTTTCACGAGCGACCACCCATTTCAGTACTAGCTGGGGTTGCGCTGCTTAACTTCAGTGATCAGGCGAGAACTGGGGTGTCCACCGCAATGTGCCGCTCCCTGGTGATTAGGACGACTGAGTGGTCCACCTATGAAAAAATATTTTGCATATGGTGAATGAGTAGGTGCCCACGTGTACTTTGGTGAGCTGAGAAACCTACAAAGGTTAAGGTCAGCTCTTGGTCAAACTGAGAACCGGCGTTATTCGACTGACCCCTCCCTTCCGCCATTAGCTGACCACAGGCCCGGCTCGTAAGTTTCAGGCGCTCTAGGGAAGTGGGTCCATCTCCGTGACCCCCAATAAATTTAATGCAGTTCTAAATTGTCCGAGCGCCCCGAGCGCCCGTGGCATTTGTGTCAATGCATTGCTAATGCTCTGCAACAAGGCGCCTCGAGAAAACCAACATTTAGTAAAGGCCCCACCCATCAGAAGTTTGGGAACCCCTGGACAATGAACAGTTAAAATGACCGATAAACTGCATGACAAGGAAGTACCTCTGTAATTTGGCCGCCCCTATGAAATTTGCCGCCCTAGGCAGCCGCCTAGGTTTGCCTGCCCCATGAGCCGCCTGTGGCTGACCACTGACCAACTTGACCCTCAAGTCCACTCCAACTGTCACCTGCTCAATGTTTGTTGACGACTAATGGCCAATCGACTACTGTTGTCTGCGCTAACGTCACGTTGCAAAAAAACAAGAAATTATTCACAAAAATACGATTGTGATCTATTTTTAAAAGAAATATATTTCATTGTTGGGTCAGGGTGACAAGCTTACCTGGGAGAGGAGAGGGAGAAAGGTAAACCACGAAAAAAAAACCAAAAGATGCCTATCTTTACAGATCTTTTAGACCACTTTGACACGATCTGCGAGAGAAATATGGCCATCACCGCTCACCGATGACGCCGCACCCAACGGAGAGCTAAAGTAGTGACCCCTAGTAGCGCACCTTTGACGAATGGCGCCTGTCAACCAATTGTCACGGAAATCCAAGATGGATTGCAACCCAAGCAGAGAGATTATGGAATCCAAAATAAATAACAAACAAAAACATAAATATTTACAAGTTCCTCTTTCAGATAGAAATATCAAACACACAAAAATAATTCATAAAACGAAAAGTCAAAGGAGAGCGAGTGAGGACAATGACCACCATTCACAGGGCTAAGGGAGGGCGAAAACAGTAAAGAGCTGGTCATGGCATGCCGATCATCCGTTAAGGAGGAGAATGGATTAAAAATGACTCCTTTTTTTGAAAAGTACCCTCCTTCCGAGGGATTGAGAGGGTGAGGGGGTTGGCTGAAAGGTACTATAGCAGTAAAGCAGTGTATGGCAAAGGTATACGATGGTCAAGACATAAAAATGGGGGGGGGGGGAAATGCTGCCGAAAAAGAGATCAATGACGACAGATGATCAGAGCAATTCGAAATGCGCATGCGTACGTGGAACCCCCACTGGCTAAGAATAAGAACGGCGAATTGCGTTGGACACACCAGTTCTCGTCTGATCACTGAAGTTAAGCAACGCAACCCCAGTTAGTACTGACATGGGTGGCCGCTTGGGAAAACTGGGTACAGCTAGTATCCAAAAATCGTCGCATTAGTGTAGTGTCTGTGCAGTCTCTGCATCAGAACTACACAGTGGACGGGGCTCTAATGACCTTGTAGTTGAAGTGCCCTAAAAACACCAACAAACAAACAAAGGCTAAGAATAAGCCACGTACTTGGGCACTGCATTACAACTACCGGACCTAAGTACAATAGGCCAAGTAGGCCTGGGTCTAGAGGACTCTGAAGGGACCTGGTGTTAATTTTGTCTTAAAAAGTCCGTTCCATCCTTTCGGCCTAGGGTCTCTAAATGCCTTAATTCGGCACTGCTGGTTCGAGTACCGATCCCAATTAGCATTTTAATCGTCACTAGTCCTCGAGGCAGATTAATCAGTTGCGTTGGACACACCAGTTCTCGTCTGATCACTGAAGTTAAGCAACGCAAACCCACGTTAGTACCAACATGAGTGGTTGGTAGTGAACGTTCGGTGCTGCAAATTTCCCCTCTCCTACATCCCCTGTGCCTACCGCCTCCTCACCCGCGAGCAGCCTCCTAAGGGTTCGACCTGTTATGGCTGCTTGGCTTACTCCCCAACACGTTAGTGTAACACAGCAACATAGGGCCTAGTTACATAAAATAGAGTACGAGGCTTCAATTCGGTCCTAAGCAAGTGTGAGGTCGATGTACTCCTTTTGGGAAAGGGGTGAAAAGTAATGATGAAATAAAGTCGGAAGTGACCCAGAGGCTTAATGTAGGGTGGATGAAATGAAGAGTTGAGCGGCGAGTTGCGTTGGACACACCAGTTCTCGTCTGATCACTGAAGTTAAGCAACGCAAGCCCAGTTAGTACTGACATGGGTGGTCGCTCGGGAAAGCTGGGTACTGCTAATACCCAATAATCGTCGCATTAGTGTAGTGTCTGTGCAGACTATGCATTAGAGCTATGCAATGGACGGGTCTCTAATGACCTTGTAGTTGATGAGACCTTAAACACCAACAAACCAAAAAACCAAATGAAATGAAGACCGGTAAACGCGGACCTATGTGACTGATGAGCCCTTAATGAAATTATATTGGGGGCAGTTTCGAAGTGGTGAGAGTATAATAAGGTGGCTTATGGGTATGCTATGAGAGGAAGGGTTAAAAGAATTAGGTCCATCTGAGAGATGCACGGGTACAAGTCGGCCAAAGCGAACACAAGAGTGAGTAATACGGCGGGACATAGGGACACTGGAAGCAATGGACGAACAAAATTCGTAGACCTCCATCCTGCCATAGGCTGCGTAAGGAGCTGAGGTACAGGCCTATCAAAACACGTATTCTGTTTGTTGGTGTTTTAGGGCCCTTCAACAACAAGGTCATTAGAGCCCCGTCCACTGTGTAGTTCTGATGCAGAGACTGCACAGACACTACACTAATGCGACGATTTTTGGATACTAGCGGTACCCAGTTTTCCCAAGCTGCCACCCATGTCAGTCCTAGCTGGGGTTGTGTTGCTTAACTTTAGAGATCAGACGAGAACTGGTGTGCCTGCGCAATTTGCCGCTCTCAATAAACGTGTCGAATGAAGCACTAAAATACTGCGTGAAGAGCAAAAGAAGACCGATCCACACCACAAGGCAGCCAATTTCTGTAGACCCAGGACGTTACCAAATTCCAGTCTCCCTTGGGGGGGAGGAGGGAACACATTTATCACCTCACTAACAAAAAAAGCCTTCAGTTTATCCATTAATTTCTAATTTCTTATCTTAAATTTCACGAGGAGGCAATATACAAACCAAACGCAGCCTAAAGGGGTGAAAGATAGCGAAAAAGGGACACGAAAGAAGATATGTGCTGAGTGCCCCCTGGTGAGTGCAACAGTCTCTCCTTTCTTAAAGAACTCTATCTCTCCTAACATCGTACTCCAAAAAAGTGGGCCCTAAAACACGAAAAAAGGAGGACAGGATGAAGAGAAGGGGAGGGCTAGAATTAAAGGAAGGATACTGATAGATTAATGAGGAAGATGAAGGAGGTAGAGGGTGACCACAACTAAATCTTGCTCCAAAAACAAAAAAAAAGATTAAAAAAAAAGCCCCTCTCTGACCTCACCGTCCAGGTGAGCAGAAAAAAATGAAATCAATGGAGGTATTTGAAAGACGGGGAAGGGATAAAAAAAAATATGGCGTACATTCAATTGGGACCCAGGAGGTGCTCGTTAGACACCCGTCTCTATCTTGCATGCTAATCTCTACATCAACAATAACATAAGAATAAAAAGGACTGGGCGAAAAAAAAATCCATTTCTTTTTTAAAAACAATTCTCCAAATTTTATCACTATATTATTAGGAGGAGAAGGGAGAGGTATCGCCCGATGTAGTCCCCCTCTCCTCCTCCCTTTTTGAAACAGAGGAGTCTTGAAATGTATCTCAATCTCGACCGTTTCTCTCCCCCTCCTCTCTCTCCGAATGGCGCCTAACAAAACCATAAGACGTCAAGGCTTTCCAACGCTGATATTCGAGGGCAATTAAAACCGTGATGGGATGTCCCATTTAGGAATCTGTATGAAATTGGAGCCAACAACTAATTAAATGTAAATTTTATATAAAGTATCAGATTTACAACGAAAAACAAAAAGATGGAAAGAGGGAGATGTGTGTGGGTGTGGGTGGGTGGGTGCAGAGGTCAAAATACTGAAAAGAAAGGAGCGGTAATTTCTCTTCAAGTCCTGAGACGGGGGAAACAACGATTCACGTGAAAATGAGCAGAACCTCTTAGGTTCCTTGTTAATCGCAATAGTTAATCTGTAATGAAGTGAGTTTCCCCCCTTCTTCTTGGGATTAAAATGTTGTGACAAGAAAATGGACCGGTGCAATTCCTACATGATTACGAGTGGGCAGTAGAGAGGAGGAGGAGGTTGAGAGCCCAATAGAGGTTCGAGAGATCGAGAGAGGGAAGAAATAATTTCGACATAGAGGACTAGGTATGCGAGAAGAGTGGCGCATGGCGAGTTGAATTAAGCAGAACGAGTGGCGGATTGCTATGTCCCTAGTCTGCACTAGCACTAACTGGGGTTCACCACCTAGTAGCACGGTGCCACGAGTTTACTTCCTATCCGATTGGGGAGCGGCGAGTTGCGTTGGACACACCTGTTCTCGTCTGATCACTGAAGTTAAGCAACGCAAGCCCAGTTAGTACTGACATGGGTGGTCGCTCGGGAAAGCTGGGTACTGCTAATACCCAATAATCGTCGCATTAGTGTAGTGTCTGTGCAGTCTATGCATTAGAACTACACAGTGGACGGGTCTCTAATGACCTCGTAGTTGACGGGACCTTAAACTCCAACAAACAACAAACAAAACAAACCTATCCGATTGGATTAGTTTCGTGGGTTGGGGAGTAAGCCAGGCAGCCATAACAGGATGAACCCTTAAGAGCCTGCCCACGGGAGATGAGGAGGTTGGTGAATGGACGAAGGAGAGGGTTAATTTGCAGCACCCAACGTTCTTTACCAACCACCCTTGTTGGTGTTAACGTGGGCTTGCGCTGCTTAACTTCAGTGATCTCACGGGAACTGGTGTGTCCAACGCAATTTGGCTGCACCAACGCAACTTGGCTGCACATAACGTAACTTGGCTGCACCCAACGCCACTTGGTAAGCACACTTGGGACTCCCACCAGTAAGGCACGTTATCTGAGTCACCCATCTGCATAGTTCTAATGCAGAGTCTGCACAGACACTACCCTGTTACGACGATTTTGGGTATTAGCAGTACCCAGTCTTCCCAAACGTCCACCCATGTTAGTACTAGCTGGGGTTCCGTTGCTTAACTTCAGTGATTAGAGGGGGTCTCTAATGACCTTGTAGTTGACGGGACCTTAAACCCCAACAAACCAAAAAAAAAAAGTGATTAGAGGGAGCGGCGAATTGCGTTGGACACACCAGTTCTCGTCTAATCACTGAAGTTAAGCAGCGCAACTCCAGCTAGTACTGACATGGGTGTCCGCTTGGGAAAACTGGGTACTGCTAATATCCAAAAATCGTCACATTAGTGTAGTGTCTGTGCAGTCTCTGCATAAGAACTATGCTGTGGATGGGGCTCTAATGACCTTGTAGTTGAAGGGCCCTAAAACACCAACAAACAATGATCAGGGGAGAACTGGTATGTTCAACGCAATAAGCCGCCCCCTGTCCTGATCGAGACGGGTGGCTTCTTCCAGAGGAGAAAGAGTGAAGCTCCAAATGTGCCTTTTAGTATCCCAATCGAGCAAAACGGTTGGTGGTGGCATCATGAGTTGAGTAATCGCATAGTACGCAGGTGATACCCAGTTCAAACCCAACTGTTGTGAATATCAGTGTAGAACGGGCAAACTTCATAGCCCTGGGCGTCGGTAAATTACCTTCAGCAATAGATAAGCTGCCATTAAATAACCAAATAAACCCAACCCTTTCAAACTTCAGGTAAAGCTAAAAAATATAGAGTATAAAAAAAACGAAATTATAATTTCAATTTTTCAAAATGGCATCTGGCGTCATTTATCTTGAATAATGAGTGATCCGAATTGGAGTTGGAGAAAGGCAGATTAAAAAAAAATAGAGGGGGGAGGGGAGAGGGGGGGTCCTGAAGGAAGAGAAAGGCGAGAAGGATATTAAAAAAAGGTGGTCCGACAGCCACCAAACGGATGTCGATTTTTTTCCACTTTTAAAAATTGAAATGAAATTTTAGAAATAGAAAGTGGTGTGGGGTGTGCATGTGGAGGGTAGAGAGGTATCTCCTACTATAATAGTAATAATAATTATTGTTATTATAACGCCAAGTAATATACACAAAAAATATATATTTATAAAAGAGGTCCTGAAAGAGGAGAGGGGGGAATACAAAAACAGGAAAACAAAAAAACAAGATGAGAGGGAGGGAGACGGATGAGAGTTGGAACCATTAAGAGTTAATCAAATATGTTGGATTCAACCTCTCATTTGCGCCACCAACGACGTTGAAAAAAACCTAAAAGGTGGGCATCCGAACAAAAAATATTTTGGCACTCCTCCTGAATCCCACTATTTTAAACAAAACGGTCACCGTCCTAAAGTTTTCATTACGATGAGATAGAAAGAGAGCGAGAGAGGGGGGAGTACTGGGTAGGAACCCCCTTCCTACATCCATCTCCTTCCACTCACACATTTAGATGCTATCTGTATATAGGCCTATATATTAATAACAACAAAAAGTCAAACTTTCTGTAGATGGAGTTTGATAAATGACAATTGTACGTGATAGAGGGTTCCTAGGCTCACCTTTGTTCCCTTCATCATCATCATCATCATCTGCGAGTCAAAAAATTGTTTCCTAGTTATCCACACACACACACACCCCATCCCATGAAATAGGACAAAAAAAAAGGTCGCCAGGAGACAGAGGCCGATGATGATAGGAAGAGGAGGTAACTGCAACAATCGTCCCACGTCGATTAAATACCTAATCAAGGTCCCAATATTCCGAAATGGGACAAACATTTCATTTAAGAAAATTATAGAGAGGCTTTTCGCATCCACATCAGAGTAAAGCTGCAGGCAGCAGTGAGCAGCAATTAGGCAGACAGCAACAACACTCTTTAAGCGTGCTCTCATTTCAGAAAAAGAAAGAGAGAGAGAGAGAGAGAGAGAGAGAGAGGGGGGCCACAGAGGTACTGGACACGGGTCACTATCGTGTAAATAAGAAGATGATATACAGGTACACAAAAAACTTATTATAGAGAAGAGTAGAAAATAATGATGATGACTAGGTAAGAGATACTTTACAAATATTGTAGAGAAGGAGGAGGGTAAGTGGATAACCCATGTCCTCTACCGAAATACGATTAAACATAAATCAAAACAATGCCTTGATAGCTACCGTCCCATACGAAGAACTCAATCGAGTTCAGCCGAAGTCGTTTTTCTAATGGTATTTAATTTTAATTTATGTGTGGAGGGAATCTTCTTTCGCTCTCTAACCTACTACAAAATCAATTTTGCGACCAAAACGCGGGTGATCGGACTTGAAAATTCAATAAAATTGCTCGGCATCGATCAATAATCTATAAATTATAAGCCGGTTGCACCCAATGTTGATGCATGCCATGTCAGGTCAATGATGATGCCCTCATTCCTTCTCACCACCCCTATGTATTATTAAACGTTAGACTCGTCCAATCGCCAAATGCTAAGGTCACGTGCATGACGAGATGACGTCATTCACTCGTGATCGTGAGTTCCAACCTGGATCATTGTTGTTTGTTTGTTGGTGTTTTAGGGCCCTTCAACTACAAGGTCATTAGAGCCCCGTCCACAGCGTAGTCCTTATGCAGAGACTGCACAGACACTACACTAATGCGACGATTTTTGGGCATTAGTAGTACCCAGTTTTCCCAAGCGGCCACCCATGTCAGTTCTAGCTGGGGTTGCGTTGCTTAACTTCAGTGATCGGACGAGAACTGGTGTGTCCAACGCATTCTCCGCTCCATTTCGACGCGAGTTTTAGTGAAAAGGGGCCAGGGCGGGCGGGACCGAAATATTCGAAATCTTTATGCCTGGAAGATTTAGTTTATTTCACGTCGGTCTGCTTCCCGCTGGAGCTTTTTTGCCGGCGATTGAGAGTAAGTAGCCTACCTATCCCTTTGAATTTGAGGAGGATTTTTTCGTTTGTTGGTGTTTTACGGCCCGTCAACTGCAAGGTCATTAGAGCCCAGTCCACTGCATGGTTGTAATGCAAAGACTGCACAGACACTACACTAACGCGACAATTTTGGGGTATTAGCGGTACCCAGTTTTCCCAAGCAGCCACCCATGTCAGTACTAGCTGGGGTTGAGTTACTTAACTTCAGTGACCAGACGAAAACTGCTGTGTCCAACGCAATTTGCCGCTGAATTTTAAGTGGAAAGGGGGTTTAACGTACAGTGGAGGGTATCGTAAAACCCATACGAGGCCACAGCTTTACATCCCATAAGACGAAAGGCGTACCTGTTACTACTTTTCTTCTTTCTCCAAGAAAAAAACAACACTGGCCATCGGCCAGGATCGAACCTGTAAACATGGGCTCACAAAGTCAAGTACGTAACCGAATGAGGTGCGAGGTAGGCTTCTTAGAAAAGTAGTGACTGCTTCGGAGGGAAATAAACTTGGCATTTTTAAATACCCAAAATAAATTGCACTGGTCAGCCCAATCTATCTTCGCACCAACCCCCTTCTCTCTATTTCCTCGTTGTCGTCGACTAGGATTGAACCTACAGTCTAAAGACTCTAGTGTGTCTGTAGCAGGGAGCGGCGAATTGCCTTGGACACACCAGTTCCCGTCTGATCACTGAAGTTAAGCAGCGCAACACCAGCTAGTAATAATAGTACTGCGAATACCCAAAAATCGTTGCATTAGTGTAGTGTCTGTGCAGTCTCTGAATAAGAACTATGCTGTGGACGGGGTTCTAATGACCTTTGTAGTTGAAGGGCCCTAAAACACCAACAAACAACAACAAGTGTCCGTTGCAAGGTTAGTACCCTCCAGCGGAATGGAGGAGAGATTCTAGGGTTGTTTACGGATGTCAGTGTACTCTGCAATGAGAGTACTTGTGCTCATTCCGAAAGAGGGAGACGAGAGCAAGAAGTGGCGCTATCTTGTGGTGAGGTAAGACATAGTCACATAGATTAGGATAGAAAACTTAGAAGAGGGTTCAGGTTCACTCCAGAAGGAGGCGAGAGCAGAGCTACTTGGTGGTGGTCGGCCTTGGGAGTACCAAGAAGAAGGTTCTTTTTATTTAAAAAAAAAACAATAAAATATTTCCTGTTTTATCAAATTGTGATAAAATATTATCCCTGCTTACAGTCCCCCTTCTGAAGTCGACCCGATAAAATTAATCAGAGCAGGCCACCCGTTTTTCTAGATGGACAAACTACTCAAATCGGTGATTAGCAACAGCCCTTCTCGAAGACACCCCTTGCCCCTGGCCGTTCCTTTGTCCCCCTTTTTCGTGTGGCCGGTCACTCGACAACCGAACGCGGACATCGGATTCAAGTGGACAATAATTGGTCGCTCCATTAAGATAGCTAATCATTTTAATGAAGTCAATAAATAATTCGACAGTGGCGCCGCCTTTTTCTTCCGGGCTCCTTCACTACCTGTCCCTTGAACCCCCAACCCTATCCCTTGCAAGTGGTCGCGTGGGAATCTGCGGTCTTCGATCTCCCAACAATTTCGGGACATAATTTCAGTACCGTTCAGGTAAATCAGCGGGTGGATGCAAATGATCTTTGGTGGCATAGGCGTGAAGTGAAAGGACGGGAGTGGGTGACAGGGCAAAGAAAACAAAATGAGAGTAGGTCGGTAGGTGCGCTTCGGTTTTCCATAAGTTGGACTAACGAGCCACTGGTCAAGTCTCTCCTGTAACTGGACATTTCATTCAGGCGTGTTGATCTCATTTCATTGGAGTGATTTAAATACGCGGTGTGATAAAGGGTTATGAGAAAGGTGAAGAGGACAGAGAAGGAGATAGTAAGCTAAATAAGGGCGAAAAAGCAAGGGGGGTACGAGGGGACGAGAGAGGTGAGGGTAGAGGAGGAGAGAAGACAACGACGGTGACGACGTCCCGCCTAAGGATACGGTTTGAAAATGATATTTGCGCATATCAATTTCGCCTAACAACAGGATCATTAAGGAGGAGGAAGGAGGAGAGGAGACGAGTCCGAGGGAATGTCCATCAACAAGAAAAAAAAACGACAGGCAAAAGTTGAAATGAGGAAGGGAAGGGTTGAGGAACCAAGAGAAGCCAACATCCCACTAAAGTGAAAATGGAACAACAGATTGGGTTGATTATGATATGGACTTTTTCTCTCAAAATAACTGTCGTTTAAAAGAAACTTATCCTTGAGGTCCCGACTAAGAATTGGTCCAACACTGTCCCTTCCAACACCAACCCTTCCTTCTCCACTTTTCCTCGACATGTTGGAAAACAGGTGACTGATACCCGTGTGACGTCAAATTGGAAATTGATCCCAACTGTAAGGATACTGCAAACCAAGTTCCTGAAGGTACATGCACCGGTGAGAGGGGGAAAAGGTGGGAGAAATTGGAACGGCTTATTGTGTTGGACACATCCAAGTTCTCGTGAGATCACTGAAGTTAAGCAGCGCAAGCACACGTTAGTACCAACATGGGTGGTTAGTAAAGAACGTTGGGTGCTGCAAATTTCCCTTCTCCTATGTCCTCTACACTTACCTCCTCATCTCCCGCGAGCAGCCTCTTCAGGGTTCATCCTGTTATGGCTGCTTGGCTTACTCCCCAACCCATGAAAGTAATCCATGCATGCATCAGTTCGCGTTTGAACACTGAAGTTAAGCAACGCAACCCCAGCTAATACTAACATGGGTGGTCGCTTGAGAAATCTGGATACCGCTAATACCAAAAATCGTTTGTTGTTGTTGTTTGTTTATTGGTGTTTAAGGTCCCATCAACTACAAGGTCATTAGAGACCCGTCCACTGCATAGTTCTAATGCATAGTCTGCACAGACACTACACTAATGCGACGATTATTGGGTATTAGCAGTACCCAGCTTTCCCGAGCGACCACCCATGTCAGTACTAACTGGGCTTGCGTTGCTTAACTTCAGTGATCAGACGAGAACTGGTGTGTCCAACGCAACTTGCCGCTCCCACCAAAAATCGTGGGCATTAATGTAGTGTCTGTGCAGTCTCTGCATTAGAACTACGCAGTGGACGGGGTTCTGATGACCTTATAGTGGAAGGACCCAAACACCAACGAAACAGCAACGGACGCCACCAGGAAGTTGATCCAAATCCCTTAGAGTAAGGTGCAAAAATCAGACCACGTAAAACAACGCATTAGAGAGGGACATTCGAAAATTGATGTTCACGACGACGAGTACAACATGAATTGGGCTAAGATTAATATTCGAAACACAACCCTGCCAGGCAATATCGAAAGAACATTGAATCAGCGTAATACGTGTTATGCCCCTAAGGGCAGTAGCACCCTTGCAACTTTTCAGTCTCGGATGCAGTTTCGACGAAATTCATTTTGAAACTGACAAAAACTACGGCATTTAGTTGCCAGTGTGCGTTTGGTAGAGCAGCGGGCAACTTTCAACTGCGACTGAAAAGTTGCCAGTATGCGGCTGCCCTAAATGTCCATGTGACGTCATCCGTCATCTCCAGTCCTAAAACAACACGTGCTGTTCCCCTGAGCATGCGATGGCCGACATTTCGCTGCATCGTTCGTTGCTATGGTAACGATGTGAAGCGCCAATGCCGGCTAACATTCTCAACGGCCCTTTTCCGTCGTTGTTTGTTGGAGTTTAAGGTCCCGTCAACTACAAGGTCATTAGAGACCCGTCCACTGTATAGTTCTAATGCATATACTGCACAGACACTACACTAATGCGACGATTATTGGGTATTAGCAGTACCCAGCTTTCCGGAGCGACCACCCATGTCAGTACTAACTGAGCTTGCGTTGCTTAACTTCAGTGATCAGACGAGAACTGGTGTGTCCAACGCAACTCGCCGCTCCCCCTTTTCCGTCAAAGGAATTGAAAAACGCAGAGGGCTTACGGCAAAGTGCTATAGGCCCGCTTCTCGGTGAAGGGGTGAGGGGGCGAAGACATAATGTGGATTTTGTTTGTTTGTTGGTGTTTTAGGGCCCTTCAACTACAAGGTCATTAGAGCCCCGTCCACTGTGTAGTTCTGATGCAGGGACTGCACAGACACTACACTAATGTGACGATTTTGGATACTAGCAGTACCCAGTTTTCCCAAGCGGCCACCCATGTCAGTACTAACTGGGGTTGCGTTGCTTAACTTCAGTGATCAGACGAGAACTGGTGTGTCCAACGCAACTCGCCGCTCCCATAATGTGGAGGGAGGAAGGAGGAGATCATAGGACTGTTCATAACCCTTTAACACTTTCCAAACCTGATACAATGCACGTCATTATTAACATCCCATGCGCACAACAACCCCTAACCCATCCATTCATATCACACAGCTTCCCAATCTCTATTCGTGCTCCTCCTCTCCCCCTCCTTTATCTCCTTCATCCCCCTCACCCGTCGTTCGCCCTCCCCAAACTTGTATGATTTATGAACTGTTGGTATGCCCCCTTCCTGTTACCTTTTTCGTCTACGGCGCTGCTACTCTCACTAGTGGCCACCGTAATTACACAGAAACTTCCCTTTGGGGTGGGTGTGCGGGGATTCTCCCATACCCCTTATGTGTGTGTGTGGCTTTGGCGAAGGGAAATGTATATAGAAAAGGTCAAAATTAATACTTGCTCTAATAAGGTGAGGTGGAGGGGGGCGTGAGGTTGTCCTTGGAAAACTTGATTAAAAGTCAAAATTGCCCTTAAGCTCCATATGTGAGCGGCGCCTGGTTTCAACTCGGAGAAACGACAACAGAAGCCGCTGCCGCAACATTTTAAAAATGAAGACAAATTACTCTCATTTTTGAGGAAAAATAGCTTGGGGGGTAACAGAGGTGGGCGGAAAGAGGGGGTTGAAAGTATAAGGAAGGAGTTGGAGAGACGTTCAGGTATTTTGCCCTGGGACTTTAAGGTCCTTTTATGCTACTGTTGATATAGTACCCAACACTAATCTTGAAATGAAATTTATAAGTTGCTCTTTAATTTCGGTGAGGAAGTCGACCTTTGAACCTCATTTTCCATGCTTCCTCTCGCCCAGTCTCCTCCTCATCAACTGCTTTCCCTTTCAACTGTCTTAGGAGAGGTATGAACAAAGTGGTGTGCATAGAGTGAAAAGACAGACGAGTGGGTATATGAAAAAGTATAGTTTGGACGACCCTAACTAAACCACTAGCTAACGAGGAGGGCTAAATGCCCCAAATCATCATGCCCATTCCGCGTGTGTATGGAGCGCATCATTACAAAACACCAGCGAGTTACCCGCAGGTACACCTGAAACACCTCGCAGTTCACTTCAACTTAGTCACTGAACACACCTACGGTCCCGGCTATAGTAGGTCAGTGGAGTAATCTGACCCTCCAACGCCTCCCAGACTGTACTTGTAGGGTTCCATCAGGTTCCATCCTTTCTGATTTGATCTGCCTCGATGACGCAATAGGCGGTGTGCTCGATTTGCTACGCCAGCGGTTCCAGGTTCGGTACTGGATCGAGGTGGGTTGGGAGAGAGGGAAGCCCTCGGCGAGAGAGAAGCCCTGAATTTGCCTGCCTTCGGATTAGAAGTAAACCGAGGTCCCGCATGGTGTACACTAGCATTTGCACGTAAAAGAATCCTCACTACCATAAAACAGGCAGAGGAGGCAAAATTTCCAGGTGTAGGAGATTACCCTTTGGCGTCGGTGGAGTGCCTCAACAAACAGTAGGTCGACGATAGCTGAGCATACGGGGTTGCAGCTATGGTGGCAGCCGACTACAGAAAAACACCGTCCAATAGATAACCCTTGTAACCATTCAGAGGGACAAGATGGGTAGCCGACCCTGCCATAGGCGGAAAGAGGGTTAGAAGTTGCTTTTGCTTTGCAATCCTTGAGGGACAGGAAGAATTCCCACGGCTGGACATTTTGCCGATATTTCTGCTTTGCACTGCGTACTACTATGTTACGTTAACTAGTTGGGGAGTAAGCCAAGCAGCCATAACAGGCCGAACCCTTAGGAGGCTGCTCGCGGGTGAGGAGGCAGCACCCAACATTTACTATCAACCACCCGTGTTGGTATTAACGTGGGTTTGCGTTGCTTAACTTCGGTGATCTCACGAGAACTGGTGTGTTCAATGTGGTCATTAATCGAGACTACAGTTCTACTTCGCCATCCAAAGGAAGAAGTAGGTGGGGGGGGTCCCCTCCCATCCTACGCTAGCCCTTTTTTACTCCTGTAGAGAGGCCGGATAACCATTGGTCCCGATGGTGCTTGGAACACATGGGAGAGCTTCCGGGCTGCATCTTTCGGTAGACCGATTGTCGGACCTAATGCCACAACCCTTGCTTATTTGACATTTTCTTTCTAGAAGGGGGCTCTCCTTTCCACTATTCCGTGTAAAAAGGGGCCGTTTTGGCAAATGGGAGTAGTAGAAATGCGCATGCTGCGGTACATGAGTAGGGTGTTGAGAATAGATAGAATTACGAATACACATTTTAGGGGTAGTTTGGGGGTAGGAGACATCACTGAAAAGATGAGTGTAGACTGAGGTGGCATGGCCATGTAATGAGAAGAGGGAAGTGGGGATGATTATCCAATGAGGGCCACAATGGGGATGGGGGTTGAAGGTAAAGCGAGGGCCAGGAGATGACCTAAGCAGATATGGGAACACGTCTTACGTAGAGACATGGTAGAGTGCGGAGTGGAGGGAGACCTGGTGGGAGATAGGCAAAAGTGAAGGGCTGGAACCCGCAGACGCAACCCTGTCCAGCCCAACCCTGCAAGTGCCATCCGTCATGTAGAAAGGGGGCTTTTTAAATGTAGTGGTGACATCGTATACATCACACGGGACGTGTCCTTCCGTCGGTCAGACAGAAGGGCATTCCTCGTTCGCTCTAGGTAAAGAAAGTATCCACCTCGATCAGGATCAAACTTGCAACCACGGACTCATGAGTACAACCCGCAACCAAAGATCCACAGAGGCAGACTACCTTCTGTTCAGAAATCAACCAATCACCACGACCAGGTATCGAACCTGCGAAACGAAACGCTCGAGATATTAGAGAGCTTGAGTGATCCGTTATAGAACAACGTGTGTTACACAACATAAAAACACAGTAGAACGTATGGTTCTGTGAAAAACACAGTTTGAGTGCTCTGGAACCACACGTTATCTTTAACGTCCTGCCCTCTATTGGTTGGAACATGAAACATGGTTCCTTTCGAAGTAATTTTAGTTATTTTGAATGGGTCCGCCATTTTATCATAACGTTCGTTTAAACCTACGTAGAACGTATGATTACTGCAGCATACGCTTAAACACACGTTTCTAATTTCACTTTGGAATGTTGCACATGCGCAGTAAGATATTCGGCTGCTTTGCGTAACATGCGTTGTTCGAAAACCGATCACTCAAGCTCTCTATTAGAGAGTTAGTGGTGAACGTCGACGATGACGATACGAACGATACGAGGTCAAATGAGGCAACTGTGCATGCTCACGAAAAGCAGACCAGCAATTGAGCTTGCTCATTTGCCTCATTTGACCTCGTATCGTTCGTATCGTCATCGTCGACGTTTACCACTAACTCTTTATTATTCCCCCCCCATAAAGAGTGGCATCGATTTTTTCCCCTCATTATTTTCGAGTGACGTTAGCGATCAGGGTGCGAGCAAAAGCAACTCCTAACCCTTTTCCCGCCTATGGCAGGGTCGAGTGAGTACCCATGTTGTCCCTCTGAATGGACTTAGGGCGATATATTGGTCACAGTTTTTTTCTGCAGCCGGTTACCGGCCAAAGCTGCACCCCTGCGCTTATTTATCGTCGTTCTAGTGTTCGTTGGGGAATGCTACCGACGCCAGGGGGCGAGCTCCTACACCTGGAAATTTTGCCTCATCTACCCGTTGCATAGTAGAGAGGGTTCTTTTACGTGCAAGTGCCATCGTACACCCACACGGGACCTCGGTTTTACTTCTCATCTGAAAGAAGGCAAACTCGCGGCCCCTCTCTCTCTCTCTCTCGCCCGAAAGAAGCCGACCCACCTCGGTCCAGTATCGAACCTAGAACTACTGACGCAGTTGCCGAGCGTGCTAACCACTACGCCACCGCGGCGGGTCCTTAGCGATCAGGGTGCCCCCCTGAAATACGCCATTCTTTAAAAAAAGGGAGAGCGGAAGAGAACCGCAGTCCTGTTATTCGACTACAACCTGCTGCTAAATGAAGCGATCAGTTTAATTAGCATCAGGAAAAATTGATGTTACGCTTAATTAATGAAATGCCCTCTTTCTCCCCCCTCCCTACGTGGCTCTCTCTCCGCCCATCAGCATAGCCTCTACACCCCAGGTCACGGAAATCAACAAAATTCCCTTGACGTGTGTTCGTCATTTGTAACGTATTATTAAATTGAGCAGGTAGCACCTAAGGATATGGTAGTGTGTAGGGTGGACGGGGATCTGGTGGGAGATTGGCGGGAGTGGAGGGCTAGAACCTGTAGACCCGACCCAGTAGCATCCAGGACAAGGGTATGATGTTCGTCAATAGACGAAAGAATGCGGGTGCAACTTCTTCACGCGGATGAGTTCCATGAAGATGACGTCACCGTCATCATCCGCCGCCCACCCTTTCAAAATGGAGGACGTGAAGAACGACGAAGATGACGCTAAATTAAAATGTTCTGCCTGGTAAATAATAAGTCGAAATTAATTACAAAATTAAAATTCTACAGAGTTGTTAAATTAATTGGCCATGAAGTAAAAATTAAGGAAATGACAAAACGTCCAACTTCACTCAAGAATTCATCATCGAAGGAGGGGGAGGGCAGAGGAAGTGGGGAAAAGTGATTAAAAGCGTCACGCGATAAGGATGCCACCTTTCGGTACACCAACCTTCAATGACGAAAGGGTTGGATGAGTATGAGGTGTCCCTGCGTATTCATTTAGTGCCCCATTTTGATTTAATTCGGTAGCTACACTCGGAAAGTGGGGAGAAGGGGGCACTTCCTTCTAACACAATCTCGAATCTAGTCTACTTCTTCTCGCATTCCGTCCTCACGAGACATTCTGCCCTCTAACGAAAACTGAACTATGAACATCGTTTTTAGGACGACCCTATCCTGCCCATTTCCATGACGTCATAATATTCATTCATAAAATGTCCACTGTCGTGTCACGCGACGTCAATGTCGATTACTAGATTTCTCTTTTCCCCCCTCCTTCTTTTGTGAAGGTCAAATGGATGAGCAGGGGTTCCAGCAGAGGCGGCTCATGGGGCAGGCAAACCTAGGCGGTTGCCTAGGGCGGCAAATTTCATAGGGGCGGCCAAATTACAGAGGTACTTCCTTGCTATGCAGTCTATCCGTCATGTAAAATGTTCATAGTCCTGGGGTTCCCAACTGTGATTGGTGGGACCTTTTCTAAGGCCCGGTGCACACTTGCAATTTTTGCTCGCGCGGGTGCCGCAGGGACACCGCAGCAATTCAACGCACACATGCGGGAAAATGTCGCCAGTACACATTTGGCAACTGTCCATAAGGCGTGCCCTTTTCGCCCACCAAATGTCAAAACTAAGGAACCGCGCGTATGTGTGCAACGCTCAATAGACCACAAGGTACTACGTGACCGCATGTGCAAGCGCGGCGCCGCGGCGGTTTCGTAGGGAACTACGGGCATTTCCGGCATTTCCAGTTTTCGGGCATTTCCGGTTTTCGGAGCCGCGGCGGCGCCGCAGGTATGTGTGCACTCCCCCATTGCAACTAATGTATCTCATGCTACAATTGCGAGGCCGCGCGAGTAAAAATCGCAAGTGTGCACCGGGCCTAAATGTTGAATTTCTCGAGGCGCCTTGTTGCAGAGCCTTAGCAATGCATTGGCATTGGGACAAATGCCAAGGGCGTGAGGGACGCTCGGACAATTTAGAACTTCATTAAATTTAATGGGGGCGGCAGCGATAGACCCACTTGACTAGGGCGTCTGAAGCTCACGCGCCGGGCCTGGGTTCCAGTGTCAGAGCCTGGCCTCCGGATGGGGATTGGCCAAAAAAAGTTACTGCTGCTTCAGAAGGGAGAGCATACTACTCCCGAAAAACACCATTCGAGTGTGAGAGAGGCAGACAATGGACGAAGAAGTGTTAGAGAAGCTCATTTCAATTCATGGTTCGCGAGTTCGAATCTGGTAGGGACGGGTTACCATTTTCCTTGCGTCACAGGACGGAAAACTACACGCGTTTTCAGCCTGGAGGAAAATATACGGTATACGCACTTGGGTAACATTTCAAGGTGTAGAAGCTTGTCTCGACCCGGGAAGTTATAAATGGCTTCCGATGTAATCAGTGGCGTCACTAGGGGGGTGCAGGGGATGCGGGGCGCACCTTGTGACACCACTCGCACCATGACAAATGGGGTGACACCAAAGGAGAAGAAGCGGCTTTTTTCGGGAGGGGGGGTGTGACACCATGGCGTCACCGCACCGGGTGACGCCAACCCTAGCGACGCCACCGGATGTAATGGCCACAAGAGGGCGTGCTCTTCACCTGAACCATCCTGTAAACTAATGAGATTGTGGGGTTGAGATTGCTAGCGACCAGAGCTCAAATGCTGTCATTGATTTATTGTTCCCCAATGTGAGGGTGTTCTGACAATCTGACCCTCTCCCTGAACGAAATCGTGGCACTGACTTCCTCTCGAATTGAATCGGTGCTGCACTCAAAGATGCCAACACCAAGCGGCGACACCGCCGAAAGAAAATTACGTTGCCATGGTGACTGAATCTTAGTACAGGGCGAATGCATACTGTCTTTCAAATGAGATGAAAAGAGAGTCAGGGACAAGAGAATGGTACTTGGAGAATACATAATACGGAGAACGTGAATAGACGATGGACAACACCCAGATCCGCTGGACGCAAAGTGACCACCGTTTTGTTATGTTGATGATGTACTGTCGTTGTCGCAAGAAATCAATGCAAGATGCAGAGACACTGCCGCCACCGTCATAATATAGGTAACTACTCCTCTTCCTTCACCCTCCACCTCTGTCCGCCCTTCCCTTCCTCCCTCCCCCACCTGATGACATCCACAAATCGTTATGACAGCTCTACTACAGCTCGTTTTGTCCTAGGAATGATAGGGAAAACACAACAATTATCTACCAGAACAGCAGCAGTGGTCGGATCGTAGTGGAAAG
The DNA here is from genome assembly GCA_013389805.1 of Trigoniulus corallinus. Classification (NCBI taxonomy): domain Eukaryota; kingdom Metazoa; phylum Arthropoda; class Diplopoda; order Spirobolida; family Trigoniulidae; genus Trigoniulus; species Trigoniulus corallinus. Next base: position 18,034,868 of record JAAFCE010001036.1, read on the forward strand.
TGGTCATCACAGTGGACATGACAAACAAACCAATAATTAACGATGGACACGGAGGCGCGGACTGAGGGTGGAGAAAGAACGCGAACACTACAGAGAGAGAGAGAGAGAGACGAACGGCTCCAGATCATGTGATTTTGCCGGCCTTTGTCGCCCTTCTCACCGCCCCGCCTCCCATATTGTTCAATGGTATAATCGATAGTGCGGTAACATTGAAGAAGTCAACATCAAATTATGGAGAGGGTCATTCAGAAAGTGTTGTAGAGGAGATATGCGCAAGTTAGAATAACTCTATCGTCCATGACCACAGCCGTCAAATCAATTCTTGTTGGTGTTTTACGGCCCTTCAACTACAAGGACATTAGAGCCCCGTCCACAGCATAGTTGCTATTCAGCGACTGCACAGACATTACACTAATGCGTCGATTTTTGGGTATTGGCAATACCCAGTTTTCCCAAGCGGCCACCCACGTCAGTACTAGCTGGGGTTGCGCTGCTTAACTTCAGTGATCAGACCAGAACTGGTGTATCCAACGCAATTCGCCGCTCCCCGTCAAAACAAATCGAGCACAACTTTGGCCAATGATTTATTTGATAATACCAAAGTTTCTAGATGCGGTTAGTTTGGTGGCTCAGTGGTTAGCGTTTCTTGACTTCGTGAATCCAGTGGTGTAGGATCGAAGCTGGCTGAGACAGAGGACTATCTTCGGGTGAGAGGAAAAAGCAAGTTATTTCCTACCCAAGAAGTTGAGCCGTGGTCCCGCGCAGTGTCTAATAGTGTTTCATCACTGCACGGAGCAGAAGTCGTTCTACAAACAACTATTACAGTAATCCTTTTCTCGCCTATGGCAGGGTGGGGTACCCATCTACAGTATGTTCTTCTGAATGGACGCATGGGAGATCTGCTTGGAAGGTATTTCTATGCAGACGGCTGCTGACCAAAGCTGCGACTCTATGCGCATTTATCGTCGGCCTACTAGTAGTTCGTTGGGGCACTCCACCGATGCCAGGCAATCGACCTACCACACCTGGAAGTGGCATCGTACACACCACACGGGCGTACGGCTTTACTTCCCAACCGACAGAAGGCATACTCGGGTCCTCTCTCTCTCTCTCTTGTCCGTAAACAGCCAACCCACCATCGAACCTGAAACCACTGAGGCAGTAGTCGAGCACACTACCTCCTGAACCATCGAGGCGGGTTGAACATAGAATAAATTATACTAGGGCACTGGTGAAATCGCCAGGTGTAAGAGAACTCGCTTCCTGATGTTGGTGCGAAAAAGAGGTTCAGAAACAAGATAACTGACATGGAAAGATCAGGGTTTGTGGTCGTAGCAGCACCTATGTAAAGTACCATACAACAGTTGCTCCCGGCAGCTGCGGGACAAGTTTCCCGATGCCGGCCATGATTAGAAACGGAAGACGGGTTAAGAATTTTAGTATTATGCTACACAAAGGGGTTGGGGAGTAAACCAAGCAGCCATAACAGGCCGAACCCTAAGGAGGCTGCTCGCGGGTGAGGAGGTAGGTGTAGAGGATGTAGGAGAGGGGAAATTAGCAGCACCCAACGTTCACCACCAACCACCCATGTTGGTATTAACTTGAGTTTGCGTTGCTTAATTTCAGTGATCTCACGAGAACTGGTGTTTCCAACGCAACTCAAGCGCTCATGATGATGAAGAGAAGAGAAATCTAAGTTCACAAGATCGAATCCCGCCCTTCTAGCAATTTTTACGGTTGTAATTATGACTGTAGAAAATTAGGGCCCTCTATACTCATTGGAAACCTATTGTTGGACTTATCTACTGCAGGTCAACCGCTCTGTCCCGGAAAAGCCGCGTGGTACGAAGCGATAGGAGAGGGGGTGGTGGTGTGCCCAGATAGAGGAGGATACAGTTGACCATTAATGTTAGTAATAAAATCCGTTACTATGGCAACTAATAAGGCTTTCCATACAGCCTTTAGCCCGTTTACTGACAACGATGTCTTGGGAATCGACATTCAGCTCCTGTGAAACGTGGGTTCGCGCAGACGCATGTAACGACCGGTGACGTCACACGTAAATAGAATGTGGGCGGAGAATGGAGAGGAGGCATGTAGAAGGGGGATAAAAATCGAAACGAGAGGGCGTTGCTTTCTGCTCGACCACCGAAAAAGCGCAGCAGCAATTGTTAGTCTCACACAGAGAGACGTAAGGTACGCCAAGGTGGTGGCAGTGTCCAGGGGCCTCACAGCCGTGGTTTAGGTAAAATGCAGGGAAAAGACATGGGACAAACGAACTGTTGCCTGTTAGTGGTGCCCGTAGGACCTTCGATTCAATTAGTGTCCCAAACAGTGGCGTCGCTAGGGTTGGTGTGGTGCGGTGACACCAACCGCTTATTCTGCTTTGGTGTCACCCATTTCTCGTAGTGCGAGTGGTGTCACCCGGTGCGGCCCGCACCCCCCTAGTGACGCCACTGGTCCCAAATAAGTCATAAGCAGGTTCCAGAATTACGAGTGTCCAAACGGTGGCAATAGAAATGGCAGGAAAAGGTGAGAAATAGAGAGAGGGACGGGAACTAAGAGAGCAAAGGCTGCACACACAGAGTGGTGTCACCATACACAGATACCAGGGCTGTAACGAGGGCGTGGCGAAGAAGACGGCCGCCACGGACGCAACTGAGTTTGGGGCACAAAATGTTTAAGGCTCGGCCACACAGAACGCGATCTGTCGCAGCGGGCAGAAATCGCGCTACCGTCGCGACGGTCCGCGATATGAAAACGCCACATAGGGCGCGATATCTTCATCAGCGACCCATTGCAAAGGGCCCATTTCAATTTTCTCATCGCAGTTTTTGCCAAACTGACAATTGGATCGCGCCATAAATTTGTAATTTTGTGCATAGATCGCTGCGACAGATCGCCTTCTGTGTGACTGTCCTAATACAATTTATTGCATTGCAAATAGATCGCTCTCCCGCCGCGACAGATCGCGTCCTGTGTTGCCGAGTCTTTAGGTTTTTTGTCATTATTGGGTTACGGGCAAGGGAATGTTAGACACTTGCCACAGGCGCTTGTTACGGCACTGACAGATACCCCCGCCCTCATCTCCGTAAATAATGTCATGAATGGATTAGTAGAAACTCGGGCTTTCAAAGTTGGTTATTCCATTAATGGGCACAAAGCCACCATTGCTATGTATGAAAACGAACTAATAATGGAGATTTCAGCAGAAGGATAGTAGGATCTAATCCGAATTTCCTCCCCCTTCCATTCCTCAAACGACTACACACTCAGTCTTCCGTTACTCCACCTCCGTTCCCCAAAAATAATCTTCCCGCAGCCATGTTTAAACAGTCAGGTTGTCATAGCAACTAGTTAACTATCGCCATCAAATTCTCTTTTATCGTAAACATAATCCGGCGGCCATCAACCATTCTTAGAGAGTCATTCACAAACAACGACGACATTTCCTAATACATTGACGCTTTTCCCCTCTGCGCATTTTTCAGGGCCTGGAAACAGAACCAGATTACTAATCTTCAAATCACCTCAACTAACCGAAATTTAAGAGAATAGTTCTGTGCAGTAACTAGTTTTCACAATTCCTGGCGTCCTGGTGACTACTACGATTTAGGACGGAAAACGGGTTATCATATCCGTTCTCCGTGGGGCGTTTAATATGTCATCCACCTGATGACAATGACGATAAGTAGTAATAGAAGTATCAACAGCGACCCCAAACTTCTGAATGCCCTTTTTTTTATCAGTTGCTATCGCAGGAAGAAGGACTAGTTTCATCAACCCACCTACCGCCTACCCCCTTTTGCTCCAGCTCCATTACAGCGTTACAACCACCATCACCACTAAGGAGACCCTCGTGTGCATCGTTAATCCGACATCATCGCAAATGGAGTCTAAGAAAATGGCAAAGTGCACTCTCTCTCTCTCTCGGAATCCATTATCCCACCTATCATGCCATTAGAGTATCCAGCAAGGGAGGTCGGAATTCTACTTGAGGAAGGTAGAAGGTATAGGGTGGTGCGGTAGGACCAGGTAGCCTCCTAATCACCGGGTTGGTAGGCAGAGGTGGACGAGAGCGCTTTTAGAAACAACAAAAAATTTCCAATCGGTTTATTGAGATTAATCACGAAACCTGACAATCATTTTCTTTGAAATCAAGAGTGAGAGGGAGGTAGCGGGGAAGAGGGAGGGGGGGCATTCATTCCTCACGAACTCCTCATACGATGGACCTGTGAAAGTGAGGGACTAAACCAGCGAGCGTCCTACCCCGAGAAAAAGGTCACAAACAAACGCCTCACTTTGTCATAGTCTCATTCCATCAAATGACCACCGTGTAAGGTCTGCCCCCTTCCCCCCATTCTCCTAGGATAAACAGGTCAATAATGTCCTATTATATTAATAAGTCATGTCAGGATAGAAGAAGACGACGAGTACCACGTGACTTATGATTATAGGCGTGGCATGGTCCTCCCGCCCTAGCTTAACTATCGGTCTCATTAGGATATATCACAATCGGAATAATCCAATTCGCGACCCACCCTCGTTTCAGATGGGTCATTCAGTTGAGGGTGGAGAAGTTAAAGAGCTGTCATCAGTAGGGTAGAGGAGAGGGACGGGAAAACAGATAAGCGGGAAAGATGGTCCAGCAGCGCAATAACGAGACCCAGGACATGAAGGACAACCTTCCCCTCCACCGAGAAGGCGAGGGGGCTACTGTTCAATGTTTTAAGATAAAATGGGCCACGTCAGCAAAGGTTGATCATCATCATCATCATCATCATCATACCCTTATCCCACCTGTTGCAGGGTCGGGTCTGTGGGTTCTAGCCCTCTACTCCCGCCTATCTCCCACCAGGTCCCCATCCACCCCACACACTACCATATCCTTACGGATAATCTGATCCCACGTCTGATTCGGTCCCCCCTGCCCCAGGTGCTTCCAACCACCTGCATTTCTGAAATGGACCTGACGAGCTCCTCCTCCCCTCTTCTCATTAGGTGTCCAAACCACCTCAATCTACTCTCCCTCATTTTCCCGCGATACCCCCACCCCCAGGCCACCTCTAAGATACTCATTTCTAAGCATATCAGCTCTCGACACCCCACTCATGTACCGCAGCATTCGCATCCCGGCTACTTGCATTCGATTTCCGTGGTTCTTCCTCACTCCCCAACACTATGACCCATTTAGAATAGTTGACCTAACCACTGCCCTGTAAACCTTCCATTTCAACTTGAGTGGGACCCTCCTATCACACAGGACTCCACTTGTCTGCCTCCACTTCAACCACCCCCCCCCATTGATTCTATGGGTGAAATACGAGTCTGTCTCCCCAATGTTGATCCTAAGTACTTTACCTCTTGCACCTTTTTCACCAGTTCGCCCCTAAAGAGAGAATCCTTTGCAATTGAAAGATAACCACTCTGTCTTCCTCATGTTTATCCTTAGGCCCCCCTTTTCTGTCGCTCCTCTAATATCGTTTAGTCTCTTCTCTACTTGTTCCCTAGAGTCGCTAAGTTTTGATATATCGTCGGCAAACACCATGCACTGAGGGGCCCATTCTCCTACTCCTGTCAGCAGCTCGTCCATAGCCAGAATAAAAGGTATGGACGGACTGAGTGCTGAACCTTAGTGTACCCCAACCTTCACTGGGAAGCCTCCAGTATTTCCCCAAGGAGTCCTTACCGTATCTACAGAACCGTCATACATATCCTGCACTGTCCGAATAAACCCTTCCTCTACCTCCCTTTTGCGTAATACCTCCCAAACTACTTGCCGTGGGACCTCCTCAAAGCCGATAAAGATGGCATGGAGATCTTTCTTTGCTGCCCTCTACTTTTCTATCATTTGCCTCAGGAACGTCAGCAAAGGTTGAAATCATGAAAAAACAATACTGATTTCACCCAATGGCTCCATACGTGGACTCAGGGATTAGTGCACTTGTTTTCGTGAGTCCAGGATATCAGGATCGATCCGACGGACATCGTGCCCTAACAGCCCAAAGTTAATCCTTCCGTCGACGTTCCCTGCCACAGCAAGGAAAAGAACATGGAATGAAATGCAAGTGTAAAAAAAAAAACTCCTAATACTTTTCCCGCCTATGGCAGGGTCGGGTACCCATTTGTCCCTCTGAATGGACACAGGGCGATATATTGGTCATAGTTTTTTCTGCAGCCGGTTGCCGGCCAAAGCTGCACCCCTATGCTTATTTATCGTCAGTCTAGTGTTCGTTGCGGAATGCTACCGACGCCAGGGGGCGAGCTCCTACACCTGGAAATTTTGCTTCATCTACCCGTTGCGTAGTAGAGAGGGTTCTTTCACGTGCAAGTGCCATCGTACACCCACACGGGACCTCGGTTTTACTTCTCATCCGAAAGAAGGCACACTCACGGCTTCTCTCTCGCCCGAAAGAAGCCGACCCACTACGGTCCAGTATCGAACCTAGAACTACTGGTGTAGTTGCCGAGCGTGCTAACCACTACGCCACATGCCACACGCCACATGAAATGCAAGTGTAATCAGTAAAATTTCTAAGTGTAGGGGTTCGCTCCTTGCGTCGCGTCGGTGAATTAAATTGCCTCCTCCCCTTCACGAAGAAAATAGGCCGACTTATAAGTAAGGGACTGCGCTAGGTAGCCGCCTGAGTCAAATATCCTCCAATAGATCATTTCTTCCCAATTCTGACGGGATAAATAGGCCCCTGTCATAGGCGGAAAAAGGGTTAATAATGATTAGGAATAATGACTACAGCCATTAGCTGACGGCAGCTTGACTGAATACAGCTAACTATTACTAACGAATCGCCGATTATCTGGCTAATTAAACGAATAATTTCGGAAGTGCGTGACCACATCAGGAAGTCCGAATCTCACTTCCACCACCCTTCCAATCTCACTTGACCAACCCCATTAGTTAATTTCAATTTTCTGTGTGAATTTTACCGAATATATATGTTACCAGGAAACCAGAGAAAACTGACGAAATTCGCGAGGACTACGGCTAGCTGAATAGTTGACCGGCGACTCTAGCCGGTGCTCACATTTTAAATGTCTTTCGGCGGGCGCCGGTACTTGCAACAGTGCTCGCCCCAGTTCTACGTTCAACCAGTAACCAACAAAAGAGGACATCAGAGAACAGATGCGAGACGGGTGAGGGAACATGAGAGAGGGAGTAGGAGGAGTATGTGTGGGTGTGTGGGGGGTAGCAAAGCCCGTCCCGTTGTCCCTCCTTCAAATCAATGTCCATTCATCTCCCTCTTTAGATATATTGCTGTCCCATTAGTGACCATTTATGTTATTATGCTGCCGTCCAATAGTAGTAACGTAGAAGACGATAGGAAAATGGGCCTGTGATGACGGTTGTGGGCAGCCTGTGAGAAAGTAAGTAGCTAAGGGTTGAAAGGAAGGGGGCTGAAGAGGTTGAAGAGCAGAAAGAAAGGACAAAAAGTCATATAAAAGGTAAAACTCAAGAGTAGTGGACATTACGAGAGAATCATTCAGAAACCACTTGGCATTAATTGCGGTGAGGGTAATAAAACCGGTGAAAGGCCAATAAAAATATTAAAGTAGCCATCTTGAGCATTCTGCAAACGGGGAGAAGAGGACGAGGGGGGGGATCGCCACTATCATGGACAATATAATCAATTTCCCACCCCTACCTGTCTCTTCCTGACGTCCATTACGCAATGGTCAATGATGAAAGA
>JAAFCE010001036.1:18047573-18180902 GCA_013389805.1 Trigoniulus corallinus
AGAGGAAAACGTCAATTTTTTAACAACAAAAGTCTGCAATTTTGAGTCACTGCAGCTAAGGTGGAAGAGGCGGAGTCGCCGCCATGACGCACCTAAGATTATAATTATTATTATAATACATTCTTTTTAAAATATTATAAGTTGATAAAAATTGAAATAAAAAAAACACGAAAAATCATTTCTTCAATAAAGAGTAGAGGGGAGAGAGTGGAAAGAGTTGAGGGGGAGTTAGTGAAATGGGAGACCTGAGATAGGACAATTTAAAAAAGGATTAATTTCCTTAATTCATATCTTAAGGATAAGGTGGTGAAAGTGGTCAACGACAGCGGACAATTTTAAGAAATTAAAAACACGTTGTCGACCCGCCTCAGGACTTTTTCCCAAAGAAATGTGATTCTGATATGGGACAGGAACCATAGTATGAACGTTAAGTTGTCTATTCCAAGGAGAGGTCAAAGATATGGTTACATAACACGTAGGAAAAGGGTGGAAGTGGATAACAACGACTTTACTTGGAAAATATAAAGGAAATGGTCAAGATAAGAAATTAGCATGACTTCAGAGAAATCGAAGGACGGCGGTTGTATAATTTGGTAAGGAGAGTCAAAAATTTCTGGACCTCACTCTTTGCTGGATCTCACTTTTGGCTGAACATCAGCCAGCACTGAGGTGGGTCAAATGTAAATATACAGTGTGGTCATTTCAGGTCATCTAATGAAGGCAATTCATAAAAATGTGGAATTTTCCATTTTTTTTTTTGTTTTTCACTGGAATTTTCCGGTTTTTATGGCCTAGGCATTGGTTTTAATCGTCGTGGAGTTTCTAGCATGTTGGTATTGCCCCAATATTTGGTACCAGTTTCTACACCTGTGTTTTTAATTATTTTGAAATTCGTCTTTAACCGGAAATCGACAGTGGTTGCCGCGTTGAAAAACAAAATAAGGTAAAAATTGTAAGAAAGAGTTTAGATGCAATTCTTTTCAGGAATCGTAAAAATCCTTTCGCCAGGTACAGTGGTTTGCCTTATCTGTAAAGTAATGCCTTCTGTAATAAATTCCTACCCGGCCCTGTCATAGGCGGGAAAAGGGGTAGTACCAGGTAGTTATTTTCTTTTTCTGTAATAAACTGTAGGGGGCCTTGTCCCTCACTTCTTCCTTTCAAAGAGCAGACGGGTTACAGATTAAAGGAGAGGTCATCACTTCCTCTCCGTATCCAGGCTGTCCGTATCAGATAACAATTCGGCGGGCTGGCTGGCTAGGACAGAGGTTTGACTCAAACGAGCTGCAGACCAGTGTACAGAGTTGGCGGAAAGGACTGGCGGCTACCTTCAATGGCGAGGGTATAGGAAAGTTGCTACTACGCTAGGACAAATGTCTCAGTCGGAGAGGTGACTATCTAGAGAAATAGTTGGAATCTGTACCTACATGTTCCAAATAAAACACTTTGGATTTTCACTGGGGTTTTCATTTTGCGACCGATCGGACCTTGAGAAAAAAATTAGCCCTTGTGCAATACGTTTCTGTTCCTTTGACCTAGCTCCGCGGGCCTCGTGTTGGTCACCCCTGAGCTTAATTATGTCATCTTACCCTGGTCTCCCATATACAGTATATATTTAAGAACTTGGGAGAAGAGGGCCGCAGCAGTGAGTTGGTCCAGAGATTCATACTGGAGACAGGCACCACATGTTAGTTGTAAGTACCGAAAATAAAGAAATACGTAGGCCCACATGAAGCCTGTCGGTGTTCGCTCTGGTCAGCATTTCCTCTGACAATCCCGCGGATCATTCTCCATTTCTCCTACCACTGATAGACTCAGCTGCCAAAAAAATTCTGAGTTTTTCATATACAGTACCAAGGAGTCTTCGACTTGCCCTTCTGTAATATCCTCAAAGGACCTCACGAATTGACAACTTCGAGGCGAGGATTGACGGAATGTCCGTCTACTCGTATTTACATGTGCCCTCAGGCCCGGCTCGTGAGTTTCAGGCGCCCTAGGCAAGTGGGTCACTCGCCGTCCCCATTACATTTAACGCAGTTCTAAATTGTCCAAGCGTCCCTCACGCCCTTCGTATTTGTCCCATTGCCAATGCATTGCTATGACTCTGAAACGGGCCGCCTTGAGAAACATTTAGAAAAGGCTCCATCAATCAATTAGAGAAGTTTGAGAACCCCAGGACTATGAACATTTTAAATGACCGATAGACTGCATGGCAAGGAAGTACCTCTGAAATTAGCCGCCCCTTCGAAATTTGCCGCCTAGGTTTGCCTGCCCCACGAGCCGGCTATGTGTGCCCTGTCCCCTTTTCAAAAAAAGCAACTCCTAACCCTTTTCTCGCCTAAGGCAGGGTCGAGTACCCATCTTGTCCCTCTGAATGGACATAGGGCGATATATTGGTCACAGGTTTTTTTTCTGCAGCCAATTGCCGGCCAAAGCTGCACCCCTACGCTTATTTATCGTCAGTCTAGTGTTCGTTGGGGAATGCTACCGACGCCAGGGGGCGAGCTCCTACACCTGGAAATTTTGCCTCATCTACCCGTTGCGTAGTAGAGAGAGTTCTTTTACGTGCAAGTGCCATCGTACACCCACACGGGACCTCAGTTTTACTTCTCATCCGAAAGAAGGCACACTCGCGGCCTCTCTCTCGCCCGAAAGAAGCCGACCCACCTCGGCCCAGTATTGAACATAGAACTACTGACGCAGTTGCCGAGCGTGCTAACCACTACTCCACCGCTCCCTGTCCCCTTTCCGAAATACTTTAAGCCGAAAATTTTGATCATAAATTTTGGAAAAAAACCAGTGAAACCGCATCTCTCGGTCAGCATAAGATGAAGCCATAATCATTGACCACGAATGTTTTGCGAATAAAGAAATTAAAGTAGTAAAATATTCTCTGAGAGGTGGGAGGGAGGGACAGTGATGATCCTCTTTAGTCAAGTGGACCTGCAGTGCACCTATAGGGAAGAAGCATGGAGTGGGGAAGGAAAAAGTGGAGTTCCGGGACGGAAGGGTTGATGGGAAATAAAAGCTGGACAAAGCAACTTTTCAGGCGAAGTTCAGTTATTGTCTGACATTGAATTAAGCATGGAGTAGTGGTCATTGTATAACCAGTGACCTCTACTACCATTTCACAGTAGCTATCCTCGCACTGGTAGCCACGAAGGGGTGGAGGGCCGTAAGGAAGTATCGCGTGCCCTTATCAGAGTGGTCAATAAAACAAAGGCTACAACCTCCTCTCGCTCTCCTCACGTAACAAATAACGCACAATGAAGCGGCTCGTCATCTAAAGAAAGTCACTTTATGACCCTCACCAGGTCCAATCGATAGTCCCATCTTCTACCCCTTTAAAGTCTCACCCTCTGAGCCTCATTACTCTACTACTACACATCCATAAAAAAACTCCTCCACCACCACCCTTTCTACAACGTCCCATGGCTCATTTGGGTCCAATTTTGGACTCGCGCGCGCGCCACCCTGTACGCCATTAAAAAGGTATAGAAGTTGTTCGAGGTTTAATGGCATTAATTGGTGCACTAGGCCCCCCTTCAATTTTCGGGGAGGGGAATGTATCTGGATACACCATTTTCTAGCTGTTTTCTCTCTGTTTATCCCTATTTCCGTCCCGATCCCCCCACCCTCTCTCTATCTTTCTGTGTCTGACTTCAATCTGGACATAATAGCACCCCTAGGGTTCATTCTCTTTCTACCTGTGGCCCCTGAACTGACAGTTCATCCGCCCAGTTGTGTCCCACGCACTTCCAATAATATATCCTAGGCAGGTGGACGGTTACAAATAAAGCTCATTAATATTGAATTCGCTATAATGATCTCACTAATCCATAAAGTCTCATAATTATTTGGTGCAACGTTAATTTACCCATTATTTATTCCTGCTGAATCCCTCACTCCCTCGCCCACACCTTCCTCCTCCCTCCCCCTCTTGAAACACGTCTTTGCTGCTGCTCCTGATGTTGCTATCGCCACATCGGCCTCTCTCTCAAATTACCTTTATCTCGACTCTTCCCCTTCTCCTCACTCCCGAAATAAAGTTCAACGTTACATTTATGACGATTTAATACATAGACGTAATTCGTGAATATGCCTTCCTGCTTCCTTGACGGAATCCAAAATGATACGTCATTTGATGAGGTGTTGGCAACACGCGCGAGATGGATAGGGTTTTCGTTAATTGACCTCCTTGACCACTACTAATGTCCAGTTTATGGGCCATACTTTAACAAAAATATGAAAATTAGCAGAAATTCCTTTTCGCGTTGAAATAAAGAAGAAGCCTGCTGAAAGCCATTATCGTTCGCAACGCCCCCTTTGACCCAAACCAGAATAAAACAAATCCTCTCCTAAAGAGTTAAAAGCTGACAATGGGGCAAACGCAGATGAGTAGGGCAGGAGGGTGGAAGGTGTAGGATGTGAGACAACGGTAAATGACCAGTCTGATCCTCAGACTCTAATCCATGAAAATCGAGCGTCTCGTTAGCATAGTAACAGCGGACTGAAGAGAATAGTGGAATGGGGCACAGTATTGAAAATAATAGGTTACTCTTGCCCCCATCCCGTCAGGTAGTACACAAACAATGATTCGAGTAAAGCAGCGTCCCCGTTTGTACCCCTAATCTCCCTTATCTCTTCCTCCCCCCCACCCTTTCTCCATGCGCAATAGCTACCCACAAACTGAAACAAAAAGCCATCTTGAATACAGCAACATAAGGGAGCAAAATTACACGTTACACGTGTACCTTTAGGGGAGATGCCCTCGATTGAAGGGTGCTTCACCAAGTAAGACAGTTATGGTGGGCGAGAGAGAGATGGAGAATGGAGTCACGTGATACAGAACTGAAATGCGGTGCAATCCATGCAACTCGTCCCACTGAACATCTGCTCCACAAACATGACTACCCCTGACAGATGACCAGGGTCGTCGGCTTTTTGCCCCTCTGAATACCTCCACCGCATCCCTTCGGGAGAGACGGTTCGTGTGAGGGTCATCTGCTAAATATACCTGGTGCCCACGTGCCATGTGAAAATCATCCAAAAGGGGAGTAGGGAAGGAGAAGCTGTAGGAACATTAATTGCGACAGAAGGCTCGGGTAATAGGGGAGTAGGGGAATGGGATTTATCATATCCCCCCTCCTATTTCGTAGACGCCTACATTCGGTAGACTGTGAGAGGAGGTGAACAGGTGAAAGAGGGTCAGGAGAACCTTTGGATTTAGATGCTGGACAAGCGAAGGAGTAACAGAGACAAAATTTCGCGAAGGCCTACCGTAAATCCTACAGCCTAACCATACCTGTGAACCTGCAAGGGCTCAATTCTACTAGTAGAACGAGGGATGGAGATGCTGGAGATGATGAAAAACAGAAATATAAACACATGGCTATTTTGTGGATAACCCCACTAGTATTTGTTGTTGTTTGTTTGTGTTTTAGGGCCCTTCAACTACAGAGGTCATTAGAGCCTGCACATGCAGAGACTGCACAGACAATACCCTAATGCGACGATATTTTGGTCTTAGCAGCACCCAGTTTTCCCAAGCGGCCACCCATGTCAGTACTAGCTGGGGTTGCGCTGCTTAACTTCAGTGATCCGACAAAAACTGGTGTGTCCAACGCAATTCGCCACTCCCACCCCCACTAGTAACAATTTGAATTGTGTTCCCGTTTTGTAGACAAAGTCAATGGCAAAAAAAAAATGACAGAAGTAGAAACATTCTCAACTTCCCATTTTTACCGATAAACCGGTAACAGTGCTAAACGTCAAGATTGGTTTCAGTTTTCCTTCAATTTTTACCGCACGTCAAGGGGCAGAAAGCGAACCAGTCACCTACTGACTGCAGTAACCGAAGTGAATACCCTTGACTAGCTAGCTTTTAGGGTTAACACCGCTCAGCAGCGGCTGACGCCACCTTTGACATCCCGTACACATACACCGAAAGACAAACAGCATGAAATAAATACCGGTAAGTCTACCAATGAGTCAATTTTAACATCTAAATAAAGTCTGGAGGAGGTGAGGTGTACGACCTACCTTCAAAAGGGCCGACCTGGAGTCAATGGGCTATTTAATGAAGCGGAAATTCAAACAAATTGGTGACGCCACAGGCGTGAGCAACGAAAGAAAATCACCAATCACAGCATCTCATTTTTGCCTTAAGCTCCTCCTCCATGTGACAAGTGTCGCATTCCATGCTGCTAGTTACCATGACAACGCGACGTTCTTCCGCCGTTGCTAGACAACAATTGAAAGAGACAATACGGCCATGTTGAGATGGATGCAGAGAGCGGGAGAGACAAGGCCGAGGGGATATGTCACGAAGTGAACTCAAATTTTAAGGCCATTGAGCGATTAAAAAAAAAAGAAAGAAAGAAAACTGACCAGTGGTGATAAGAAAAGCCAGCAGGACAACAATTGCTCTTTTCCACCCTTTCATCTAATTCCTGTTGTTGTCAGCACGCGCGAGTGTGCACTCATCTCACTACGCTCTCCATTAACAACGGCGCTGCTGGAGATTCATTTTTAGGTGACAACGGGAGCCCTTTCATATTTCAAATGGTTTCATTATTTATTTTTTTTACTTTTCAAACAACCACTTCACGTTTTTTTTAAATGTCATCATTATCACAAAATGGCCACACGCCGCTGCTGCCATTAAAATAGCCATTTTTGGTTGGCATCAAGGCGTGAAGGAAACGTCGCCAATTGTGTGTAACACATAAACACACAAGCTACGTAATAAAAATAGAGGTAATAATTTGGACAAACAGGATCGCAAGCGTTCTTAAGTCCAGTATCCAACAGTTAAATCCAACGGATAAAATAAACACCTCGCAACAAGCATATCGAACATTTTTTATCTTTGTTGACCTCCATTTTCTCCATCTAAAAGCAGCGTCTCCATCGAGTGCACGAAATGTTCGCAAACGTTGCGAATGCTAAGACACAAATTTGTTACACGTGTGTGTGTGTGTGTGAGGGGGGTGATATCACGTGAGCATGAACGAAAAATGTTTGAAAACAGGTGTTTGATAGTGTTGTGGGGGGACATGATTTGTTTTAGGGGGAGGTTCTGAGCGCATTTTGGTGAAATTGCATTCGCCGGGTGCACTTTAGGTTCGAAACAAAGCCAGGTTGAAAATGGTTCACGAGCATTTGTTAGGTAGATACAATAGGAGCGCTATAACTGCCTATATAGCCTTATTTTTTGGTGAATACTAGGCTTGATTGATGCTCGTGAGCCTTTTTCAGATCGTAAGCATATTGCCAGTGGCGTTCCGAGGGTATTCTGCGCCCGGGGACAAAGACCGAAATCTGCGCGAGATCTCTGGGACCCTCTAAACTTAATGCGAACCGCATTTTTGCGCTCCCTGTCTTCTGCGCCCGGGGACATCTGTCCCCCTTCGCCCCCCCCCCTCGGTACGCCTCTGCATACTGCACCTCCGATATGAACATAAGCCCCACTCCCACCTTTCCTGCGACAATCACGTGTTCGCTCTTCGATTCGAGATTATGTGTTAGACACACCAGTTCTCGTCTGATCACTGAAGTTAAGCAACGCAACCCCAGCTACTACTGACATGGGTGGCCACTTTGGAAAACTGGGTACCGCTAATACCCAAGAAATCGTCGCATTAGTGTAGTGTCTGTGCAGTCTCTGCATTAGAACTACGAAGTGGACGGGGCTCTACTGACCTTGTAGGTGACGGGCCCTAAAACACCAACAAATGAATCGAGATTGTAAACCACGTGCTCGCAGTGCGTCCACGCCCACGGTAGAACAATAACACGTGATGACGTGGGTACGCACTGGGCTGACAATCCTACTGAGCCAGTGTGAAAATTTGTCACGTGACCTAGTGGGTCCAGTGATTGTTGCCTTGCCTGTAACGCGTATAAGGCCTGCTAGATAAGGTAGTGACGTCACGAAACAAAAAATCCTCATCTCCAGTGGTCGGTCACCTGACAAGACACGCGATCAAATAAAAAACGCCTGTCGCTTCGCATCTCCGCAGATTAATAAAAAAAATTAACACCTGGACGCGAGGCGGGGACTGCCAATTAATCAAAGGTGATGCATTAAAATGGGAGGTAGATAGAAAAAAATACATCCTCAAGGTTCCGTTTCAAACGGTCAGTGATTTGGTCACGAATCCGTCACTAATATAAAACAGATCACGTCTCAAAGTGGCTGGAGTGGTGGTGATGGTGGCGGAGGAGAAGGAAGAAGGGTGATGGGGACATTCACACATTACGTGACACATGAAGATAAAAGGGGTGGAGACAATGGTCAACTGACAGGGAACCAGTACATCAAGTAGATTAAAAAAAAAAAAACAGAGGTAGGATGTGTCTCATCCTATCACCTTCAAACCTGGGGACATCCAATTAATACGTCAAGGATTCTTAAATTACAGTGAAGAAGTAAATTAATGACAACGTCAGCTAAATGGAAAATGAACACAGAAAGGAAAAAAAGCCTACCACTTGAATCACAAAAGAGTCCTTTTGGAAAGCGGAGTGTGGAGGTACAGAATTAGGTGACTCTAGGTCCCTACATATGCACCTTCTAGACAGAGATCTGATAGTTATCAACGAGGTCACCAGTATATTATTATAATCAACATTATTATTTACCGGAAATATCGGTCAGGTTATGTTTTTTTGTGCTTATTCAGAATTTCCTGTTGTCGGCCACCCTCATCACCCTTTTTTTGATTAGCCCACTTCCACCAGCAACTTGGTTATTATTAAAAAAAAATCAGGGCCATTCGTCTTAGTCTCCGACTCTACAAATTCACAATTGGGCAGCGTGGGAAATATATGGTATGGGGTAGGGGTTATTACAAAAATAGACTTCCCTTCACCCTTTCCTTAAGAAAAGATCTCAACCTTCTTCAACGTATCACAGAATACTTCATTGTCTGGACGAAAATCTTGAGCAAGTCTCCTGTCAAAAAGTCAAAGGTGGGTAGGGATGTTTGTAGGGGAGGGGGTCAGCAGAAAAGAAGCGCTTTTTTGTTAACCCACCGCAATTGGTCAACATGTCTGTTATTCGATACCGGGCCTTTCTCCAACACTCACCTGTAATCATGCACCATACAAGGGACAACGGCTTTACTCTTCATCTCAGAAAGGCACAAATGCGATTTCTCCTGAAGAACAGCAACCTAATGCCTGGTTCCGTATACCCACGCGCTAACGCTTTTACCGTTGAATCAGACGACACAGCACAAAAAATGGTGACGTCACACTGCTACTTGGGGTGTCGCAGAGCGGCTATGCGGGACGATAGCGTCCCGCACGTCCCGCTGCGTTCTGATTGGCTGGCGGTTGAGCTGTCTGCTTGAAAAATGGCGGAGGATAATGTAAGACATGACGGCGGCGTGCGGTGACTCCAAATAAAGAGCTGCACTTAAGGAATTGCGCTGGCGGTCCTTCATAACGCACTAGCACAAAACGTCATCAAAATGTCATCAGTGGCGACGTGATTAGCGTTGAAGTGCGGTGATACGGAACTAGGCATAACTCGTCCAGGAACGAACTCCCAACAGCGGATAGAAGAATCAAAAATGTACAACTGAGCTACCGAAGCGGAATAACATCACCCCACGTCTAAGTAATCATTCTAAAAGACAAGAAGACGCGCTTGACCATTGGCTAGACCGCCAACGACTTCATAACCGTCTTGCTTCTTCCAACTAGGCCTACATCTTTTATTTCAGTTCAGGTTCGAACCTATAACCAGGGGGATATCTATAACCCTGACCTTTTCAGCTGATAGAGAAATGTGATTGAAAATCGAAGGGGAGGAGGTTAATCTGGTCTATCACTTCTGAAGGCAATTTACCGATGCTAGAGGGCGATCGAGCACCCGCTTAGGTGACAACTACCGGTATATCTGCGTCAGTGGTTCCAAGTTCAATACTGGATCGAAGTGGGTTGCCTTCTTTCAATGTGGAACCCCGACTGCAACTTCTGTCGGATGACAAGTAAAACCGTGGTCCTGTGTGATGTACGATGGCATTTTCACGTACAAAACCCTCTCTATTATACAACTGGTAGATGAGGCAAAATTGTCAGGTGTAGGAGCTCGCCCCCCCCCCCCCGACGTCAGCAGAGTGCCCCAATGCAGTGGCGTCACTAGGGGGTGTGGGCCGCACCGGGTGACACCACTCGCACCATGAGACATGGGGTGACACCAAAGCAGAAGAAGCGGCTTTTTTTCGGGAGAGGGGCCGCCACTGCCCCAATGAACAGTAAACCGACAATAAATGAGTATAGGGGTTGCAGCTTAAGGTCGGCAGCTGGGTGCGTCAAAATTCCATTCAATACATCGCCCATCACTACATTCCTTTATACGCACTCAGCATGAGGCCACGGTTAATTTCTGCCTTTGTCACTCAGGGAAGTAGACCCGCCTCGGTCGGGATCGAACCTGCATCTAAAGACAGCGTAAACCCTGATGCCCATTCGTGACAGCAAACAACAACATGAAAGTAGAATTAGAAGAAGGTGGTCCAGACGAAGACGTGATAGGGGTAGGGGATCAACATAGGACGATAACAGGGGGGGCCGGAAGTAGCGGTGTGTAGTCAAACAACACCGTGCCCCGTTTGGCACCGTCCCCACATCTTTGAATTTGTAGGGAAATTAAAGTTGATGTCACAGATGCGCAGCAACACAGCTCTTGGCACCACTTTTTGTCTGTTGTCGCCTGTTGTTGTTTACTTAATTAAACGTTTTAAGTGTTTTTGTTCTCCACGTACCACATAAACAGGAAGGTCACCGTAGCCGCAAGTTTTTGTTTTTTTAATGAATTTGAAGCCCCTCGCAGGGCGAGAGAGAGAGAGAGAGAGGGAAGGAGGAGGTCCCTCTCTCTTTAACTGCATTACCTGGTCTTCCGTCACCGGTTGCTTTCCACCTTCACTGTACTGCCCTTTTTCCTTCATTGAAACTTCAATTATACGGATCAAGAAAAGATTGCTTTCTCGCCGGGCAGACAAATTACAACGTCAAAAATGTAGCCTTAATATAAATAATTACTGGGAGGGGGGGTGTTGTCCAGCTAGACCCTACGGCCTCGTTCACATGGCAATGTTTTTCCCGTATACCGTATACGAGTTTTTCCCGAATAAAGCGAATAATCCCGAATAATTCGAATGCGCAGCCTGAACAGACACTATTCTGTTACGACGACTTTTTGGTATTAGCGGTACCCAGTGTTCCAAAGCGGCCACCCAACTCATGTGAGTACTAACTGGGATTGGTTTCTTGATTTCAGCGATCAGACGCGAACTGGTGTCATTATCATCATCATCTCGCCTGAGGTAGAGTCGGGTCTGCGGGTTGTAATCCTCCACTCCCGCCTATCCTCCACCAGGTCCCCCTCAACCCTGCACGCCTCCATGTCCCTTTGCAAAGCACCACCTGCTCCCACGTCCGTTTTGGTCCTGGTGCCCCGAACTACCTGCAATCCCACAATGAACCTAATAAGCTCCTCCTCTCCCCATACCACCTCATCCGGTTCCCTCTCATCTTTTCCGCAATTGTCTCCCACCCCCCCAAGCTACCTCTAACGTAATCGTTTCGGATTCGGTCGGCCCGTGACACCCCACTCATGTAGCGCAACATTCGCATCTCAGCCACTTGCATTTGCCTTTCATGGTTCTTCCTAACTGCCCAGCACTCTGAGCCATACAGCATAGCGGGCCTGACGACGGCTTTGTTTTGTAAACTTTACCCTTCAACTTCATTGGGACCCGGCGATCGCACAGGACAAGACGCGAACTGGTGTGTCCAACGCAATACAGCAGCTCGCTTGCAGATTCGAATCCGGCCAAGGCGGGCCAACCGTTGCCTGGGAAGTAAAACTATAATCCTATGTGATGGTGTCAATATTACATGTAAATATGCCTTCCGGTCATCTGTAAGCATAATTACTGACTGTTGAAGTTGGCCCTAACAAGATGTCGATAGCGAAACAACCTCCTCGGGATAAAATGAGAAACTAGCGATGTGGCAAGGCACTAACGGGACAATTTGGTATTTGACCATTGTAAGAGTATGGCAAAACGATTAAGGCCGCTCGCACACACACAGCCACTTGTGGCGGCTGCTAGTGGCGACCACACGTTGTGGATTGAGTTTCTAATTGGAATCAAATAGGCTCAGCGCAGACACGGCGTTTGCAGTAGCGCTACTGAGCCACAAGCTGCGGCAGTCGCCGTATCTCGCTACTTGTCGCCAGTGGCGGCATTTTTCCTATTACCGCAAGCACGAGATCTCGTTGCTGCCGCCTGTGGCAGCCACTGGTGGCCGTGTACAGCAACTAATGATCGCCACTAGTGGCTGTGTGCGACCGCCCTAAAGCCCGCTTCACAATAACATCGGGAACGAGAACGACAACGGCCGGGAAAGTTGAAAAAAATTCAACTTTCCCGTTAAACGTAAGCCGTTTGACCAATAGGAGCGCACCTCCACCACATGACGTACCCGTCGCCCCTCCCTTCTGCACAAAATACGTTTTACGTTCTCGTTCCCGTTGCTGTTGTGAAGCCCGCTTAAGAGGTGAGGGGGACAGCGGAGAGTCACGCCAGGTTTCCGCTAGCTAGCACTTGGTAGTACGGCTGATTGCGTTACCATTGAGCTGCAATCGGCTAAGCCGCTTCGAATGACTGACATTTTACCCACATAAATAAAGGGCCTCCGCCCTTACTCTTTCCTAAAGGCTAAGGTTGACCCAAGGGACCTTTATTGGGGACGAAACACAACAAAAACGGAGGGAGTGAGGCAAAGTAGGGTCGTCAAAAACACATCGTCTTCAGTATATACTAGAAAGCGAGACAATAAGATTGAATATGGGGGCCCATTTTCCGAGAGAGAAAATGGAACACTGCAACAACAGCAAAGGTCACCAGTGACAAAAGGGCCGTTTTTCAACAAACAAAAAAAATAACAATACACTAAAATTTACATTCTGACGAAATGAAAAAGACACAACGACAATTTCAAGGAAAAATAAAACTCTGAGAGGAAAAAGAAGAAAAAAATAACATTATCAATAATCATACGTTACTGCTACTATACAAAGAATAGAATGTGACTCTACGACGCTGCCTCTAAAGGAACATTTTCCGCCCGGACATTGAATCACTCTCCTGCATTCGAGGGGGCTTTCCACAAAATAACATCCCAATTATGTTCAGATTCCTTAATATTTGGACAAAAGATCATCAACAATAATAATAATTCAGTGGCTGAGCAGAGTGGGAGAAAGAAGAGGGGTGTTGAGGGAAGAATCAGAAGAGAAGCGGACAAAACAGAAATTGGATGGGGTGGATTGGCCCTCCTCCTCCTCCTCGTGGGGACAAAGAGAGGGTGACACAAAAATGAGCACTTGTTTCCTCACCCCATCATCATTTTCGCTCTCTCTCAACTATTGTTGAATGACCACCAAGGAAAAAAAAGAAAATTATAAACTAAACATTTTTAAACACATTTTAATATAATAATAAAAATACTAAAACATTTGTTGTGTAATGGTCAGAAGAAAAGGAGTAGGAGGAGGAAGACAAATAAAAAGAAATGTCCCAAACAAAGGAGGTTGCTGTTGCTGGTCAAGGAAACCCAATCTTTAAAGTTAATCAACCTAGTCATTACAAGCCAATAATACGTGTTACAAAATCACCAACTAATTATAGCTCTTAACTAGCAAGGGGGTGAATTGAATTTCAAAAATTGGAGGTGGGACGAGGGGGGAGGCGGAAGGGGAAAGAGAAGAGGAGTAAAAGGTGGACGGACGAACAGTCGCCACAGTAATTCATTCATATGTCCATTGTCGCACACAATACTATTTAACAATGGAGAGAGGAAAAAAAATAAAGTTTTTAGATTGCGGTTGTGGGCGTATCCCTCCAGATTAACCCTCCTCTCCCCTTCCCACCGGCCAGAGTCATCAACATAGCTCCAATGACGTCAGCGTCGTTGCGAAGACTCGGCCAACAACCGACCTCGACCTGTTAAGTCAAATGTCAGACAATGTCACAAAAAAATTTCATGGAGTCACGACATTAATGCATTTTATGCTTTAATGCACCCATCCCTGAAAGGAAAACTAATTGACAGGAGGTCGACTGGAATCGAACCCGAAGTAACACACTCAAGGAAAAATGACCTTTCTATAATAGTCGAAAAGGATGTGAGAGGAAGAAACTTCGTAGTGATAGTCCCTTAGGTTTGTTCCTGTTCGGAATCCAGGGAGCGGCGAGTTGCGTTGGACACACCAGTTCTCGTCTGATCACTGAAGTTAAGCAACGCAAGCCCAGTTAGTACTGACATGGGTGGTCGCTCGGGAAAGCTGGGTACTGCTAATACCCAATAATCGTCGCATTAGTGTAGTGTCTGTGCAAACTATGCATTAGAACTATGCGATTGACGGGTCTCTAATGACCTTGTGGTTGACGGGACCTTAAACACCAACGAACAAATTCGGAATCCACCTTTTTTTGTTTCGTTGGTGTTTTAGAGCCCCGTCCACAGTGTAGTTCTCATGCAGAGGCTCCACAAACACTACGCGAATACGACGATTTTTGGGTATTAGCAGTATCCAATTTTCCCAAGCAGCCACCCATGTTAGTACTAGCTGGGGTTGCGTTGCTTAACCTCAGTGATCAGACGAGAACTGGTGTGTCCAACGCAATACAGCTTGTTGTTTGTTGGTGTCTGTAATATAGAGGCCAGCGCATGGGGTCTTAGTAAAGGCGAGGCCGGGTTCTGGCAAAAGTGGTGAACCAGGCTCGTACCTCGGCACAATTCTGGGCCAAAGAAGAGTGGCTTATTGCATTGGACACACCAGTTAAGCAACGCAATCCCAGTTAGTACTGACATTGCTGGCTTTGTTCCTTGATGTTTTAGGGCCCTTCAACTACAAGGTCATTAGAGTCCCGTCCACAGTGTAGCTCGTATGCAGAGACTGCACAGACACTACACTAATGCGACGAGTTTGGATACTAGCGGTACCCAGTTTTCCCAAGCGGCCACCCATGTCAGTAATAATTGGGGTTGAGTTGCTTAACTTCAGTGATCAGACGAGAACTGGTGTGTCCAACGCAATTTGCCGCTCCCACGCAATACAGCCGCTCCCTCGGAATCCCTGGATGAGAGGGTAATAGCACCACCATATTATGGGAGCGGCGAATTGCGTTGGATACACCAGTTCTCGTCTAATCACTGAAGTTAAGCAGCGCAACCCCAGATAATACTGACGTGGGTGTCCGCTTGGGAAAACTGGGTACTGCTAATACCCCAAAATCGTAGTATTAGCATAGTGTCTGTGCAGCCTCTGCATAAGTACTATGCTGTGGACGGGGCTCTAATGACCTTTGTAGTTGAAGGGCCCTACAACACCAACAAACAACAACAACCACCATATTATCGGTGACCCAAGAATCGAACCTATAATTCTCGATCTCACTAACAACGATCCCACTACGGGGCAATGATTACAAACGTCGGTGATTATGATTCGGAAATGTTTAATTTAGTAGGAGAACGCCACCCTTCCGTTCCTTTGTTTCAATGTCATATGAGAAAGGAAAGTGACAGAGGTTCGAACCCGGCAATCATCGCTTCAAAAAATACGAGGATGTTTATGATGCTTAACAGCACAGAGAGCCTTTCGATGGAGCGGTTCATTTCAAAAATAGGTGAAGAAGGCAGAGAACTTTTGTTTCTTCTGGATTAATCATAAATCGGAATTGGTTCTTATGGAGCGGAAATGAATTTTGTAGGAAAAAAAATTATTCCGCGCCAATAATTAACTTTATTTTATACTCGTATAAACTTAATTAAGTAGGTCGACAACTATTTATTTGTTTAATCAACCAATCACCTGGATTTAATTAAAATTCACGTTTTTTCCTAACTCCTACCTCCCTACTGCCATAGGCCCCCCTTTCAATCAACCAATGATTTCGTATGAGCAGGTTCCTCGAACGACCACAACACCCCTAGTGTCTGTTGAAAGAATTGTTTTTATGCAACCCTGGGAAGGAGAAACGGGAAGGAAGGCCGCGTGACACGATGACGACACTCATTTCGCTCAAGGACATTACCTACACGTGCATTGCCTTATGTCACGTGGCTATATGTCCGGTCTCAAGTTCGTCAAAATGACGTACGCTATCGCACGTTGAATTAGGGAGTTGTCTTGCTGCGGTTCTATCCGACGTACGCTACGCAATGCAGACGAATTGTCAACTGCGCAGACTCAGGCCGTATATGAGTCTGCGCAGTTCACGATTCGTCTGCATTTCATTGCGTGCGTCGGGGAGCGGCGAGTTGCGTTGGACACACCAGTTCTCGTCTGATCACTGAAGTTAAGCAACGCAAGCCCAGTTAGTACTGACATGGGTGGTCGCTCGGGAAAGCTGGGTACTGCTAATACCCAATAATCGTCGCATTAGTGTAGTGTCTGTGCAGTATATGCATTAGAACTATACAGTGGACGGGTTTCTAATGACCTCGTAGTTGATGGGACCTTAAACTCCAACAAACAATGCGTACGTCGGATAGAACCGCAGCCAGAAAACTCTCTAATATGTCTTACTCCGTCGTTCGTTGGTGTTTTAGGACCCGTCAACTACAAGGCCAGTAGAGTCCCGTCCACTGCGTTGTTCTAATGCAGAGACTGCACAGACACTACACTAATGCGATGATTTTGGGGTATCAGGAGTCCACAATTTTCCCAAGAGGCCGCCCGTGTCAGTACTAGTTGGGGTTGCGTTGCTTAACTTCAATGAACACACGAGAACTGGTGTGTCCAACGCAAGTTGCCGCTCCTCTTACTCCGTCAACTCTATTTCAAACGCCCCTGACGTTCAAAGCAACTACTAACTCTTCTACCGCTTATGGCCGGGTCGGGTACCCATCTTTGCCCCCCGGCTGGACACATGGGCGATTTGTTGGACGGTATTTCTAAGCAGCTGGTTGCCGACGTAAGCTGCGACCCCTGTTTCATCTCTTGGGGCAATCCACCGACGTCAGAGAGCGAGCACAACCAGGGTCAGGACTTCGTGAGGAAATACTGGTAGTTTCCAAGTGAAAGTTGGAGTACATCAAGGTTCAGCACTAAGTCCATACCTTCTTATTCTGTTTATGGACGAACTGCTGACTGGAGTGGGGAAAAGGAAACCTCAGTGCATGGTACTCTCGGACGATGTCTGAAAAGTTAATGATTCCAGAAAACAAGTAAAAAAAGAGTCTAAGCTAAGCTCCTCTAAAATTATGATATGAGAACTCTTTTACACAGGGTAAAGCCCAAATGACTTGCCCAGGACACAGTAGGACAGTACTGTTTATGTATCAAGGAAGTAGAGCGGCTTATTGCGTTGGACACACCAGTTCTCGTCTGATCACTGAAGTTAAGCAACGCAACCCCAGCTAGTACTGACATGGGTGGCCGCTTGGGAAAACTCGGTACCGCTAATACCCCAAAAATCGTCGCATTAGTGTAGTGTCTGTGCAGTCTCTGCATCAGAACTACACTGTGGACGGGGCTCTAATGACCTTGTAGTTGAAGGGCCCTAAAACACAAACAACAACCAAGGAAGTAAGCCTTAGAAAATTAAAAAAAAAAAAACGCGTTACGAGTTAATAGTTCATTCTTGAATTGCCCCCCTTAAACTTCAAATTGTCCTCACGTTGGGAACCACTGGCCTAAGAGGTGGGCGGGATCTGAAGGTGAACATGAAGAAGGCAGACAGTATTAAGTTCCCAATTTTTCAATTGGGGAGGAAAGAAATAATGGCGACTTATTCTTTGGGGCGAGGTGATGACGATGGTATAACAGGTTAAGTACTTTGGATCAGTGTTTTAGAGCAGTGGTTTTCAAACTTTGCCGACTCACGGAACCCTTAGAACTACAAAGTTTTTCGGGGAACCCCCACCCCACCTTTAGAAAATATCTCGCCGCTGCGAACGAATCGGCAGCCCACACATGAAGTTGCTGATTAATTTTTAATATTACCAAATAGCAACTCAAAGCAACTCCTAACCCTTTTCCCGCCTATGGCAGGGTCGGGTACCCATTTGTCCCTCTGAATGGACACAGGGTGATATATTGGTCATAGTTTTCTTCTGCAGCCGGTTTTCAATATTACCAAATGTTTCTTTATATTTTTTAGTTAATAAACACTAGTCAACAACTTTGTCGAAATTTTTATTTTGACTCGCGGAACCCTGGGATTCCGCGGAACAGAGTTTGAAGACCACTGTTCTAGAGCGGGAGTAGTTGTATTGCGCTTGACGCACCAGTTCTCGACTGATCACTGAAGTCAAGCAACGCAACCCTAGTTAGTACTAACATGGGTGGCAGCTTGAGAACACTGGGTACCCTAGTACCGAAAAATCGTCGCAACAGCATAGCGTCTGTCCAGATTCTCCATTAGAACTACGCAGTGGACGGGACTCTAATGACCGTTTTAGTTGAAGGGCCCTGAAACACCAATAAATTAATCAATCAACTGTTCTAGAGCAATGGGGGAATAGTTTTGGATGTGACCCATACATTTAATGAGGGGTGGTTGAAGTGGGTACAGGCAAGCGTAGTCCTGTGTGATCGGAGGGTCCCAATAACGTTGAATGGTAACTGTTACAGGGCAGTGGTTAGGCCGACTATGGTGCATGGATCAAAGTTTTGGGGAGTGAGGATCTTAGAGCAGAGCTTTGGGCTTGTGATGGTGCGGGGAGGAGGAACTTGTTAGGGCCAAGCAAGGTGGTGGAAGTACTTTGCGCAAGGAAATGGTAGTGTGCGGGGTGGACAGGGACCTAGAGGGAGATGGGTGGGAGTGGAAGGCTAGAACCCGCAGACTCGACCCTGTCACAAGCGGGTTAAGGGTATGATGATGATGACTATGACATCAGCTGCATAGTAGAGAGGGTTCTTTTACGTGCAAATGACACCATACGCTACATGGGGCTACGGTTTTACATCCCATTCGATGGCAGGCGTACTAGAAACCTCTCTCTCTCACCTGAAAGACACCAACCCACCTCGATGCACTATCGAACCTGGAACCACTGATTCACCAGCCGAGTGCGCCACCGCAGTGAGCTGAAAGTACTATTACGCCCAGCGCAAAATGAGACGCAGTCTCCGCAGGGTGACTCACCATAAATTTCTGTGGCTCACATGATAGTATGAAGTTGCGCATGTTAAGTCGCAGGGTGACGTGACTCAGTGCCTGCGCCACGTGACCTTGCGGAGCGCAGTGCCAATGCCGCAGTTTCCTTAGACAAGGCGCAAAATGAGACGCAGGGTGTAGCAGCCCTGCGAAATTCTGCTAGCAGGCAATCACCGCACATTGAATCGCAGTTTTTCACCATACTTGCATCAAATAACAAAAGAACTTCTCTGCTTCGAACTTCACGCAGGAAACTGAGGCATTGGTGCAGGCACAGAGTCACGTCACCCTGCGACTTAACATGAGCAACTACATACTATCATGTGAACCACAGAAATTTATAGTGAGTCACCCTGCGTCACCTGCGTCTCATTTTGCGCTGGGCTTTAGCAGTACAGTACTTTGAAATGGGACTCTCAGTAAGTGTTCATAAAATACTCTCCAGAGCCGAAAAGGGCGAGGGCGAGGAAGTGAGTTGAGGGACTGAGGCAGAATTTTTAAAACCTTCACCCTTTACCCCCCCCCCTTTCTTTCTCCTCAGTGATGATTTTATCAGACTGATAGCATATTTTTCAGCATCTATGAAAAGAGGGAGACGGAGATTAGTGGCCGCTCCTCACATGTCTGCCAGCAATGAATCGTAATGCAATGGCCGTCATCAAGTCATGCTATTCACATTCCAGTCACTGAAATATTGTTTTTTTCCGTTAATGTTGACGGAAAATATGTCGAAATAACGACAGCCTAACAAAACGTATTTGATATATCAATGTTTTAATCTTTACTCTGATTGGGGAGAGAAATGGGGTGATAAAATTACGCCTGCGAGGAAAATGAAATTTAACCTCTGCGCCACCTGCCTCAGTTGCGCAGAGGAAGCGTGTTCGACTACTGCGTCAATGGTACTCCGTTCCATACTTGGCCGAGGTGGGTTAGCTTCTTTCGGGCGAGAGAAAGAGGCCCCGAGTGCGCTTTTCTTCGGATGAGAAGTAAAACCGAGGTCCCGTGTGATGTGCGATGGCATCTGCACGTAAAAGAACCGTCTCTACTATGAAACGGACAGATGAGGCAAAATTTCCAGGTGTAGGAGCTCGTCCCCTGGCATCGGTGGAATTCCTCAACCAACCGCAGACCGACGATAAATAAGCGTAGGGGTTGCCGCTTTGATGGGCAACCAACTGCGGAAATACAGTGTCCAATATACTGTATCACCCTTATGCTCATTCAGAGGGACAAGATGGGTACCCGACCTTGCCATAGGCGGGAAAAGAGTTAGGAGTTTCTTCTAAAGTAGGGTTGCCATACGTCCCGGTACACCGGTACATGTCCCGGTTTTGAGGTCTGTGTCCCAGTGTCCCGGTCCGACAGTCATTTGTCCCGGTCGATTTAAAATTTTCGCATGTTAAACAATTATTTTTTGATAATATCATTGCATTCAGTACTGCGCATATAGAGTACATGCCTAGAGATTTGGTACAGATTCGTCCATGAAAGCACATCACATTTTGCCAGTGAAACTGACTGTTCGGGAATGATCCACCATTGATCCCTGGGGCGGATACAGACGAGGGGCAATGCAGCAATTACTCCCCCCTCACTGCCTGAAAGGGGCGCAACTGATGAAGCATTTTTGCATTGCTATCCCCATTTCTATACTGCCAGCCCAACAGTTGCAGTCAAATCTGTAGTTGGCTAAACCACTGAAGATAGGTCATTGTCAATGGGCCAGGAGAGGACCTTTTTGTAATTGCTAGATGTATACTCAGGGATTATGAATATTTAAAAAATATTTGGGGCGCACATTTTTTGAAGTTCTATCCCCACCCAATGCGTTAGTGAAAGGATTATGGAATTTTTAATAAAGCTATGAATGTTTATAATATGAATTTTTGCCATTTTGTTGAAAAACTATTTTTAAGGGGGGATGTCCCGGTCGGTGGTCCGACAATTATGGCAACCCTATTCTAAAGCGACATCCATTAAGTGAGAGTTTGTTATGCCACGAGGTTCATACCTGTGACGCTAAAAGGTGTCCGAATTCGAGTCTGAACTAGTCATCAACCGATGCAAAACAAGCAAATGGCGAACACAAACCTAAGTGACTAAGGCTTGATTGAACGTTATTCCGAAAGGATCCCCAAACACCGAAATTGGGATTTTTGGCCCTTAAACTACTACTATACTGATTAATTTGGACATTGCGACCACGTGGTTTCATTTGGAATCCATTATAAAGTATATAGAATCATCATCATCATACCCTTATCCGCCTGAGGCAGGGTTGGGTCTGCGGGTTCTAGCCCTCCATTCCCGTCTATCTCCCATCAGGTCCCCGTCTACCCCACACACTGCCTTATCCTTACGGACAACCTGTTCCCACGTCTGTTTCGGTTTCCCCCGGCCCCAGGTGCTACCGACCACCTGCATTCCTGGTATGGCGTTAACGAGCTCCATACCCCCTCAGCCTATTCTCCCTTATTTTTTCGGCGATGTCCACCCCCCCCCGGGCTACTTCTAATATACTCATTCCTAATTCTATCGGATTGCGGCACGCCACTCATGTACCGCAGCATTCGCATCTCGGCTACTTGCACTCTATCGACGTGGCTCTTCCTCACCGTCCAACACGCTGCTCCACATACTGTAGCATAGCTGGCCTGACCACTGCCCTGTAGAACTTCCCTTTCAACTTGATTGGGACCCTCCTGTCACACAGGACTCCGCTTGCTTGTCTAGGCTTCAGCCACCCCCGTTGATTTTGCGGGTCACATCAGCGTCTATCCCCCCAGTGCTTTGGAACGTTGATCCTAAGTACCGTACCGCTTGCACCTTTTTCGCTAGTTCGCCCCTCAAACGTACGTCACCGTTATTAGAGAGTTTTCTGGCTGCGGTTCTATCCGACGTACGCTACGCAATGCAGACTAATTGTCAACTGCGCAAACTCAGATACGGCGTGCGTCTGCGCAGTTCACGATTCGTCTGCATTGCGTAGCGTACGTCGGAGAGAACCGTAGCCAGAAAACTCTCTATTTTCCTGTTCTTCGAGATAGAATCCTTTAACTTATTTAAATATTCAATGTCCCGACGGAACCGGAAACCCCGTTCAGATTTACCTGACCTTGTTGCAAGTCTTTGGTATGAAGCAATGTGGATTTAGCTAGATGGGGATGTGTGTTGTTCAAGGAAGGGCTGAAGGTTCAAGCGAGCAGAATGGACAAAACTAGAAATAGAGTCCCCTCGATTTGAATTAGACCAAAATCTGTCCCGAGACACCACTTAACGAATCGATATAGTATCGGTAATCGGCATACTTACCTTTAAGAAATAAACTCACTGCTAAAGGGTATCATTATCACTAAATCATTTCACCAATTATAGTTTCTAGGAAAGTGGAGGGCAAGAAAGGGGTGAATCAGTTGACCATAGCCTAAAATGCTGCTCCGTTGTTCCTATTTTTGTCTCCCTTCCTTCTCTCGCTCTGCGAAACCGATAACCTGTCGTAGCAAGTAGCCATTCAACCGAAACAGTTTAATAGTCCAGTAATATGCCAAATAAATCTGCTCACCCATCCAAAAATTAAATCGGCATTTGGGACGCACCCCTTCCTTCACCTTACAGGAGAAAAAGACAGTAGGGGGAAATAATGGTGACGGGGGATGCGGGTAAAACATTTGGGAGAGAGACGTTGAAAAACTCCATGTTGATGAGGCTGCGCCTACACAGTGCGTTCAGGACATCCGGGGTGGGTGGCAAAGTGTAGAATCAATACCCCGTCCCAACACAACAGTGGACAGCTGTCCGACTGTAATTATCATTACATTTAATTAATTTATTCTATAAAACATGATTATAAAAAAAAATATTGCCTTGCCTTGAAAGTAACTTTTCGTCCTTAAATAGCTGACGCTGAGGCGTAAAATGGACAATTTGTCCAGTTTGGACAAGATGCTGGCCTCGAACGGAAGTAGACTGGCTAATGTGTCCAATTCGGCGTTCAAGCGCTCCCTGTGGCGCTTACTCGGGTTGCTTTTCGTA
Source organism: Trigoniulus corallinus (assembly GCA_013389805.1). Classification (NCBI taxonomy): domain Eukaryota; kingdom Metazoa; phylum Arthropoda; class Diplopoda; order Spirobolida; family Trigoniulidae; genus Trigoniulus; species Trigoniulus corallinus. The sequence continues at coordinate 18,070,799 of JAAFCE010001036.1, forward strand.
ATACCTTCTTTGGGAGGCGGCTTCAAACTGAAATCATAATAACAATTATTAACAAAAGAAATTAGTATTAGTATGTTAGACTAATGGGTTGGGGAGTTGGCCAAGCAGCCATAACGGGCCGAACCTTATGGAGTCTGCTCGCGGGTGTGAGAGGGGTGGGAGTAGGTGATGTGGGAGATAGAAAATTAGCAGCACCCAATGTTAAACCGACCACCCATGACAGTACTACAGTGACTGGGGCTGCTTTGCTTAACTTCAGTAATCTCATGAGAACTGGTGTGTCCAACGCAACTCAGCCGCTTGAATTGAAACAACATTCAAAAGTCAGACGACAGCAGCTGGTTAGCTGAAGAGTGAATCACCTAGCCAACAAGTTATAGCTGAAAAGCCGGCAAGCCAGCCGGTGGATGACCTCATCAGTGAAAGTCAATTATCATTAAGTAGCCGCTGGCAAAGACATCGAGTAGTCAGTAGTAGGGAGCCGACTTCAACTCAAAAATGAGTTAGCTGAGGCTAAGTCGCCGCCGTCTATACTGGCTGATAAGCCATCCGTCGCTGACCCTACATAATGAAGAATTAGTGGTGAACGTCGACGAAGACGATACAGAGACAGAAATACGGTAAGAGGCAAAATGAGCAACTGCGCATGCTCAACGAAAAGCAGACCAGCAAGTGAGAATGCGCAGTTGCTCATTTCTGCCTCTTATATAATTCTAATTGAATACACTGCAAGCAGCCCTGATAGGCCAAATTGGCGGTGGAGAGAATGACTCTCATTCCTAATTTATAACCCACTGAACCCCCAAGGAACCTGAAGCATAACATCTATACTGCCAAATATTGCATGCCTCCTATAAAGGCACCTTCTTGCAGAAACTTCCTCACATTATCCTCAATGAGAGAATTCTATTTCCAAATGGCCCTTGGAAGAAAAGACCAGTAATATGAGTCTGTTCGTGCCCCAACCTCTTTCAGTTTGAAAGGATGATCCTTTCTCCCCCTATAGTCTGCCAGGGGTAAGCTGCCCCCTGGAGTATCCTCATACCCTAATTTCAGCAGTCTGTGAAAAAGCATAATGCTGTCAGATACCCGCCACTGATGCAGTGAGTCCCACCCTAATTCTGTGATCATGTCTGAGATGCTCAACCTATGAGAGAAGCGATGCAGCACAATTCTTGCAGCCCTCCTTCGTATCATTTCAATTTCCCAAGATAACCCCTGCCTAAGAGGAAACCAAATTGGACTACAGTACTCCCCTGTGCTGTCTCCCAACACCCTTCTAACCAAACGGAGAGCACGCCCAGCCTTCCCAATCAATTTGTCAATGTGCTCCTTCCAGGTGCCCTCAATGTTTAGAATAACACTAAGGTGCTTATGGGTCTCAACTCTATTAACCCTAACACCACCTGTATCGTTCGTATCGTCATCGTCGACGTTCACCACTAACTCTTTAATGACGTAAGTTGTCGCCAACGATAAATTCAGCAAAAGGCATTGTTAGAACCTCACTACCTGGCGGAGTAACCGCGGTCATTCACAATCTAGCCAGTGACCAACTAGCTGATAAAAAATGAGGACAGACCGCGCTTAATGTATAACCATTAATAGGGACTCCCAAGAGGGAGGTTGGTGTGAATCCATTTTCTGACTCGGACGACAGTAATCATATGGTAGCTGTCTGACCTTTACCAGTTTGAAAAATGAGTGATAATGAGAAGGGTACAGAACACAAATAGGGTGGTGGGGAGAGAAGTGCGTTAAGGGGGGGAGGAAAGAAAGGGGTCATGTGGCGGGACCTCAATAAAATAGTAGTACTGTAGTAGTATGGCGAATAAAAAACAAAGGTCCGAAAATAGAGGCTTGAGAGTAAAAAAAAAAGTACGTGGGGAAAGGAGATGTAATGATATGCTCAGAGAGGAACCATCCTCGCCCCAACCCCTCTCCCTCTCTCACTGATGAACGACCCTCACTCATGAATAATGAATCGTGCGAGCTTCAACTACATTGACATCACTGTTAAAATCGGGAATAAAAAAATTAATGTGCCGACTACCCCCTCGCGACATCCTTTGCAGGTTTTATCGACGTGCGCATTGAGAGGAGAACGGGAATTAGGGATGTGCAGAATATGGCATACTAGTAAAGAAGGGTGACCAATGTTCAGAATTCGGGGAAAGGGGGGACGGAGGCCGTGAATCCAATGCCAAAACTGGTCAGTTTTAGGTATCGTTTCCCTGATTCGAAGTTGAACAAAAACCGGAAATCAAAGTTTAAATTATGCATACGCCTACACAACGCATCTCTAATATAAATATATGGTTGAATACCAGAATTTAAGGGCACGAAGAAGGAGGTCTATTAGGGCACCGATGCACCGCCCTACACTTTGAACAGCCATTCTCCTCCAAAAAGCAAAATTTGATTGGTCACTTAAGGGGAACAAAAGAGGAGGGAAGGAGGGGTTCTTCGTCCTTCCTTTCCAGAGTCATCCTCTCTCTCTCACTCACTGCTCCGCTCCTTCAGCCAATATCGATCGTACGAGATATGGTATTATAGTTTACAATTTCAAAGTCGATAGCGCCCCCTGGTGCTGGGAACAATACTAATACTTCGTTAAGTCAAGACGTCAGCACTTGAACAGCGGTAACAACAATTCATTTTCATTTCATCTTCAATTTACATTCATGAATGAGGCAAGAAGGGGGAAGGAAGGAAGGGTGTTCCAAGAGGAAGTACAGTAGTTACCTAAGCATACAGGAGAGCTATTAGACCAGTCCTAAAATACGGTAAAAGTCTATGGATGTTTTAAGCCCCCCCCCCCCCCATTCCCTTTTCAGAGGCCACACGACCCTCTACAGCAATGTATTAACCTCTCAAGGAAGTACTATACAATATTTTCAAACGACCTTCCTGTTTACGACGCCAGGGCCTCTCCTTGGCGTCGAAACTCGGAAATTTAGACGATCTATCCGTAGAGTTTATTCCATGCAGAAAGGGTTCTTTTGTGGGGGTGGAGACCTCATACACACCAGACGGGACTGCTTCCTCTTCGACAAACGTTCCACTTGGATCCTCCCACCCGCCATCGACCAGGAGCGAACCTTCAGCAATGAATTTACTCATCACATGTAAATCACCGAATCCAAGTTGCATTAGAATGCCCCTTCAGTACGTGCCCTTGTAATGTGGCGAACGGCATTACATGAATTCCTAACGTTGATATACACACGATTGGTTAAATGGTGCAGCCACGTTGCGTTGGACACACCAGTTCTCGTGAGATCACTGAAGTTAAGCAGCGCAAGCCCACGTTAGTACCAACATGGGTGGTTGGTAAAGAACGTTGGGTGCTGCAAATTTCCCCTCTCCTATTTCCACTAACTACCTCCTCATCTCCCGCGAGCAGCCTCCTAAGGGTTCGTCCTGTTATGGCTGCTTGGCTAACTCCCCAACCATTAAATGAATCCAGATTGGAATTAAGCGAGGGTACAGCCAGAAATTATAGGGCATAGAATTCTCCTCGATTTACAGCGCCAGTGGTTCTAAGTTCGATACTGGATCGAGGTGGGCCTCCCTTCCGATGGGAAACATAACCGAGGTCCGGCGTGTTGTATGACGGCATTTTCACATAAAAGAACCCCCACACACATACTATGTAACGCGTAGATGAGGCAAAATTTCCAGGCGTAGGAGCTCGCCCGCTGGAATCGGCGGAGTGCCCCAATGAACAGTAGACCGAGAATAAATAAGCATAGGGGTTTAAAGCTTTGGTCAACAAGCAGCTGAGGAACAACAACGTCCAAAATACCACCTTTGTGTCCATTCAGGGGAACAAGATGGGTACCTGACACTGCCAAAAGGTTGCTTTCCATCATCATACCCTTACCCCGCCTGTGGTAGGGTCGGAGCTGCAACAAGGTCCCTGTCCACCCCACCTATCTTTACCTACCCCAAATGCTTGCAACCACCTGCATTCTCATAATTGACCTAACGAGCTCCTCCTCCCCTCTTCTCATTAAATGCCCATACCACCTCAATGTGCACTCCCTCTTTTTTTTCAGTGATGTCCCCGACCCCAAGCTACCTCTAATATACTCATTCCACCAACTCTACCCATTCATGTACCGCGGCATTCGCATCTCAGGTACTTGCCTGCTATTTGCGTGGCTCTTCCTCACTGCCCATCACTCTGCTCCATATAGTAGAGCAAGCCTAACCACTGCCCTGCAAAACTTCCCGTTCAACTTTATTGGGACCCTCCTATCACACAGGACTCCACTTGTCTGTCTCCACTTCAACCATCCCCCATTGATTCTATGGGTCACATCCGAGTCGAGCTCCCTATTCCTCTGCAAAAATGATCTTAAGTACTTTACCTCTTGCACCATTTGTCACCGGCTCGCCCCCAGACAGTGATTTGATTTGTTGATGTTTTAGGGCCCTTAAACTGCAATGGTCATTAGTGCCCCACCCACCGCATAGTTCTAATGCAGAGTCTGTAGCCAAGTTGCGTCTGCCAGAGTCTGCAGCCAAGTAGCGTTGGACACACCAGCTCCCGTGAGATCACTGGTTAAGCAGCGCAAGCCCACGTCAATACCAACATGGGTGGTTGGTAAACAACGTTGGGTGCTGCAAATAAATCCTCTCCTTCGCCCTTTCACCTACCGCCTCATCTCCCGCGGGCAGTCTCCTAATGGTTCATCCTGTTATGGCTGCCTGGCTTACTCCCCAACCCATGGAACGAATCCAGAGTCTGCACAGACACTACGCTGATGCGACGACTTTTGGGTATTAGCAGTACCCAGTTTTCCCAAGCGGTCATCAATGTTAATTCTAACTGGGGTTGCGGTTGCTTAACTTCAGGGATCAGGCGATCATGCACAGACCTCCCTCTTTCTTTATCTCTCGGAAAAGGGGTTATCGTTAGTCTCTCGCCACCCAGAACTTTACCTGGAAAGAAAACCCTCATCTTCAGACTAAGCGCATAGTTTGCGGGCTCAAAACAATGGCGGAAAGGGGCGACCTCAATCAACCGATCTTGGTGCGTTTTCACTTCATTTTTATAACTCTCAGGTTGAACAACCTACTTAAACTAAACAATTTTTTATTATTAAAAATCACTCAGTTTTAATCAGGTAGCTGTTGAGGGCCGCGACATTACCACAGTTGCCTGCCGTTTTCTAGTCGTTAAGCTAACTTTTCTCCCATTTCCTCAGGCCGGCGCTCTCTTGCCTCAACTGCTACATGCCGAAAAACAGTAGCAAATCGATAGTCTTACCGAAGGAATCATCATCATCCTCATCGCCATAATAATCAACCCAAATCATCATAATAATAAAGGCAAGTGAAGCAAGCAATCAACATGGCAGCGACAACGACGATCGCAGCGCACCTAATCCAAGTCACTTCCGCTGATAAATATTCGCCTGTCTCAGTCCTACATAGACGACAATGAATTAACTGAATAGGGAATGAGGACGAGGGGAAAGGAGGAGAGTTCCCAGGGAGGAATTATTTGTGGGGCTGACAAGGGGCAATCCAGGATGGGCACAGGCAGAAGAAGGGAGAGAGAGAGAGGTGGGGGAAATCGACGACTGCTACCTACTCGAGGTTAATTTCAACTCGGGGTGTTTTCATTAATGCATGAAAGTCGATAAACATGGGCATATTTATGGGAGCAAGACTCAAGGAAGGAAGGAAAGAGAGCCCCTAAAAGGCGGGGTCGTAAAGGATTTTGGGGATGGAGGGGTGAGGAAGAAAACAGGAAGACGACATCAAGCAAGAGAGAGATGGGTGACATTTAGGACAGAAAAGACATTTCTCCTTCGACGTATATACATAATATATGGCAGTCAAGATCGATATTTTCTGGGGGTGAAAGAAAGATGATGAGGTGCTGTAACGGGGAGCAATAGACAACATGAAGAAGGATGTCATGTGGGGGGGGAGGAGAGGGACAGAGGCAGGAGGAAGGGAGCGGGGAGAGGGAACAGGGCAAAATTCAGGTATAGATACTTCAAAAGGAGGAGGAGGAAGACGAAAAAAAAGGTACAAGAAGGTTATTACTATCTATTTCGTGCCTATATTTAATGATCCTAACCCTACTGAAGCAGAAGGGGAAGAGAACCCTCCTCCTTTGAACTCTTCATTGCAGGGATTCTCCTTACAAACCCCCTCTGTGCACACAGACGGACGCCAATGTCATTCAAGCAGCGACATATTCACAAGAAAATGACGCCATACAGGGTAGGGAAGGAGGAGGGGGTTGAAAACGGGTGGAGAGAAATGCCACTGGACATATCATTGCAGGCAGAGAGAGGGAGGTAGAAGGATGACGTGGACCACTTTAATAACGAAGAGGGGCCATAAAACGGACTGTCTTCCTTTCCATCCTCTAGGCAGTGGTCAGTCTCTTGGCATCATATGCATGATTAATTTACTTGCCGCAACGAAGCAGCAAATTATCATAAAGAAAAGAGAGAAATAAGAGCCCTATGTTGGGGAACAGGCAACGAAAGGGTTTAAAGAAGGGCATGGGGTGGGGGTCATATGACATCATTCGAGTGTTGCATACCTCAACGCTAGTGCCCTATTCCAACTGACCCATTACAGCTTCAAATAGCTGTAATTCACTATTGAAGAAATGTAGTGAATTACTCGGCCAGGGTGGTGGCTGAGTGACCACTAGACATTTTCGGCATTTGGGATATTTTTGGATACTTAGTGATTCAATATGACTCTGAATCGTTATTTTATGTAAAAATTAGGTAATTATATGCTAATAGGTTTTTAATTAAAACAGTATATTAGAGATCCAAAATTTAATTTATTTAATACTTTACAGAACCTCCCATCACATCGATTACCGCCTTGACAGCCTTCCCCAAAACCAGTCCCGAGGGTCAGTGTACCAACAGGAGTTTGGACGCCTTTCCATGACCTATCGGGGCCACGTTTTCATCTTTACGGATGGGTCAAAGGTTGGCAATGCTGTAGGTTGGTCGGTCCTTACAACTGGTCAACTCATAGGGGACCGCCTCCCAGGCGTCACCAGTGTCCCAACTGCAGCGCTCACAGCTCTGCAAAGGGCACTGGAACTCATCCATAGTTTGAACAACAGACCCTACATGGTTGCAACTGACTCGCTATCCAACCTTCAGCTGTTACACACCCTTTATGGAAAACATGCCATCAGTGGCGGATCCAGGATTTTAGTCGGGGGGGGGGGGGGGGCTAAGCTAATACGAGGGCGTTGAACTAAAGCTCACATATTATGCGAATATAAGTTTATATGTGCATAGGGGTGTTGCAACCCCAAAAATCCCACCCTGGATCCGGCGTGCATGCCATCCTCCAGGGTGTGCACAAATTGCTTCTTGTGATTTATAAGCAGGGCAAGACAGTGGTTTTTATGTGGGTTCCAGGGCATGTCGGCATTATGTCCAACGAGAGGGCGGATGCCGATGCCCGTTAGGTGGCCCACCTGCCAGAAGACACTGGCATTGCTATTCCCTACTCTAATGCCCTTCTGATGTTGTGGCAGACCGTCCATAGTCAATGGCGGTCCCAGTGGTTTGCAGCTGGACAGTGGCGTCACTAGGGGGTGCAGGCCGCACCGAGTAACACCACTCACACCACGACAAAAGGGGTGACACCAGAACAGAAGAAGAAACAGCAGGCCGAGCGGCTTTTTTTCGGAGGTAGAGAGGGTGATACCATGGCGTCACTGCACTGGGTGACGCCAACCCTAGCGACGTCTCTGCAGTTGGATATTAGTTAGTGGTCACATTAATATGACCAGGGACTGTAGGTTCAATTCTAACCAAGGCTGACTGCGTTTTATCAGGCTAGAGAGAGGGAGGGAGAAGAATGCTCCCATTCTCTTTTTCAGATTATAGCAGGGTCGCATACCGATTTGCCCTATCGGAACTGGAACTACATGGGTGATCCTATTAGACAATATTTTTATGCGTCCGGCTGTCGACCTAATGCCGCAGTCTCTTATTTTGAAGTCGGCCTACTTTCTTCACAGAGGCAATCAGCAAGGGCGAACTCCTGCAACTGGGAAGTCCGTGTAGCGAGTGTTATATTACCTGCAGGGGTGCCATCGTGCATATCACACCACCCAGTGGCGTCACTAGAGGGTGAGGGCCACACCGGGTGACACCAAAGAAGAAGAAGCGGCTTTTTTCGGGCGAGAGGGGGGTGACACCAACCCTAGTGACGCCACTGATCCACCTGCCTCGATCAGGTTAGAACCTGCAACCACAGATGCACGACCTCTCTCTTTCTCTCTCGAGTGAAAGAATCCACGCCCAGGATCGCGCCTGCAACGCAACATCGGCTCAAACACCCTACTCTGCACCACCGATGGGCACTAAAAGAACTCTTTCAACATGGAGCCTGCCATATAAAAATACTTCGGGTATCAAAGCGGCCCTTTACCGTAAGCGGGAAAAGAGCTTAGATTGACGGAGATGACACGTTGGTTACTAGCAATGCGGGAGGAGGAGTGGATAACTTGAAAGAAGTAAATTCAGTTGGGACCTAACTATTACTGCCCAATGGTAACCTACTGTTCTAATGAGGGGCAACTGCGGCTATCCTCAACTTCCAAAGAAAGGACACACCCGCCCGTGCGTGCCAGTATTTACCACGAGGAAGCGATCATGACATAACCGGCCAAAACACGTGCTGCAAACGGTCATTGTTGCCACACGTGATTCGTCGACAAAAATATGTAAAGGTAGTCACGTTTGAAGCACGTTTTTCCACGGACACCCGGGGGGGGGGGGGCGAACTCCTACACCTGAGAATTTTGATGGTCCTACATAGGCCTTATATATTCGGGTAAAAGTCGTGTGGGGGGAGGGCAAATGCAAATAAATAGAAATTACAGTGAACATAGGGCCTAACCTCACCATTACTTTTCAGGTCATCCGATGAGGGCAATTCGTAAAATATGAAATTTTCGGTTTCTTTCTTTTTTTAAGTTTTTCACTAAGACTTTTCTGTTTTGCCCCACCATTTCGTATCAGGCCATTCTATCTCTTTCTGTAATACATTCTGAGCTTTTCCACATTTATGATTTGCCCTTTCTCAAGTTCTCAACGAAAGGTGAAAGGGGTCTTGAAGTCCTAAGTGCAGTGGTGCCATTGTAGCACTCACTCCACGAGGCCACTTTCCATTCAAACGTAAGGTGCAGACTTCAGGGCCGGCCTTCTCTATAAAGGGGCCCGGGTGCAAAAATCCTTTTGGGGCCCCAAAACATTTTTCCAAAAGTAAAAATAAAAGAATTCAGAGTATGGGACTACTCTTAGATTAGCTCCTATCCCATTCTGAGATCCTTCCTAATTTGGGAAGGTATTACATTTTTGGATGATGCCATGTGTCCTAATATGTCGTCATTGCATTTATGAGTTTGTCTGAAAGCTTATGTGGACAGCCTGCGGCTGGCAATCAGTTCATGGAGCAGCCGAGTGACCCACAACACCAGAAAGGTTGTACAACCCTGGTGTAGTTTAATGGAAGGGTTGTTAGGTTACGTTTAGGTTATGTTGCATTGGCAGGGACGAATGACGGACGTTGCCCCTACAATGATCTGGGCCCTGACGGGTACTCATGATGGGGCCCGGGTGCAATGCACCCTCTGCACCCCCCCCAGGATTGCCGGCCCTGGGTGCAGTAGGGACTTGGCATGAGAAAAAGCCATCCCCACTCTACTAGGATCGAACCTGCAATCAAGGGTTCAAGCACGCCTACTAATGCACCACCGAATCCTATTCTTATGGCGAGAAGACCTGTTTACATTACGTGATTCAGTCATTGAGAAACAAAAGTGACTCTGAATTTGAATCGCATTGCCTGGGTCAATTATGAAATGGGGAGGGGGTATCCCCAACACCCTTTAAATCGCCTATCGGATATCCACCTGGCCGAAAGGAAAAACAGAACCTTTTCTCACGCGAGATGAACGAGAACTCGACGGCCTCACGTGAATCCCAAATTATAGTGACGTCATGGACGGTAGTTACCTTCACCCTGTAATCAAGCAACGAAACTGATTATGGGGTCAGGGGTTATACACGTCAACAACCCTCGTCATCAACATTTGCGCCTGCGTACTATTAACATAAACTGAACGTCGCGTGCAACTGCCACACACGTGAACGTGCGTGTAGTTGTACGAGTTTCCGTAAAACGGGGAAAAACGACCATCGCGTGTCACGGCACGTGACACAAGTACGCACCTGAAATTCCGTCTTCTCCCTTTTCTTTCTTTCCCCTCCCCAAAATCTACTCAAGGAAAAAACAATGGAGGATGCGGACGGGGGGAAGGTGAAAGGAGGAATTATGCACCTTAAGTAATGATTGAGGAAGAGAAGAAGATGACGGATAGTTCGGCGGCAGGGTGAGAGGAGGGGGGGACCAAACGCCCTTCGATTTTACCTGCTCTCTTCCCTTTTCTGTAGTAACAAGGGCTCTTCAAATGGGATTCAGATTCCACGCGCTTGTATTCTCCATGGGATGCTCCACCCTGCGGAGCTCGTTACAAGTATAGAGTGCCATGGAAATAGAGAGATACTTTTGAAAATGACGCCGCTAATTGACGCTGACGCATTGGCAAAGTGAGCAAGGTGGAGGAGGAGGAAGAGGAGATGAGGGACGAGGGGTGACGGGAGAAAGAGGAGGACAGGAACAATATTAACATTTGGCAGAGGATTTGAGAACACGGTGATGGACAGTGGCCGTAGCCTGCGGCTCTTTGAAGCGTTTTCCAAAGCCCGTTGGGAGAGAGACAGTCGAACAGATGTTGCGAGTCGTCACGCAGGCGCACAGGGAACCGGATGCGTGTGTGTGTGTGTGGGTGCGGTTTATGTTGCACCACATGACTTACAAACAAAGCAAACTGCCTAGAAGCTCGCGGCAGTTAGCTTGAGCATGTGTTTGCCTTGCTTTGCTACTGGTCCTTCCCACGAATTGTGACAAACATTTTGAGACGTTCATAAAACGTTTGTAAGCATTAAGTGCCTTCATCAATATAGGCATACTAGTCCAATAAAAAGGTAGCGAACGTGTTCGATCGAATGTTTTTAGGGATGCTACGAAAACTCAGTATCCATAAAAGACTATTTGCTGCAAACATTTTCAAATGTTCGTAAACACTGCGTTCATTCGCAATTCCATATTGCGATAGGGGGCACGGCCTGTGTAACAAATGGTTTCTCCACAAAGCGTGCTATCACTGAAGTTAAGCAACGCAACTCAAGTTATTACTGACATGGGTGGCCGCTTGGGAAAACTGGGTACCGCTAGTATCCAAAAATCGTCGCATTAGTGTAGTGTCTGTGCAGTCCCTGCATCAGAACTACACAGTGGACAGCGGTCTAATGACCTTGTAGTTGAAGGGCCCTAAAACACCAACAAACAAACAAACCAAGCGTGCTAAAAACTTAAAAAAACAAGCAAGCATTCTTTGATGTTCCCAAGGCGAACGTTCTTCCTACTTCGTGTGCGCTTGAAGTCTCCACTAAATGCGGCATTGAGCTTCGAATGCTTCTTTTTAGCATTCGCAAACATTTTAATGCCATTGCCGGGGACTTAGTTAACACAGTCTTATCACGCAGCTAACGAACATTCGTGGCTGTACTGCCACTCGATGAAAGAACTATGACGAGGGAGAACAAATGAGTTCGGTGGCGTTTATTTCAACTTGTAAATCAAGCGAACGAATTCGGTTTGCACCGTCACAACCCTTTCCACTAAAATCTTTTGTTCTCAATTCTAAGGTAAGAGCCCCTTGTCATCTTCAAACCCCTGCCTAAATCACACCATTGCAGTGTGGACTGCGCGCACATCGACCTTTAGAATTGGGCGGCGGCAGCAGCAGAGGAGGACGAGGACTTGTTTATCTTTTGGCCACGGGACGTCCGACGAGCACTCAAAAGAAAAAAGACGCCCGCATACAGAGTGACAACAAAACTACATGATCAGGGGGTCCCTTAAACACTTTTATTTTCGACAAAAAAGAGGTGGAAGGGAAAGGGGATGGCGTAGAAAACAGAGGGGAAGTTACATATATGTAGTCGTCTCGTCAGGAGATTAATAATTATAAGTGGTGCATTGTTACCGCGCTACCAGGTGCGTTGTGCAATATACACCTCACCTGAGCTAGAAAACAGGCCTCTAGTAGATCTGAATAATGCCCCTATGTCGTCCCCCTACCCACACAAAGAATATTACTAACGGGAAGGAGGAGGGGAAAAGAGAAAGCTGCTCCTACACCGCTGACCTTCTCACTCCATAAAATGTAATTTTTGAGGGGAAAGGGAAGGGGGAGGGAGATATTTTGAGGAGGAAGCGAAAGGTGGGAAAGGAAAAAAATCCGAATTGTGAATGAGGACCAATTGTCGAAATAAGGCCCTGGAGTCAGGCAGAACAAAAACATGAATTCCGCTCCAATTAAATGATGCACACCGGCATCAGGTTAGCCCCCCCCCCTCACCTTCACTACAATAAGCCTAGTAGCAGCATCCCTTTCTTTCCAAGCGGACATGGAATAAGGACAACTCTCAACCTCCGTATATATAAGATCCAGTTCTTGTATGTGTTCGATTATTGCGTCGGTGGTTCCAGGTTCGATACTGCATCGAGATCGGTTGACTTCTTTCGAGCGAGAAAGAGGTCGCTAGTACGCCTTCCGTCGGACGGGAAATGAAGCCCAGGCCATTTGTGGTGTACAATGTCATTTGTACTTAAAAGAGTCCTCTCTACTATGCAATGGGCAGATGAGGCAAATGGAGGAGCGCCCCAACGAACAGTAGACCGACGATAAATGAGCTTAGGAGTTGCAGCTCTGATAGCCGGCTGCGTAAATATATGATTCAATAGATCGCCCATGTGTCCATTCAGAGGGACGAAGATGGGTACTCGACCCTGCCATATGCTAGAATCCGAAGCTACTGGATGTCTTTCACGAACAGTAGTAAGGGTCCCCCCCAATCGTCCATCTAACCTGGGTCACAATGTAGGCTATATTTCCTATAGTGAAGAAAGATCGGTTTCGTTTTAGTTTCGCTGGTGTTTTAGGACCCTTCAACTACAATGGTCATTAGAGACCCGTCCACTGCTTAGTTCTAATGCAGATTTCGGGTATTAGCACAACCCAGTGGTCCCAAGAAGTCACCCATGCCAGTACTATTCGGGGTTGCCCTGTTTAACTTCAGTGATCAGACGAGAATTGGTGTGTTCAACGCAATACAGCCGCTCACCTTATGTCGAATGGAAAGTAAAGTCGTGGTCCCATTTGGGCGAGGAGGGTGGGGGTGTACGATGTCATCACTAACCATTTTGTCAGAAGGTCCCTTGTCCCACTGTGACACATGGGGATCTATTCTTTCTTACACACTAACATGTTGCGGAGTCAGCCAAGAAGCCATAACAGGCCGAACCCGAAGGAGGCTGTTCGCAGGTGAGGAGGAGGTAGGTGTAAAGGAGGTAGGAGAGGGGAAATTTTCAGCACCCAACGTTCCCTACCAACCACCCATGTTGGTACTAACGTGGGTTTGCGTTGCTTAACTTCAGTGATCTCACGAGAACTGGTGTGTCCAACGCAACTTGGCCGCACAATATTGGACGATATTTTTAAGCAGCCGGCTGATGATTTAATACTGAAATTCTTTACTTATTGAACGTCGGCCTATTTGCTTCTTTAGGGCACTTTCACGCCACCGACGCCAAGAGGTGAGCTCCCACACCTGGAAATTGTTGTCGAGCTTCACGTATTCATGTAGGCCTACAAGCCTAGAAAGGGCTCTTTTACGTGCAGCAGAGTATCGTACATACCGTACGTGAGGTGCGCTGGAGATCTTCTCTCTGTCCGCCTCGCCCAGGACTGAACTTCGAACCATTAATGCACTGGTCCAGCAAGTACCTTTGCACTACCGAGGCGGGTAAAAGAACCCTTTCCACATGGAGAAAATCTCTTTGTAGATTGGCAAAAGGATCTCGCCCAATTGGTGCCGGTCGGCCTGCGAAATTGTCTTATTAACTTTCTTACAATTCGCCCATGGGCTGGTAGGACAAATGAATCCCTGCCGTAGGCTTGAAAAAGCATGCCGGTAGTCCAGAAGGACCTTTTACGTGTCCTGAAAATCTATTGGTCACTTCCCTCCCCCTTTATTGCTTGATGTCCAGGGATCTCACAGATAAGTGGAGTTGCAGTATCACCGCGTCTCCACGGCTGGGAGTCGAACTCTGTATATCTGCATTTCAGGTGGAGACAGAGGCAGTTCGTCTATTCGCCAAGGACACGGTGACGCCCAAGCTCGTCGGGAGAACCCCAAGAATCTGAATGGTCCATGGGCAGTGTTGGCCCTAAATGATGACGGCAACGCATGCGCAAATCAATGTTAATGAATACTACATGGGGAAGCTTTGGATCGGGTGTAGCAAGCTGACAGCCCACTATCATTAGCAACGGTCTAGCCGGGGGAGGGAGTTAAACCCCTCTCCCCCTTGTGCATTGGCTGCCAATTTCTTATCACGGATCAGTTATCTACGGCGAAGCGCTATATACCCTATCGCCGGTCATACCCCCCTTTAGAAAATCCTGGCTACACCAGTGACCATTAGTCCAATTGTTTTGTTGTTAGGGCCCTTCAAATGCAAAGGTCATTAGAGCCCCGTCCACAGCATAGTTCTTATGCAGAGACTGCACAGACACTACACCAATGCGACAATTTTTGGGTATTAGCAGCACCCAGTTTTCCCAAGCGGCCACCGACGTCAGTACTAGCTGCGGGTGTGCTGCTTAACTTCAGTGATCAGACGGGAACTGGTGTGTCCAACGCAATTCGCCGCTCCCACCATTAGCCCAAAACTGAGACATATGGCCATTCGAGGAGTGGCCATAAGGCAGTAGGATGGGGCTGGCGTCGGCAAAAGAAAGTACACCTTTGACAGTGCGGGACGTCCTCTCGCGGTAAAACATCTCTGAAAGATCCTTTAACTATTTCTTTCTAATTCGGTAAAATTGTAGGACACAACCAGTGTGTGGTCTAGTCATAAACACGGGTCATCCACATGGCACCAAAAGGGCGTTCATCAAATTTACACGATCAAACTCAACGCGAACATCATCTAACAAGAAAATCAGAGTGTGTCAGGAGGATCTCTTTCGAGTAGACAAGGTCAAAGGTGAATTCCCTTTACCTTATTCCTGAACGAGGAAGAACGCTTCAGGAGATTAGTGAGCAACACAACGGGTTACTTAATGTCCACCTATGAATTCCATTTATCGAACTGGGGCTCCAACTTCTTCCGCATAGCAAGGGGGTTTCTTTAGGGTGGGCAATAACGTAATATCGTACAGAGAGGGCCACTGATTTTAGTGTCGGAAACTCAAAAAAAGAAACGGTACTTTTACCAATGCCGGCAACGAAGGGGAAAAAAGAATTCCACAATAAGGGACTGGCAAGAAAAAAATTTCAAGAAATTTGGTGGTCATTTGGCCACGACCACACTCACCAAAAACAGCAAACGTTCAGAATTACTCGCGTCCACACTTGCCGCCATTTGTAACCGAACAAAGTCCTGAGAACATTGGCATGCACGTGCCGCCCTCGTGCGGTCCCAATGGAACACTTTGTTCCATTCCAACCTCTCCCACGCAGGAATGCATCTGGATGGCGTCACTGACAAGGCTTCATTCCATTTATTTTCGCTCTCTCACATTTCGGCGTGGCGTGGACTCACGCTCACATGCATCACAATTTTGGCCTTATTGGTGAATCTGGGTCTATGTGTGTCCCAACAGGAGGAGACCAAAAAGAACAGGACTGGACACGTCAGAGGACGATCTGGTGGTCATTTCGCTCCTTTTTTTAATGTCTATATTTTATAATAAGTAATAAGGCTAAAAATTCAGTCCGTGGGCCAATGAGTTTCTCGGTCATGGGGACGAAAATGGGCACAAGTCAGTAAAGGCCACTTCACAGGAAAAAAAAAATGCCAACTGATGGCAATAGATTTCACGAAGAATGCATTTTTACTGTGGATATCAAATGGGCCCGGAGGTGTCCCAAAGGATGTACCCATCACCATACACGTCCCAACATTCGGGACTTGAACTCGAGTCGTCCGAGGGTCAAGCTCATCGAAGCCAATCGAATCATCTTGAGTCGAACAAGGGAGGCTCGTGTCGACAGAATCCGATGGTCATTTTGCGAAGGGCGGTTAGGATGACTTACAGCGGGCCCCCGCCATAAGGCAGCTGGAACTAAATCGGGAAAACTGAAGGGTAGGCAAATATTAGTCGTTGCTTATCGTAGAATCCTTACGATAATACTGTGAAATAATTGGAGTTCCCAAATAGGTTTAAATACACCCACCTTAGAATTACTACAAGGCCCTTTGAAAGAATTCGATTAACGTCAGATGCACCAATAGGGCCCCTCATTCTCTATTTTAGGTCTTATTTTACTTCCACCTCCAAGACTAATCGATAAGCAACCTTGTCAATTAGTAGGTGGACGATTGATGACTGATGACCATCAAAGGGCAACGTCTGTGCCCTAAGGAGTTATTCACTCCACTGCCTCCTAGATTTGAGTAGGGAAAAGAGAGAGGGAATGCAGGGTACGTAAAAATGCAATGGGCATCTCGATGGATGTAGAAGCCAAGTTCGCAGCCGGCCGTGGTCGACGATTAGCCTCACTAATAAGGCGGCAGGGAAAAAGACCTAAAGTACCTTTTCCGTCAGATATGAAAGAAATGTGGTAGGCGGATATGTGGTGCCCAGTAGATGGATATGTGATGGCACCACCCCCTTGTCCGCGTACCCTGAATACTCTGGAAAAGAAAACGAATTCAATCTTAAAGCAGTTTCCTTGGCACGTTTTGGAAGGGCCGCTTGGTTTACTTTCCAGGGAACTTTCAATGTCCTTATGGAGGTTCGCAGAGGGGAGGGTGGAGGGGTAAATGGGGCACTAGTACCCTCTCTGAGATCGATAAAAAAAAGCTTAAAAGGCGTAAAATACAAATTGGGCAGGAAATATTCGGATAATACAAATTGATCAGATCCGATTCCTGAAATACTGTCTCCAAATTTGTCTCCCCTCGCCCTCCTCTTCTGAGAAATTTTCTGTGGAAGCCTATGACAATTCAGAAAGAAATACGAAAGCGTTTGAGAGCGGTGAATTGCGTTGGACACACCAGTTCTCGTCTGATCACTGAAGTTAAGCAGCGCAACCCCAGCTAGTACTGACATGGGTGGCCGCTTGGGAAAACTGGGTACCGCTAGTATCCAAAAATCGTCGCATTAGTGTAGTGTCTGCAGTTTCTGCTTCAGAACTACACAGTGGACGAGGCTCTAATGACCTTAGTAGTTGAAGGGCCCTAAAACACCAACAAACAAACAAACGAAAGCGTTGACGAACATCACTACCATCGTGACCAAGGGTTTTTATGGTCCATAAAAAGTCCCACCACTGTTGGGATAAGTTATTCGAGACAGGGGTGGTGGGATTCCCGCTTTAAACTTAAAAGGCTCATTTCGTGACGGCCTAGGAGAAAAATACAGAGACACACGGAGAGAGCCCCAGGCAATGACAGACTACCAGATGAAAAGGAAGGAGTTGTGACGGGGTCATGGCCCCGTTCTTAGCACTTTTTTTTACACCTGCAAGCATTGGTCAACAACGTTATCAAAATGTGAATGGCGTTTGATGAGCTACCACATGGGTCACCCAGCCCCAAGTAGACGGAAGGTCGAGAGAGAGAGAGAGAGGGTCAGTGGGAAATTTAAGGCAAAGCCTATATTTTCGCAATCGCTCGCCTCTTACATGGCCAACAACGGGGGGGAAGGGGGGGGTCCAAGCATGAATCAGAAGTCAAGTATGATCATATTCCGCTAAGCATGTAAAAGTCCTAAAAATTAGGGTTAAGAGTAACCATAAGTGCTCTGAAAACGGTACTTTTAATCGGTCTTATCGGCAATTGACCCACCCTATAGACTTGCTCCCCTCCCCCAAAAATATACTTTCTATAAAAAAAACCTTGGTGCTTAAAATTGAATGTTAATAGGGCTCTTTACGGGCTCATGCGTAACTTCTTCGCTATGGCCACTCCCAAAAAAGACCTAAACGACAAAAATACGTCAATAAGGAAATATAGAATCAAATAATGAATATGAAATTAAGGATTTTCATTAGGGCATACGACAGACCGGAATAATCGTTAAGACCCACAACGTTTCTAAGAAAAGTGCCCCAAACGCCGAGTAGCGAATTTGACAAAGGCTTAAAACTATCCGTACGATTAGGCTTATTGATTAGCACCGCTCCTTGTATAACCCTACATATTTTTTGGCTCATTTTAGGGACATTCAGAAATGGTGTGGGCGACTGTGTTACTTTTGGCGATGACCTCTGCTCCGTCCCTTCCGAAAAAGGACGAAAAGCAAGCCGGGGGAGAGGCGGGGTGTGAGCCAGAATGAAGGAGAAAGATAAAAATGACGACTAGAAAAACGGCCAGGAAAAAAAAGGAGAGAGGGGGGGTCCAACAACCCTTTCTTACCTTTTACTGTTTCGTCGCCGTCGTTTGGTGGCGTACACAGTGCCTAACTGATTCATGGCGGCGCATATCAGAACACTGTGCTGGAGCAAGGGCATGTCCGAAACACCCTGGACGGAGAAGGTGTCGGCGGTGTCCAGCCACTCTGACCGATGGTCGCCGTGGCGATCAGCGGCTTCCTCATTCACTGTCACGCGACGATGATGAGCCGGAGGGAGAAGAGATCAAACGGTGAAGGGTCAGGGAGTAGGTGGGACGGAGGATGGGAAAGGAAGAGAGAGGCAGAGGAGAGGGAGGAGGATAAGGCCGAGGGACCGACAAGAAGGGTCAATTCCGAAGAGCAAAAAAATTAGCGTACACACGACACAGGTTACGAAATCGTTACGCGTTTTTCTCCGTTTTTTAAAGATGGTCACAGCACTGACCGATGGTGATACCCACCGGAGAGGCGAAAGGGTTTACGTGTAGAAAGACGGAGAAGGGGTTATCTATAAGTCTATTTATATCTACACAGAAACCCTTCAATTTTCACCAACCGTTGGGGTGTCCGTAACACGAAATGGACCGTCACTCGCACACACTCAAATTCTTCGGCCACAATTCCTAGCTTTGAAAAAATGATCCAATTTTAATGGTCCGACACAGGTGGTGATATCAGGTAATGTTGATGACACTGAAGGGGTCGCGACAGAAGGGTTGAGGAGGTGCAGCGTGTTGCGAAGAAGGACAGAGGGTGGAGTAGAACAAAAGAGTAAAATCCACGGTCACCAACAAGGGGTCTGCTACACTCCTCAACGTGACGACGAGAATAAAAATCACTGCCACCGACTCATACTGAGCAGCCCGTAGTCCACTGGCGATTTTAGTTTCAAGTGAGAGAGGGTGGACGGCATAAAAATGTGACGGAAGAGGGGAAGGGGTTAAAGGGGGTAGAGAACCCCTCTCACCGTGGTGTGATCTTCGAGCGGTTCACACGCCGGCCGACCTATCCAGATCACAAACAGGTTAACTACAAATTAGCAAGGCCAAGGTCAGGTATAAGTTGTGAGCCATCGATGGGTTAAAAACAGGGTAGGATGAAGAAGGAGAAGGGGGATAGGAGATGAGAAAGGATTAGAAGGATAAGGAGGAAGAGGAGGTGGACAGCGGTCTCGTATTGCCGGACACCAAGATGAACAAGACACCCTCTCAATGAGGTCGTGGCAGCACTTCACACGCGGAGGCAACATCACGTAAAACACACATTTAGGGCTGAAGGGGAAACAAAACGAAGGCGGAGAGCGAGCCAGAGACCAGGGGTGTGAGGAGAAATGTAACAAAAAAAAAATATACACAATCGAGAGGAGGGTAAAGGTCACGCGACAGTAGATTGGACCACGCAACGATCTCGGGTAGTTTAAAAACACACTATAGACACACACCAAGCGCAGCGAGCACACAACACACACGCGGAATGCACGCACGTGGACGAAGGCAACGACGACTGCACGCGCTCGCGTTCGAAAGCTGCTCCAACAAACAGAGACGAACGTGTGTCCATGGGCAGCGATGGCGATTCCAGAAGTGGCTCTCCAACTGAGGGGAGGGGGATGGTGGTGGTAGTGATGATGATGCTGTTACTCGTTGCGTCGACACCAGTGGCTCTGGGGTAATGACGGCAGCAACAAGCCCTTAAGGCAAGAGTGAGGAGGTAAGAGGGTGAAGAGGAGTAGTAGTAGTCAAACGCGTGGGCGGCGGTGGTCAACGAGGTAGTAGTTATCAAATTCACAGTGGAGGGAGGAGGGTTCGAAACCACTTTTTCTCTCCCCTCTCTTTCGTGGATAAGTCCGTTCGGTGTAACACACTAGACATGCAACTAAGAACTACCAGCAGCCATTACACCTTTCACTGCTGCTGCTGCTGCACCATCATTTCGTTGACGTAACAGCATTCGTCGGTGCTCGGTGCTCTTGTCGGTGTCGTTGTTGATTGATGATGCGTAGTGGCTACTACAACCGTCTTCACCGCAGCAGTTGTCGTTGTCGTCGTCGTCGTCGTCATCATCATCATCATCGCCGCCGCCGCCACCGCCACCATTATCATCATCATCATTATCATTATCCTAAATCTCCTCGCGCTGAGGCGCGCGCGCGCACACAGCTCCACCTCCCTCCCAGGCAACGACACCGCCTTCAACACAACTATCCACCAATCGGAGAATGGCGTTCGAGCGCGAGCTACACGTGAAAACAGTGCTGCCAACTATCGGCACGATGCAAGAACCTCCTGGTATCTAACACAACGCCGACAGATAGCAGCTACCTGCCGCTAGCAGACAGCGCACTTTAACGAAGAAGGTAAATCAATGGCACAGGTGAGAGAGCAACGGCGTTCAACAAACGGTGCAAGAACCCAGAAGCGCACTGCAGTAGTATCGGCCATGGAAACGTCCACGACACCTACCGGAAAGAAGTGTCAACTACGGTCGGCCATTGAAGTAGAATGGACGTACCACCGAAAAAAGAGACGATGGGTAGTTCTGAAAGTAAGATAAAAAAAAGTTGTTAAGCATGCAATTCTGTTCCTACATAACAAATGTTTCCTTCCTAGGACATGTTGCAAGAAATGGAAGAAGTACAAGTCCGGTACAACTTGATATCCCCACCACTTCACCCCGTCCTCACCTGCACCGACGCTGTGTACCCACTAATATCAAATGGTTACGTCATCACGTCCATTTACAAAGGGATTGGAGGACAGAGGATTCAACATTATGATCAAAGGTTTGCTCATGAGCTGCTTCGCGAGCATTCACTGAGTCCTGGCCCTTTCAGCAATACTTTTTTTGTTGGTGTTTATCACCTGTGCCAAAGGTCATTAGAGCCCCGTCCACAGCATAGTGATGCAGAGACCGCACAGACACTACACAACTGCGACGATTTTTGGGTATTAGCAGTACCCATTTTCCCAACCGGCCACCCATGTCAGTACTAGCTGGGATTGCGCTGCTTAACTTCAGTAATCAGACGAGAACTGGTGTGTCCAACACAATTCGCCGCTCCCTCTCAGCAATACGCAACAGGCCCAAAATTGCTATCGGGTCAGTTTGCACCCGGCCGTTAACAGGTCGTCATCTTCCAGTAAGTTCAACAGTTCATTATTAATCAGACTACTACCACTATTACTACTAACCCTTCTCCCGCCTATGGTACCGGAATGGGTATCCAGTTCCGTTCCATTTTGTCCCATGTGCGATCTGTTAAACGGTAATTTTTACGTAGCCGGCTTCCAACCTAACGCTGCAACTCCTATGCCTTCCTTCATTGGGGCACTTTCCTCAACTGAAGTCAAGGGGTGAACTCCTACGCCAGGGGGATTAATTGTGAAGGGGTTTCTTTACTTGCTAATGACATCGCCTACACTTCACGGCCTCGACCCAGTGTCGAGTCTGAAACCACTGACGCACGCTCCCCTTTGGGACACAGAAAGGTTCACACTCCCTACCTGCCGCTTTTCAAATAAATTTTTCTTTCTGAAAATATTTCTCTCCTGCTTTCGACATGGTCAGTGCCGGTGGTTCCACGAGAAGAAAAAGACAAGCCCGCCTATGGCAGAGTCGAGGAAACCTATTTGCCCATTTGAGTAGCAGGAAACACACGGACGAAGCGTTAGATGTTGTCTTTCGTAATCGGCTGCCGGCCTAATGCCACAACCCCATGGTTATTTCACGCCGATTCAGCTTTTTTTTTTCTGGGAGAAAATGCCTGGGGATGACTATATCTAGAAAGGGCTCCTTACCATTCGACGGCAGCCGCATGGGGGCTATCCTTTAGCCCGAAAGAAGTCACCCACCTCAACGAGGATCGAACCTGCATTATTTATCGAAGTTAAGGACGAGACCAGTTCCTCTATCTGGGAACTTTCCCAGGTGCGCCTTCCTTCGGATAGAAAGTCAGTGGCCTATCGTGTAGTATGGACGCTGTCACCATAATAATATCCTTATTTCTCCTGTGCAGGATTGGGCTTGTGTTCTGGCCCTCCACTCTCGCCTAACCCCAACCAGGTCGCCACCCACCCCCACACTATCATATTTCCTTCGTACGACCTGACTTGCTGCTACGTCTGCTTAGATTTCTCCTGCCCCGGTGCTTTCAATAACCTACATCTCTGTGATGGACCTAACCTATATTAAAAGAAAGTAAGGGGCTGCATAAAAATACCATTCAATTCTTTGCCCGTGTCCCCTGCTCCAGCGGAACAAACAGATTCTTGAACGTACCATAGGCGGGAAATTGTTTGGAATGATGATGACATATAGGCATACATACGGGGAACCAAGTTTTTATTTTTTTCCCATCCGAGTTATAGGATGGAGTGCCCATTTTGTCCCATCCGGACACACAGTGATCTAGTGAACGGCATTTTTATGCTTATAGTCAGCCTTTATGGGGGGACAGTGCCGGATTTACCATTAGGCTAAGTAGACTGAAGCCTAGGGCCTCAACATTTAGTGGGCTTTAAAACTTAAGAAAAGGGCCTGAAAAGGACTTGGAAACGACCTCATACTGAAATAGCCTAGGGCCTCTCAATATCTAAATCAGGCACTTACACTGAGGCCGGGAGGGAGAGTTCCCCATACTACAAATATTTTTTACCTCCTGTAGAAAGGGTCCTTTTATGTACAATGGTGACATCGTACGTACCACATGGGATCACTAATTTACTTCTCATCTGACGGAAGGTGCATTTGGGGCCTCACCCAGGATCGAATCTGCAATCACTGGGGCATGGATATAGTATGCTACTTTTCTGTCACCGAGATGGGGTTTTCGCTACACTGACCGGACAGTAAACAGGTAAGAAGTTGGATAATCCATTCATCCGGAAGTCCGCAAGTGAAACTTATAGATTTTTTGGGGGTGTCATTGGCGATGTAACAAAATGCAGACTTCGTATTAAAAAAAGGAGAAGGTCCTTTACCGCCGTTTGATTTTTATTTATTTTCTCTTGTCGTTCTAAAGTGTATTGACATTCGGTAGACATATTGATTTGACTTCCAAGTGACAAAGGGCATATGTAGGCGCACATATAAAAAAAAGCACCTTCAGGCTGGAATGTCCTCCATGTCAGAAGTTAAGGCGCTCGGTCAAATTGGGTGTCAAACACACTCCAAGATAACAAAGACGACGAGGATTTGTATTTTCTAACAGTTGTATATTTACTCGACAGAAAAAAATAAATAAATTCCTAGTCACGCGAATAAAAACCAATACGTCTGTTAACAACGAAAGTTAAAAAAGGAAGGAGGGAAAAGGGGGGAAAAAAACCAACCGGCCTGTCACGTGACATCGCAAAAATTTTTTACCCCATCCTAATCCGCACTGCACTCATTTAAAAAATAAACCACTCCCAGACGGCGCGTGCATCTACGCACGTGGCAGAATTAAAAAAAAATGACGGAACCTTCCATTAAAGTCGGCCCTCATACCCCACACTTCTAAAAAAATCTAAATTGCTCCCCTTGACCACGACATACCTACAACACCAAAAAAAGCAACTACTAAACCCTTTTCCCGCCTATGGCCGGGTATACCTCCTTGTACCTCCGAATGATAACATAAGCGATCTATTGGACAGTTTTTTACGCAGCCGTCTGCCGTCCAAAGCTGCAACAAGCAAGAAACTCCTAATCTTTTTCCGCCTATGGCAGGGTCGGGTACTCATCCCGTCCCTGTGGACGGACACAGGGACGATCTATTGGACGGTGATTTTCCGCAGCAGGCTGCCAACCAAAGCTTCAACACCGATGCTTATTTTTCGTCAGTCTACTATTAGTTAGGGCACTCCACCGAGCACATACACCTGGAAATTTGGCCTCCTCTACTCGTTGCACAGTAGAGAGGGTTCTTTTACGTGCAAATGCCGTCGTACACCACACGGGAACTCGGTTTTGCTTCTCATCCCAAGGAAGGCGCACTCGGGGCTTCACTCGCACCCTGAAGAAGCCAACCTACCTCGATTCAGAATAATGGAAACTTGGAACCACTTCGGCAGTAAATCGTGCATGCTACCTATAGCACCACCTAGCTCTCCACACCCGTTTATCTCCCACCAGGTCCCCTTCCACCCCACAAACGCCATGTCCTTACGGACAACCCGTTTCCACGTCTGCTTTGGTCTCCCCCTACCCCGGGTGCTACCGACCATCTGCATTCCTGGATTTGCGCCACCTACCTGATGATGCAAAATTCTCAAGTGTAGGAATTCGCCCCCTAGCATTGGTGAAGTGCCCCAACGAGCAGTTGATAGCTTTGAGCGACAGCGGGTTGCGTAAAAATACTGCTACGCTGTCTACGCAGGATTAGCGGTACCTAGCGTTCCCAAGCGGCGGCCCATACTAGTGTGTCCGACGCAATACTGCCGCTCAGATGGGTATCCGGCCCTGAAATAGACAGAAAAAAAGGTTATTCTAGTAATTGCTTTTGCTACTCGTTGTATAGCATAGAGCAGTGGTTCCCAACCTGGGACAATTTGATGCTTTGTCTTCAAAATACAGTAGGGAAAAAGAGTTCACTTTCCGAATAATAAGAAATATCTATGTCACCATGGGGCATCACAATTTTAGAGGGGCATGAGTGGGGCATAGCCAAAAAACGTTGGGAAAAAACTGGGATGCAAGGTTTTACTACGTGCAAATGACATCGTAGACACCTTCTTATCCAAAGGAAGTCAACCCACCTCGATCTAATATCGAACCTGGAACTCCTGACACAGTAGTCGAGCACGCTACTACCTGCGCCACCGAGGCAGGTTGACCACAACATACAGTACCTCTTTATCGGAAATTTCCGACAATCGATTTTAAGTTCCGAGAACAACTACAGCAGTAAATTCGAAATTATTTTTGCATCAGGGGCACCCTTATTACACATGATCGAAAAAAGAGGAGGGTCACCTATTTCAAGTGGGTGGGGCTAAACCGTTTTTTTCCGAACGCAAATACTAAAAAAGGTGACTCGTGCAAAGAAACTACGCCCCTCGCATTTTGCACGTGAACCACGCCTCGTGTTGCGTTCTAGGCTGTGTCCTCCGTCAAATACGACGTGCGTCAGTTACTGAAAAGAGGCACAAACGGAAGAGCCACAGAACGGAAATGATACTCCTGAGTCTAGTGCAGACGACGAAGGCCAGTTATTGGTCGGGCGGAGGTGGTCACCAATTATATTAAAGAACCCCCCCCCCCCTGCCCTGCACAATGATAAATACAGAGTTCCAGCCACCCTGCTCTCTCCCCTACCTTTCAGTTTTATCCCTGATTAACATCCGTTAACTTGAGACATGAGAAACAGCGTGGGAAAAGTATAAGAGAAAAATTAGGCCTAGGGCATGGAATGGAAGATGAGGAATGAAGGCCGGGACAGCAAGTAGAGAGAGAGAAGCTTTCTTCCTTACCCTCTTGTCCGAAAACGATTACGCGCCACACTTCTGCCACCTACGCAGCATTTCTTCACCTGAAAGGTCGGCCTCAAGATCGCGCTTTCATCAAGCAGCTCAGGGCTTATTTATTGAGCACAACGAACTCAAGGCCAGATCAAGAGCCCTAGGGATAACGAGAATTCATTCACAACGCATCATTAGAGAGGAACCAAACTCAGGGTGTGTGTGTGTGTGTGTGTGTGTGTATGGAGAGACTGAGGGTGTAAGGCAATGAGAAATAGTTGAGGAGGATGGAATGGCAGGTCAGTGCGGAAGCATCGCCACAATTCAACTACGGGGTGGAGGGTTCAAATGTGATCGAATCGGTCACACTTGAGTGTCCAAATTTCCTTCCAGCAAAGGGGAGGGGACGGTGGGTCGTTAACTCGATTATTTAATGCCGGTCTCTTTACCACTAAAAGTAATTTACCGCCGCCGAGAGAGGAGGAGCGAACTCTTACACCAAGGATTTTTTCCTTTAAACACTGGATCACTACTTTCAGGGCCGTTCCGTCCATAGGTTCAAAGTGTGCAAAGAACACGAGCGGCCTCCCTGATGGGGCGGCCGGCCGCCTTCTCAAACTTAAAAGTAACACGAGACTTTTAGGCTAGCCTCACACTGGAGCCGACTATGTGCGACTCCGACTACGCACGACCTGGTCGGACGACTTCAGTTCTCACATTAAGCACGACTTGGTCGGACGATTTGCGTCAGCGAAACCCCACTCATGCCCCACAGCATTGAAAAGCACAAAAGAAAGTTCTAAAACAAAAGAGACTTTGTGCAAGTCGCACAAAGTAGGAGGAAAATTCCCAACCAGTTGGGATCTAGTCGCAAGTCGGAAGTGCATACACGTAGTGGGACGACTGATTCGCAGCCAAAGTGAGAGGATGCATAGGGAAACAAGGAATGGGATCGTTTGTGCATATTTGTACGACTACGGACGACTAAAAGTCGCTCGTAGTCGGCTCCAGTGTGAGGCTGCCCTTAATGGTTTGATGCTTCAGGAAAGAATCCCGCCTCGGTGGCGCAGTAGGTAGGGTGCTCAGTAACTACTGTACGTCAGTACTTCGATACTGGACCGACGTGGGTTGGCTTCTTTCGACGTGGGTTGGCTTCTTTCGGGGCCCGAGTACCCCGGGCCCCGTGTGGTGTACGACGGCATTGGCACGTAAACGAACCCTATGCAATGGGTTGATGAGGCAAAATTTCCTGGTGTAAGAGATTGCTGATAGGCGTCGGTTGAATGCCCCAATGTACAATAGACCGACGATTAATAAGCGTAGGGGTTGTAGCTTTGGTCGGCAACCGACAGCGGAGAAGCACCCTTGGGTACATTCAGAGGGACAAGATGGGTATCCGACACTGCCATAGGCGGGAAAGGGTATGAATTGCTTTTGTTTTGATGCTTCACGAACGAAAGGCAATTCTTTCCATGTGCTGGGCCGTTTGGAAAAACTGGGTACTGCTAATACCCAAAAATTATCGCATTAGTGTAGTGTCTGTGCAGTCTCTGCATAAGAACTATGCTGTGGACGGGGCTCTAATGACCTTTGTAGTTGAAGGGCCCTAAAACACCAACAAACAAATCCATGTGCTGGCAAACAAAATCAGTGTCAGTGAAAATATCATGAGGGGGCGGGCTCGACATAATTGTACGCGGGCGGCCCTGCCCTGATGACTTTACTTTCCATCCAACGGAAGGCTTCCTTGACGGCCGGTAAAATTAGCCACCTACCTCAACCAGGGTTGAACCTTCAACCATGGACTTAAGAGACTAGTAACTTACGTTACAACTGAGTTACCTGGGGACGTAAGAAAGGAGGAAGAGGGATGGTGACAGGCAGCCAGTGGGCCCCCTAAACTCATGTCTTGCTTGTTAGGCACAATGTTAACGGTTAGCAAGTGAATTATACTGTATTCTTGGCCCTCGCCCTCTGTTTCGCTTCACAGGCTAGCAATAAATGCGCTACGTTCAACCTATAGCTCACTAGACCTCCTGGGTTCGAAAGGTAACATTATTCCTTTCTCCGCGCCCAAAAGTGCGGTAGTGTTTCCTACTTAAGACACAGGTGCAGCAGAGAACCCGTGGGGTTCACACCGAAGTCCAGTAAATCATTTTAAATAGTAACCCGTTTTCTAAATGCAGTCAGTGGAGGGCATGACTGACTTAATGGACCCTATAACAGGATTGCCAGGTGGTCATAAATAAACGATGAGTCTCCACATGTCAAAAAAGGCCATGAGTGATTTCCTTGAAATCGACCAAACAATTTTCTTTCACAACAACCACACATCGGCCACCGAAATTGAAATATTTATTTCTTCCCAAAAAAAGGGTTAATGACTGAGGTCTAGGAGGACCGACACCACACCATTTTCGAAGCATTCATCATCACGCAGAGACCACGTCCATGTCGGCCGCGTGCATCGATCGACGTCACGCAACACCAGCGCCTCTTGCATGATACTTGGCATCTTACAAAGCCATTTTTTTTGTCTTCCTACCGAGTTTCTCCAATGGGCCATACGAGACACGCCACCGCCACGAGCCCCGTTTGTTGGCTGATACCTTCGGACATTGATTTCGCCTTTCCTAGCAGAAAACGACGACTTAGGTGGTCAACTAAAAGTACAGCAAGAAAAGTGGAATTGAAGGATATGCTATATTACGTTTTTCATTGCCCCCACGCAAAACGCTTTCTCATTGCCGTGGACTGTGAGACGAGGAAGTCGTCCCAACCACTTCCCCAATCCTTCGTCAGCCGCCCCCTCCCCGTCCCTCTCTCAATTCTAACCTTTAAGACACCATGCACACCATTATCAACATTCCTACGTCTTGATTTTTCTGGAAACTTCTGCGGCCAAACTTTTTACCGGACTCGACGTGGGAGATCACAAGTAGGCACATTTGTGATGCTGCTTCACATTTGAAAATTCGGAGAAATTCAGAGGTTTGACTACTGACCAGAAGAGAGAGAGGGGAGGGCGTGCAAGAAAGGGAACCTGCTAAATCTCATTCCAAGCAATATACAAATATAATAAAAGCAACCCAAATACAGATAACATCAATGGATCACTCACTTCCGCTGGCTATTAGAGTGCAGTGAATTCTCCTTTGTAGAAAACAGGTTATACGGCTCTTCTGATAAATCAGTCGAAAATGTCTCTTGTGCAAAAAGATTAGGTTCTGTAAGGGGACGAGGAGAGAAAAGAGTTTCAGTTACCTCTCTACAAAAGCGGAAATTACGAATAACATGGTCGTTACGATCGTGTTTTAAACCCACGGTCCATTTGTAACCACAGCCAAAGGATCTGAATCTCACCCCAGAGAGAGAGAGAGAGGTATGGTTTCCGAGTGGTCCACTAGAAAGGTGCGCTTGCCTGCAAATAAAAAACAAACCTCTTGAAATGACCTTGGTATTCCCCAGAAGTATTTAATTTATATCAACATCTGCATCATCTTAAAAACATTCATGGTCAACTATTTAATTAAGAATTTATTAGTAGTATTATTATTATCTCTAAGCAAATACCTGCTGCCATAGATGATAGCGATGCCAAGCGGCCAACAGCTCAAGTTTCACACAAATGGCTGTTCTTTACCCTCCCTCCCTCCCGCTGTCCTTCTTCCCCCCCCCCGTCCCGTAAGTTCGCTAACGGAGGAACGATATATTTCGGGGGACCCACATTTATATTAGTCAATTAAAGCTTTCTCTACCTCGTTTTCACACGTAAAAAAAATTTTTTTAATGTTCCTGCCAGGTCGCTTTGACATTCATCAGATGTTCGCGTTGCAAAGCTCGCAGCTGCTACACCACCATGCAAGCTACTACGTGTACCTCATACTAATTAGGTATGTACACGCCTCGAAAAAATGTCGCTATCGGATACACATATCTTATGTCGCCTATTAAAAACAATTACAACCAAATTCCTTCGCGATTTTCGAAATTCTCAGTTCGACACCAAAACAACAACTATTAGAACACTTCAATGGCGGCTAAAGATCAGAGTCGATGGCGTGAAACCGGACACAGTCACGTTTTCTTAATTAGAAACATGTCGACAACGTGACGCACTTCAATTAAATAACACAACCGAAGAAAACGAAATATTACATATATAATTGAAAGAAATCGGATGGTTTTCTGAAGATTCACAATCTTACTATATGTTTAACAACACAAATTAACTTACTCATTGTTATTTCAATTTAAGAAATTTCACAAATTACAACCGAAGAAAAAAAAAGTTTATTTCGAACATTAAACGAGATTCTCGCGTTGACAGTAAATAGAACGCACGCGCCGTGACGCGTAAACGGTCGAAATGCAGATGTTGGGGGGCGGAAAGGATAGGAACCGCCTCCTGGTAATCGAGGCGCGTGACGGCTGACTCCTCCCCACGTGCTATACGATCGATATGCTATTGGTCGAAAGCTGAGACAAGAACTTCTCAATGTCAAGTAGGGGTGGAGTCAAAATCTATGGGACAAGAGGGTTAAAAAAAACATCACCTGGTGTGGCGACAACACGAAATGGAGGGCTGAAGGGAAAGGAGAAAAAGGAGGTACGATGAAAGGTTGGTACAAAACAAACACAGTAAATATAAAAACTGTATTTAATATGCATTAGAGGTCCTAGCCTAATTTTAACCCGCCATGGTGGCGTAGTGGTTAGCTCACTCGGCAACTACGCCAGTAATTCTAGGTTCGATACTGGACCATGGTGGGTCGGCTTCTTTCGGGCGAGAGAGAAGCCGCGAGTGTGCCTTCTTTCGGATGAGAAGTAAAACCGAGGTTCCGTGTGGGTGTACGATGGCACTTGCACGTAAAAGAACCCTCTCTACTACGCAACGGGTAGATGAGGCAAAATTTCCAGGTGTAGGAGCTCGCCCCCTGGCGTCGGTAGCATTCCCCAAAGAACACTAGACCGACGATAAATAAGCGTAGGGGTGCAGCTTTGGCCGGCAACCGGCTGCAGAAAAACTATGACCAATATATCACCCTGTGTCCATTCAGAGGGACAAATGGGTACCCGACCCTGCCATAGGCGGGAAAAGGGTTAGGAGTTGCTTTGCTTTTGTTGTCCTAGCCTGATTTTGATTCGCAATGCGTTCCTTAAAATTAGGACCTCATCGGCTCAAGCGACAAAGAAGTTTAAACAAGATCCAAAGCCAACTAGAAAATTTCTAATATGTCGTTTACAATTTGCAGGGACTTGGGGGTACCTCGGGGCCTGAGGTCAACAGTAAGAGGCCCGAAGGATTGTCCTTAGTCAGGACACCCTTAACATGGGTGGATTTCTGAATAGGCTAAAAAAAAGGCTATAGCCTAGGGCGGCAAAATTCTAGGTTGCTTCTAACACTTCCCGCCTATGGCACGGTCGGGTACCCATCTTGTCCCTTTGAATGGACATAAGGGTGATGTATTGGACTGTGTTTTTCCGCAGCCGGCTGCCGAACAAAGCTGCAACCTATATGTTCCTTTATCGTCGAGCTACTGTTCGTTGGGGAGGGAATTCTACCGATGTCCGGGGGGGAGCGAGCTCCAACACCTGGAAATTTTCACGTCATCTACCCATTGCATAGTATACAGGGTTCCTTTACGTGCAAATGCCATCGTACACCACACGGAACTTCGGTTTTACTTCTCATCCGAAGGAAGGCGCACTTGGGGCTTCTCTCTCGCCCGAAAGAAGTCAACCTACCTCGATCCAGTATCGAACCTGGAACCACCGGCGCAGTAAATCGAGCAAGCCACCTATTGCACTACCAAATAACACAGTAGTAGAAACATTATCTCGACACCGCAATGGCCTCACGAACAGAAGGATTAAAAATCTTTAGGGCAGGTCCATAGTAAGAGGTATTTAAGAAACGTTTTTGTTTTAGGGGCGGTCGAACAATTTACCCTAGGGGCGGCAAAATCTTTAATCCGCCCCTGTCCCTCAACCCCTACTTCATGCATACTTGTACACAACTACTAAGTATAAAGGTGACTGTTCGTGACCGTCCCAACAGAATATCCACAGTAGCCTATTAGAAACTAAACCATTTTAGGTCCTTTGTCAATAAATATCACAATTTTTTTCATTAAACACACTAGAATATCCCCTATATGTGATGTCAAATAAGGTTAAAGCCAAAATAAAGTCAGGGGTAATTTAATCAACATTTTATTGCAAAGGACCTGAGCTCTACAGGAAAAACGATATCAAGGGCCTTCCTTCCATAAAAATAGGCAATCAAATTATTAACCATGATTTCTGTTGACTCCATGTTCCTATCCGGGGCCGTGCATTTTGTTTTGTTGGTGCTTTAGTCTGCACAGACGCTACGCTGTTGTGACGATTTCTGGGTATTAGCAGTACACAGTTTTCCCAAGCGGTCACCCATATTAGTACTAACTGGGGTTGCGTTGCTTCACTTCAGTGATCAGCCGAAAACTGGTCCAACTCAATAAGCTACTTCCCGGGGTCGTGGAACAACAACTTACAACAACAACCATGATATTAAACTACTTTTAAATGTGGAGTGGATGCCGAAAACAGGCCCTTAACAAGGAAACCATGAAAAGTGGACAAAGGACCTAAACTATGACCTGGTTTAACCTCTGTCTTTGTTTTGCAAGGCCTGCAGCTACAGGTATGTTATACCATACCTCCTGGTTAATGATCCGGGGTAAGAAAAACAAATGATTCAAGGACCTCACTGGAACGCACCTGAGTTCAATCAAGATTAGCAAGTGGGCATTCATTTCAACAATGGGCCATTTCGAACAAGTAGGGGCGAACGACATGTCTTTATATTTATTATTATTCGGTTTTTTTTTTCAGGCCCGCCTCGGTGGGGCAGTGGGTATCGCTTGGTAACTGCGTCAGTAGTTCTAGGTTCGATACTGGATCGAGGTAGGTTGGCTTCTTTCGGGCGGGAGAGAGACCCCGTGTGCGCCTTCTTTCGGATGATAAATAAAAGAACCCTCTCTACTTTGCAACGAGTAGATGAGGTAAAATTTCCAGGCGTAGGAGCTCGCCCCCTGGAGTCGGTGGAGTGCCCCAACGAACAGTAGACCGACGATAAATAAGCATTGGGGTTGCAGCTTTGGTCGGCAACCGGTTGTGGAAAAATACTGCCTAACAGATCGCCCTTGTGTCAATTCAGAGGGACAAGATGGGTACTCGACCCTGCCATAGGCGGGGATAGGGTTAGGAGTGAGTTGCTATCCAGTTTTTCGAATTTCACATTAAAAATCTTTATTTAAATTCATAGGTCTATCAAATATCGATATTTTTTAATGCAAAATCGTTTGGGACCAAAAGAATACACGGCGCGGGCCTAGAGCGTCACACCTCTGATCTAAACTAACTCTCAATTTCACATTGTAAAATAATGATTAATCTGGTTGAACAAATGGGTACCCAGCCCTACATAGGCGGGAAAAGAGTTTAGAATGATGATGATGAAAGTAATGATCAATAAAATGGTTATCATTACGAATGAAAGGTCTCTTCATTAGGGCGCCCCTATGATGTCAATGGCCACCAATTTTTACACCACCTGATGACCTGCTCTCCTTTCCATGAATGTGCCGTGCCTCTCACTTTCACTGGGATTTCTAACATAAGTAACCGATGGCCACATTCTTTTTGAAAATTTTAACTGGGGAGTGCTCCACAATCACGAACCTCTGCTCTATGCTGCCCTCTGACCATAAAAATCTGTGACCTCCCTTGTGAAGAATGGAATGTGATCAGGTGCTTGTCCCTCTTCCTGAACCACGTATTGCTGAGTTAAGGTGGTCACCAGCTTCAACATGGGATAACAATTCAAAGGCTTCACTGGATTTCAGAGGATTGCACTGGATTGTGCAAAGTTAAAGAGTGTGAATCCGTGGCTGTCGAAGCTGGTATCAGGTGAAAGGGGCGGAAACGCCTAACGAGGCTAGGGCTTTTCTCTCGCCCGAAAGAAATCAACCCACCTTGATCCAGTACCGAACCTTGAACGAACCAATGGCGCAGAGGTGGGCCTCGGATATACCAACAGATCGATAAAAGTCTCCAGCTCGTCCTCTGGTATCGGTAGGAAAAACTGTCCCCCAGAAAGAAAGACGTTAAATAAGGCCCAGGAGGTTCCAAAAAGCTCGCTCGTGCTCTTCCGGTAACAACTGTTCAAATGGCTGTTGTTTTGCTAATGTTTTAGGGTCCTTCAACTACAATGGTCATTAGAGCCCCGTCCACTGCGTCGTTCTAATGCAGAGTCTGCACAAGACACTACTCTGTTACGACGATTTAGGTATTAGCGGTACCCAGCGTTCCCAAGCGGTCACCCATGCTAGTAAAGCTGGAGTTGCGTTGTTTAACTTGGGTGATCAGACGAGAAGTGGTGCGTCCAACGCAATACACCCGCTCTGTACAACTGGCACCCTAGCATGTCGGACAACAAAGAGTAATAAAAGGTGTTTACTCTCAGACCCATGGTTACCTGAGAGTGCAACTCTTGAAAATTTCTTTCCCGATGGTCATGACCTAAGGATGTCCGTCCGCTCTTTTGTTTCAAATTTAAATTCAGAGTCTGGAGTTGTCCCTCTTTCAGAAATGGACGAGATGTATGCTCGTGAGACACTCTTTTTGTCAATTATTTAGGGCTTGCAATGAATGACCCATTACAAACCTCCTTATAAACTTGTAATCTTCTGGTCATTATAGTGGAGGGAAGCCCATCATCATCCCTAACCATTTCCCCGTCCATGGCAGAGTCAAGTGCCCATTTTGGTCTCATTAGGACGCATGAGCGATCTACTGGATGGCATTTTTACTCAGCCGGCTGCCACCCTAATTCAGCAACCCCTTATGATATACTGTACTTATTTATCGTCGGCTTATTTTTTGGGGTTGGGTCACTTTTTTTCCCTCACCGACGCGACGACAGGAAGCGAGCCACTACACCTGCAAACATTGCCGAACTGCGCGTATTTCTTACTCCATCTAGGAACGGTTCGAGCAGGTGACGCCGCAAGAGACGAAGTTTTACTTCCCATCAGAAGGAAGGCGCACCGGGGACTGCCCTAAAGGTCCCCACACACGGTTTTTGCTCACACCAAAAATGTTAACTGACGGTGTGAAGAAATTTTATCACATCGGTGTGTCAGTTCGGACTGACGTCAGTTAGAAGTAAGCGTGTGTGGGGTTGCTCGCATCAGTTCTTCACATTTTTTGTTCTGCGCATGCCCAAACATGGATAAACGTCATCTTTAAAAAAATTGCACCATGGTAACGGTAGAATTACTGGGTGATGTGGACAATCAAATGACGTTTAACGGAAAGGAACATAAGTACGTGACACACCAAACTGATCGTGTGTGGGGATCTTAACACACACCAAAGTAGTCAAATCACCTCGTTCCAGAATCGAACCTGTAATCACTGATGCAGCAGTCCAGTACGCTATCCCTGCCGATGGTAAATAACTTCAAGTAGTAGAGAGACTAATTTAAAATAACCAAACAACAACCTCTCCCATATTATCGTCTCATCCAATTCCCCTCCTCCCGTGATAAAAAAAGAGACACCGTCTGCATTTAGGAGGCCGACGACGACGGCCGAAAAATGAAATGACTAGGTCGAAATTACTGCGAAAATTTCAGTCACTTCTTATTACTAAGAAAAACAGGAGACTTCTTTTTTTTTTTTTTTAAATTTAAGAAAAGACGTGAACATCTTTGAGGTAAGTTCCTGTGTTATTTGCTCCACAAAAACTCTAGAAATGTTAATAGGAGGAGGTTGGAGGGCCACAGGTATGAAATCAAAAAAAAAGGGGGGAAGGAGAAGGAATGGTAGGCAGTGGTAACCAGAAACAAATAAAAATGACCAGTGGCGACGAGAGTGATGGGTGATCTTCCTTCTCATACAACACCTCCACTCCTTCAACTGCATACACAAGACATGTCCCTCAAAGACGATCCCCTTATCACCTTTAACCTCTCACCCTACTCTTTCCAAAAAACCTCATCTTGAAACGGGCCAAGAAATAAAAAAAACAGGTTCGCGTGCTGGTAGATAGTTAACCTACTCAAAAAGTTTGGTTAAGTGTTTCTAGGAGAAATGTGTGAAGATGAGGGGTAGGGAGAGGGGGGTGGAATACGGTAGAAGAAGAAGAAACGGGGGCTCAGGGCTGAAATGAGACGAAGAGGGTAGCAGCAGTAGGAGGAGGATAAGAAGGGTGTCCCATTCATCATTTCTGTCAGACGCGTTACACAGTCATAACACGAGATATCGCACGAAACGAGAGGACGAGGAGGGAGGGGGAGGAGCAAACTGGGGACCTTTCCCTCCCCCACTGTATTCATCACCATTCATATCAGTCACCGTCCTCTCTCGCCAACCACCAAAATCCATTATCAAATTCTCAACTGCCCATTCACCTAAATCCCTACCTCCTCTCCCCATTACCGATCCCCCTTTTTGCAATACCCCAACTGGACACTCCTCTTCTTTACACTCCTCCCCTCGCCAGCCCTTGGAAATATCAACCACAGCCTTCCATTGGGCATATCCCTTCCCATTTTTACCGAGGAGAGTTGAGAGGAGGGGAGCAGAGAAGAAGAAGAGGGGGAGCAGGCAGAAGCACGACCAATCCATCCATCACTGCGATTGTTTTTGTGCCCCCATCCCACTTTTTTCCGTCACTCTCCCACAGCTGCCGCCACAATCGTCTTGAGCCTGTAAACGGTCGTACAGTAGGATTTGAGTGAAGGGGGAGAGAGACTGGGAGGTAGGTAAAAGGTAGGAAAAAAAAGTGGATGACGACGGGACGAAAATTAGGAAATGTCCATAAATAAGAAGACAAAGAAACGCCGCCATGAGACGGGACACCAGAAATCAGAGAGTGAAGGGGAGAAGAGATGGGGAGGAATGGGTGTACCTTCTCAGCTTCTGCATTACACTAAGGATAGAGAGAAGGAGGATTTATAAGATGGCGATAAAGTAACCAAAATCATGACCTCCCCCACTCCCCGACCCCTACAGCGCGAAGACTACCACTGGTTCACAGCACCCCTGTCCTTTCGAGGATAGCAGTCACAAACAACGCCAAAGAAACTGCCAAAGGCAAAGAGGAATGGTCACAAAAGACTATTATACTGTATAACATTTTCGCCCCAAATTCACTATTGATCATCGACAGGCCTTAGTACCCAGGTGATTACGAATTTCAGTCATGAGACCTTAGTTACAGGTTCGATCCCAGTGGAAGTGACAGTTTATTTACAGGTCGTGGACAAGGACAGAAGAAAGCCGGTTGGCGGTGGAAAGTCATGTGGATATGCACGCGGTCACCACTGCACGGATAAAAATTTAAGAAGTATAAAATATTCTTTTAGGCCCAGATCAACAAAAAATTTTCAGGTGCAGGAGTTCGCCCCCTGATGCCTTTAAAACAAATTGCCTCAAGATAGAAAATACGACAACGTTAATTGAGCACGTGGTGTGGCTTTTGGTCGGTACATCAAAATACCATCCACCAATTGACCCTCGTGGTTCCGTGGTACCAACTGAACAGAATGGACACCCTAAGTGGAAAAAATTAGGTGGAGTGTTGATGACGATGAAGATTCACTAAATACGGTCGATTTCAAGATACAACGCCGCATATGTTTAGCACCTAGTAAGCAAAAGCAACTACTAAACCTTTTCCCGCCTATGGCAGGGTCGGGCACCCATCTTTGTCCCTGTGGTGTCTGGACGGTATTTTTACGCAGTCGACTCTCAACCTAAGCTGCAACCCCTATGCTTATTTATCGTCGGCCTACTGTTCATTGGGTCGCTATCGACGCCAGGGGGGGACGAGGGAGCGGCGAGTTGCGTTGGACACACCAGTTCTCGTCTGATCACTGAAGTTAAGCGCGCAACCCCAGCTAGTAATGACATGGGTGGTCGCTCGGGAAAACTGGGTACTGCTAATACCCAAAAATCGTCGCAATGGCGTAGTGTCTGTGCAGTCTCTAATGACCTTGTAGTTGAAGGGCCCTAAAACACCAACAACAACACAACAACCGGGGGGGGGACGAGCTTCTACACATTGGAACTGTTGCCTCATCTACTCCGTTGCATAGTTGGCAGGAATTTTTTACGTGAGAATGGCATTTTACACCACACGGGGCCACAGTTAGACTTCCCATCCAAAGGAAGGCACACTCAGGATCTCTCTCTTGCCCGAAAGAAGCCAACCCAGCACGATCCAGTATTGAAAACCTGAAACCACTGACGCAGTAATCGAGCACGCTACCTCCTGTGACACCGCGGCGGATTTTATAACAACTAGAGAGTAGGTGAAGAAATAAGGGAGAAGAATGACCGAGGACGATGATGATGATGACCATCGGTCAATACAATTAGAAGGTGATATAACCACCTCTTTGTGTGTTGAAGTATTGATAGTTGTACCCCAACAAGTAGCTGAAGAAGGAAGAACGCCACGCGCTCTCCAAGAACTAGTTTGAAAATATCGCGCCATGCCACGTCAGCTCACTGCGTGATGCTCGCGCACGTGTTCACGTGTCGTTTTCCACGCGCTAGCTGGTGATTCGCGCCGCAAGTAAACAACAGACAAAGACAACTGACGGGAAGTTCTCAAATGACAGCAGCTATCGTTCCTGGCGATACTTCCGACAATTAGTAACCCGCACACGAGCAAGGGCAAGGAATCGGAAGCAACGTGCCAACCAAGGCACATCAGAAGTGAGCACACCTTGATGCCAACCTGTGAGGTCGAAGGTCAGTATTCCCTTATCGAATTAAGGCACTCGACGGAGAAAATAAAAGACCATCAGTGATCGAATAATAGGACACTTGAGAATTGAACAAACATGATTGAGTTGAGGGAGGGGGAAAAGGGGTCTATCACAACAAGGGATGGACGATATCAGGTGTGCAGGATGCGTCATTTGCACAGTATTACACCACCCTACACCCCACCACTGGCCTGAATTTTTATCACGAGGGATGATAAGCTTCTGCATGGAAAGGGAAAATGAAGAGAAGGGGATTCAGCCTGTAATTATGAATGGATTAAGGGTATCCTAAGGGGGTTGAGATACACACACACAGAAAATGAGAAAGATGATGGCGATGATGAAGCGCTGGAAGAAACGTCTTTGCAAAGAACTTTGGCTGAAGCCCTCTCGATTCGCGGAGAGGCAGGGACGGTGGTTCAACTCCCACCATGTGTATGCATATATACAGCCTATAGAAAATCAACAAAACAAGTTCATCCATAAATATGACACCTGGGGAAACTGCATGTTTCTTCTCCTTTCATCTCTCCGTCATTATAATCGACATGCAGCACGCGTCTGCAGCTACCACCACTCGTCATTGACATGCACCACATTCACGCGTTTAGTTCCATGAAAAATAGGATATCGATTCGGTGCTCCCCTCCTCTACACACCCTCCTTCCCCTTTTCCTCTGAACATGAAGAATTAATGGTGATATCAAAACAGGTCCTCTCCTCGCCATCCCCCCTCCAACCAATCGATACACTTCATAAATGAAACCTCAATTTCTTTATAATTCTGAATCCAGGTGTACTGCATATTCGCGCGTGCGCAGAGACGAAGCTGCCATCACCACCCCCCACAACCCTGCTCGTAGTATGACATCATCATCGGCAACCCAGTTCGGCACAGATGGCAAGCCGCTCATCCAAAACGATTGATGGGGACAACTTATATCGTCAAGAACCATTCAAACTTTGAAATGAACCCTACGACCCTCTCTCAGTGGCGGTTCCGTTATTGGTTCCAGGTACGAAACTCGAACGTGGTGAGTTGTCTTTTTTCGGGTGCGAGAGAGAGGCCTCGAGCGTACCTTCCGTCGAATACGAAGTACCGCCGTGGCGCCATGCGGTGTGTACGATGTCACTTGCACGTAAAAGAATCGTCTCTACTATGCAACGGGTGACAATAAGCAACTACTGTATTAACCCTTTTCCCGACTATGGCAGGGTCGTGTACCCAATTTTTTTTTTGTTCCTCTAGATCAGCGATTCTCAACCACTGTGCCACGAGATTCATGAAAAGTGCCGCCACTGCGAATACCCATACATCAGTGACGTCAGACAAGTATTTCAATCGGTTCTGCCTTCTTAGGAAAGACTGGCTGAACCAATGGACATGAATATTAAAGTTCTGACTACTGGCTAAGAAAGCTATAATGTAGTCACGCACTTGATGTGTCCATAGGGCTAGGTTACAAGTAACTTCTAACCCTCTTCCCACCTATGGCAGGGTCGGGTACCATCTCGTCCCTCTGAGTGGACACACGGGCGATATATCGCACAGTGTTTTCTCACGGTTGCCGACCAAAGCTGCAACCCCCTATGCTATGTATCGTCTTTCTACTGTTCGTTGGGACATTTCACCGAAGCCAATTGTTGTTGTTTGTTGGTGTTTTAGGGCCCTTCAACTACAAGGTCATTAGAGCCCCGTCCACTGTGTAGTTCTGATGCAGGGACTGCAAAGAGACTACACTAATGCGACGATTTTTGGATACTAGCGGTACCCAGTTTTCCCAAGCGGCCACCCATGTCAGTACTAACTGGGGTTGCGTTGCTTAACTTCAGTGATCAGACGAGAACTGGTGTGTCCAACGCAACTCGCCGCTCCCACCGAAGCCAAGGGGCAAGCTCCTACACCTGGGAATTTTGCTTCCTCAACCCCGTTCCATAATAGAGAGGGTTCTTTCACGTGCAGATGCCGTCATACACCACACGGGACCTCGGTTTAAGTTCTCATCTGAAGGAAAGTGCACTCAGGGGTTCTCCCTCACCTGAAAAAGCCAACCAACATCCATTATCGAACCAAAAACTACTGAAGAAGTTACCGACGCCAGAGGGCGAGCTCCTACAATTGGGAATTTTGTTTCATCTACCCGTTGCATAGCAGAGAGGGTTCTTTTACGTGCAAATGTCATCGTACTGTATACCACGCGGTACCTCGGTTTCACTTCTCATTCAAAGGAATGCCTACTCGGGGCTTCTCTTTCGCCCGAAAGAAGCCAGCCCACCTCGATCCAGTATCGAACCTGTAACCCAGCGATTCTCAACCACTGTGCCGCGAGGTTCATGAAATGTGCCGCCACTTCGAAAACCCATACATAAGTGACATCAGACAAGTAGTTCAATCAGTTCTGCCTTCCTAGGAGGGACTGGCTGAATCCATGGGCATGAATATTACAGTTCTCACTGCTGCCTAACAAAGCTACGTAGTAGTTTAGTCCACTAGTCACTTGCCTGATATATGCATAGGGCTAGGTTACAAGTAACTTCTAACCCTCTGCCCCCTTATGGCAGGGTCGGGTACATATCTTATGCCTCTGAATGGACACAAGGGCGATCTATTG
The DNA here is from genome assembly GCA_013389805.1 of Trigoniulus corallinus. Taxonomy (NCBI): domain Eukaryota; kingdom Metazoa; phylum Arthropoda; class Diplopoda; order Spirobolida; family Trigoniulidae; genus Trigoniulus; species Trigoniulus corallinus. The sequence goes on from JAAFCE010001036.1 coordinate 18,112,230, forward strand.
GACAGTGTTTTCCCACAGCCGGTTGCCCACCAAAGCTGTAACCCCTATGCTATTTATCGTCTTTCTACTGTTCATTGGAACATTCCACCGAAGCCAGGGAGGGCGAGCTCCAACACCTGGAAATTCTGCTTCCTCTACCCGTTCCATAATAGAGGGGGTTCTTTCACGTGCAGATGCCATCGTACACCACACGGGACCTCGACTTTACTTCTCATCCGAAAGAAGGCGCACTCAGGGCTTCTCTCTCGCCTGAAAAAAATGCCACCACACCTCCAGGGTCGGCGCTATATTTTGTGGGGCCCTGTGCAAACTAATTATGCGGGGCCCCGTGAAAACATGAAGCGGGGGCCTTGCTATCAATAGGTTCATTAATCCGAATGCGATGGGCCCTGTGCCGTCGCACTGTACGCACACCCATCACGCCGGCCCTGCACACCTCGGTCCAGTATCGAAACTACTGATGCAGTTACCAAGCACGCTACCCACTGCGGCACCGAGGCAAGCTTTTGCGTAGGGTTAGGTTACAACTTATACATTTTCGTTAGTGTGTGTGTGTGTGTGTGTGTGCCCCGAAATGTGTCGTTGTTAGTTTGCCGCCAAATTTTTAAATTCTTAAAAGTGTACAGTGACGAAAAAAGGTTGAGAATCGCTGCTGTAACCACTGGCGCAATAAATCGAGGACATCACCTATTACACCATCGAGGCAATGATTTACTATTCAACGGGTAGCAACTCCTAACCCTTTTCCCGCCTATGGCAGGATCGGGTACCCATTTGTCCCTCTGAATGGACACAGGGTGATATATTGGTCATAGTTGTTTTCGGTTGCCGGCCAAAGCTGCGCCCCTACGCTTATTTATCGTCGGTCTAGTGTTCGTTGGGGAATGCTACCGACGCCAGGGGGGCGAGCTGCTATACCTGGAAATTTTGCCTCCTCTACCCCTTTGCGTAGTAGAGAGGGTTCTTTTACGTGCAAGTACCATCGTACACCCACACGGGACCTCGGTTTTACTTCTCATCCGAAAGAAAGCACACTCGCGGCTTCTCTCTCGCCCGAAAGAGGCCGACCCATCACGGTCCAGTATCGAACCTAGAACTACTGGCGTAGTTGCCGAGCGTGCTAACCACTACGTCACCGCGGCGGGTTTACTATGCAACGGGTAGATGATGTAAAATTTCGAGGTGTCGGGTCCCAACGCACAGTAGGTCAACAATATATAACCATAGGTGTTGCAGCACTATGTCGGCAGCTTCTTGTGTAAAATAACCGTCCAACAGATCGCCCATGTGTCCTAATGAGACATAAATGGGTGGTACCCAACCCGACCTCGCTTTGAATTAACAGCTTTGATCTCTCCAGCCGAAGAGTTCTCACAACGCCGGCTGTGCCGGCTAACTCGTTGCCATTCATTCATTCAACTCGCCTATCATTTTTTCAGGATTTGTTCTCTGCGCACGAGCTGCCACCAACGTCACAAAATACAGTTGCGGCGGAGTGTCAGCCAGATGGACGTGCCGCCGCTTCCGTTGATTCGACGACAGGTACACAAAAGAACTTAACACCCCCTCTCTCTCCCCAATTTTTTTCCGCCCGGTTGCATTGTTAAAATTACCTCCCTCCCACTCCAAACTGTTTGTTGGTTGGCAGTGCGCGTGCGCGCGGCAACAATAGGAGGAGTATCAATGTTGCTCCCCTACTTCATTGGCTCTAGAGTTAATCTAATGCGCACGCGCAGCAGTCACACCGCAGCAGGGACATTCTCAGAAAATGATGATCAATTACCTTTCGCCCGGGTGTCTTTTCAAAAATTGGGGAGAGAGAATGGGGAGCAAGGGTTTGACTAGTAACTTTCGTGTAATTAAGACGGTGTTTTTATTATTTTTTTTAACCCAGGAATTTATGTTGAAAAAAATTAATGAACGGGTTTGGGGCACGAAACAGAAAAAAAAAGGAGAGAGATGATGAAGGACACAGAATGAAGTAGGAACCGTAAACATTATTCTTTTCAAAGGGCCTTTCACAGTAAAAGGTAAGCAAGAAGCGACCTATAATTACACAGAAGTCCTTAGAAAGCTATGTAAAAAAAAGCAGAACCCCTCACCTTACTTTAATTTGTCTTAGATTCTCCTTTAAAATAGAAACAATTATTGCTACTGTCATACAAAACAATGAAATAATCTTAAGTGCCCTATGACCTGTCTGCCCAATCTTTCTGAACCTTCTGAAATACCTGATTGGATGGCAAACAAGCGAAAAGGGTAGGTGGAGAAGGGAGGGACAACTATATAATGTCATTTTTGAAACTTTAATCTACATTTAATTAGATTTAATTATGAAAAATTATTGGTGGCAAATTTTGATACAAAAGGAAAGGGAAAAAAAACAATTTCATTCCTACATTGTCCAGACAAGAAACAGAATGGTATATTTTCTACTAAGATATGAACGTGGGGGGTCAAAGGTTGGACAACAACAAAAAAAAATACCAACGAGCCTAATGAATAACACGCACGCACATATCACCACAGAGGTTCATACGGCACACTAAAGGGCAGTCGGTCCTCCTAGATGGGCCCCAGCTTCAAGTAGGCCTTATATACTGTATAAACAACTATTAAATCAAAAGGACCGAAATTTCAAACTAGACTATCACAAATTCAGTGCCCAATTCTATACACTGTATTCGATTTTGCACATTTCAGTTTTCCTTCGACCAAGTAAAGGACTTTAAAGGCACCACCAAATGGCCTACGGTTCCAGTGCGATGAAAAAAGACCAATTAGGGAGTTCCCCATTCGAAAAGGGCCTGGTGAATTGCTAGTCATTCTAATGTACTTTTAAAGTCAATAAAAGTCGAACATCTGCAAGTCCTAAGAGCACGCCACTAACTTCGACAAAGGGTTTGGGAGTTTGCAACCCTGAAAGTTGTCCTGCTCTGACTCACAAACAGTAATCAAAGGGCAGCATTTCAACTCATAAACAGTCATCAAAAACTGGAAAAGTAATGAAAGAGGGAATACAGGAAAAAGTAAAAGCTTCCGCTGTAAGGGCTCTTATTTCAGCAGCTCACTCAGGAAGAGCCCAAATCGTTCCATTGGGCGTGTATGTGTATGCAGGATAAATCACACCCTAGTTGGGTGACTAATTTCCAATGGGCTATAGGTTCAAATGTCTTCAATTCCAGATTTTTATCCAATCGTTCACAGTCGACGAAGTCGTCTAGTTCCATTCACCTCCCGGCTAAAGGTGTAAAGATGTCGTATGAACCAAAGACGGCCGGCCCTATCACCTTAGGGCCCCATCACTATACTATATTACAGCTGGTATAAAAACACGGGACAAAAAGCAGTTTTTCACGCTACGTTTACGCGGCACTCAAATGCCGCCTTTCACTGAAAGATTTACTGAAACCTTTGACCTGCAAAAGAATGCCGCCGTGGAATAATTTGGCCCACCACGGAATGAACTAGGGTGTAGTGAGGTGAGGTGGAAGGGGAGGGCGGAGAGCAAACTGGTACAACACTGACTGGTGTCAAATTCAAAACCGGTTGAACCGTATAACCATCTCATTTGACAATAACAGGAGGTCTCCAAAAATGTGCACACACAACACATTAAATCCTTTATTTAGGACGAATTTAGTCTCATTCGGGGTCGTGAACAAACACAGCACCCTCTTTTAAGAACTGCGCCCTACTCATCCTACACATAACCTTTGGGGTACTTAAAGGATGACAATGCTATGTGTCTTTAATGAATGCCCCCTTAACCCAGGAGTCAGAGACCTACGGCCCACTAGTGAATCTTATCTGGCCCGTACTCCAATGACCTCTTGACCTCTGAGCGGCAAAACCTTGGTTGCCAACACCGGTTTAACCCTTCACAACAATTAGGAGGAGCATAAGTGAGCACCGGTCCCAGGCCAATACAGTAATCCTATTAAGAAACACTCAGAATTGGGCTCCATTTAACTTCAATGTCGAGAATGGCGGAGGGAAAGGAACAGGGGAGCTTTATATTTTCGAACAGACAGACAGACATAGAACAGACACTACATAGGTCCCAAAAGTCACTGGGAAGAGACGAAACGAGGGGGGAGAGGGAGAGAGAGGGATGCGTGCATGCTTCTGTGATGAGATGCATGACCAACCACCTTGTTTTCAATACCTCTCGATAAACAGGATATAATCGAAAAGCAGGAAAAGCCCGCGGGCTTATTATCCAACACCTGTTCAATAAATATAGGTGTTTAAGCAGACCGGAAGACAAAATGAGACTGCTGTGGTAGGAACGCCGGGACAGGAAGGGGTTACGGAGTTCCTGCCCAAGAAGTCGAGTGATTAGTACCGGGACTGAAAGCTATCCATCACGAAACGGGACTACAAATTACTCTCCGATGTGACGTCAACTACGTCACGCTAGTTCCAGGAAACGGAGCCAGGGGATGGGGGAAGCAGAGAAAAGGAAAACATGACTGTGATGATACATTCCCGGATACCCAAAGTTCACAAAATGTCAGCATTGCTTTTTATTTTCAAAATACTGTATTAGGTATTTTGAAGTCCTTAACATAATTTCCATGATCGGGTGCCCATTTTGTTGAATTGGGCACTCTACACCTGGGACCTACACCTGGGAACTGCCAAACAACACGTATAGTGTATTCCATTCTGTAAGGGTGATTTGACGAGTAGTGAGGACAACGGCTCACGGCTTTACGTCCCACCCGATGGAAGCAGCACTAAGGGCTCTCAGAGCCACCGTCTCAGCCAGGACTGAACCTGCAACCACTGTGATACGGATCCAGCACGCTACCTCTGGGGAGTCGCGTATTCATTGGTCATCAGAAATAAGTAGCCAGCTAGAGCATTATTAGCCTGCAATGGCGTCTGACACTTCCCTTCCACGCAATCTTAAAAACTGACTCATACTGATACTTAAAGAAGGTCCTATTACTGTCCTACAAATTCCCAGGTGTAGAAACTCGCCTCTTGGAGTCGGTGGAAGAAGGTGCGCCATCAAAGAAAAATAGGCCAACGATAAATAAGCAAAGGGGTTGCAGTAGGTGGGCACCCGGCTGTATAACAATACCATCTAATATATCGCCCAGGTGTCAAAAATGGGCACTCGGTCGTGTCCTAGACGTGAGAAGAGTTAGTGATGATGCCCTGCTACTATTGGACAAAAATTCAGCCGTCACCATTTTATACTGCACTTAAATAATAGCCGGCTGAACTGTTACAACTAAGCCGTTTCGGAGATCTTTTCTAAAGGAACCTTTTATGAAATTACACTGTCAGCACCCACCACCACCATGCTCCTCACCACCCACCCTGGCCGGGTAGTAGTGAGGAGCATGACCAAGGTGCGCCGCTGTTTTGATCCGCACATAGTTTGCAACGAAGGCAAAATTTGGCACACGAGCAAGATTCGACGCGCACTCACGGCAAAAAGTTAAAGGGAATATTGGTGGGGAAGGGGATTAATGTTCCAGGAGTCCAATCAACTTCTTCATCCGAATCCATATCCCGCTAACCCAAGGGGAAGGGCAGCAAGGGTTCCCCCTGAAAGGATCAACACCACCTTCCAAATCCTTTCCCTTGTTTGTTTTAGGGCCTTTCAACTACAAGGTCATTAGAGCCCCGTCCACAGTGTAGTTCTTATGCAGAGACTGCACAGACACTACACTAATGTGACTATTTGGGGGGGGGGGTATTAGCAATACCCAGTTTTCCCAAGCGGCCACCCATGTCAGACGAGAACTGGTGTGTCTAACACAATTCGCCGCTCTAATCCTTTCCCAGTCTATCTCATGGAGTTCATTTTAAGCAGCCGACTGCCGACCTAATGCCGCAGTCCCTCATTTTAGCTTTGGGGGAAGGGGAGCAATTTAGTTCACATAGGCCTACTCCAGAGTAGGGTCGAGCTTGCGGGACTCCCGTCCTTTGCGACATCAGCCAGAGTTATGAGGTGCCCAGGATCGAACCTATAACTAATGAACGCCCGGGTTCAAGCACATTAAAAACTTATCCACCAAGAGAGATCTCAAGCATTTCTTAGGATTCATTCAATAATCCACTGCGACCCACCTCGGTAGCCATAAGGCGTGTTGGACTACTGCGTCAGTGGTTCCAGGTTCAATACCGGGTCGAGGCGGGATGGCTTCATTCCGGTGAGAGAAAGACCCCGAGTGCGCCTTCCGTCAGATGGGAAGTAAAGCCGTGGTCCCGTGCGGTGTGCGATGTCATTTGCACGTAAAGAAACACTTTCTACTATGCAACGGGTAGATGAGGCAAAATTCCCAGGTGTAGGAGCTGCCGGTCGATTGCCCCAACGAACAGTAGACCGACGATAAACGATAGGGGTTGCAGCTTTGGTCGGCAGCCGCCTGCGTAAAAATACCGTCCAACAGATCACCCATGTGTCCATCCAGAGGGATATAGATGGGTTAGCCATTAGCGGGAAAATGGTCCCAAAAAAAAGCGGCAGAGTTGCGTTGGACACACCAGTTCTCCTCCGATCACTGAAGTTAAGCAATGCAGTCCACGTTAGTACCGACATGGGTGGTCGATTGAACATTGGGTGCTGCTAATTTCCCATCTCCTACATCACGCACTCCTACCCCCCTCTCACCCGCGAGCATCCTGAGAGCGGCGAATTGCGTTGGACACGCCAGGTCTCGTCTGATACTGAAGTTAAGCAGAGCAACCCCAGCTAGTACTAAAATGGATGGCCGCTTGGGAAAAGCTGGGTACTGCTAATACCCAAAAATCGTCGCAGTAGTGTAGTGTCTGTGCAGTCTCTGCATCAGAACTATGCTGTGGACGGGGCTCAAATGACCTTTGTAGTTAAAGGGCCCTAAAACACCAACAAACAACAACAACGCGAGCATCCTCCACAAGGTTCGGCCGGTAAGGCTGCTTGGCCAACTCCTAACCCGTTGGTGGAAATACCAATAGTTGCCTTACTTTGCTGCATTCAGTAATGTGCTGTGGCGACGACACCGATCCTTTGCTAAGCAAACGGGCGCTGACGTCACAGGTAAGAACAGGTGCCGTCATCGGGTGGGGTGATGATGACGACTAGCATCACTGTGACAACGACAGCGGCAGCAGAAGCAATCGCACGAAACGCACTTAATAATCGGATTGCATTTCAAGGAAAAATCTAAAAATAAGTCATCCATTTCATTTTACTGAATGCAACAACATCAAAAACTTTTTCCTCTATAAAAGATTTTATCTCAGATTAATAATAATAATAATTACGACTTAGAGAGAGGAGGAGGAGGTCAACAACGAAAAGAAATTTGCACCCTGTCATTACCATTTTGATTATAAGTTAAACCATTTTGCAAAAAGTCAGTCTTTTGTCAACTTGAGAAAGAACAGGGATCCATTCCAGCACCCCTTTCTTGATGGGGAAAGGAGGAAGGGGGGGGGTCTCTATTTTTCTCTCACCGGACAACAAAACATTTCCCACACTACCTAAACAAGAAGGCGGAGCCCCATGACTCAATCGACCAAATGTCCCAAAAGAAAGCTACAAAGAGGAGGAAGAGGAGCGAACGAGGAAATAAACTGTCCCACCTCGAGATACCCCTTCAACCCTCTGCCTAGGTCATTGAAATAAATAATACTTATAATAAGACAGGTAAATAATAACCGAATATGGATATGGACCTCTCTATAAATTTCAATGACGTCAGATACGCATCAAATCTAAGGAATAGGGGAGTGAATGTCTGAAAGAATTTCGGGCTCTTTTAGGTTAAGAGGTTAGATAAGAAGAACCGAGTCGACCTCGATAGCTTAATTGGTAGACCGCGCTTGCTTCCTGAATTCATCATAGGGGCTGGAGGAAAGGGGGAGAAGGAATTCCTGCCAGTTCTGGCTCTCCATTCCTTCCAATTTGCCACTAGGCCGCATTCACCTCGCGCAGTGTCATGACCCGCCGTAGAATCCGCCCCCATTTCCATTTGGGCTTTGCATTCACCATGTCTGCTCTCCGAAGTTATTTGTTGGTGTTTTAGGGCCCTTCAACTACAAAGTCATTAGAGCCCCGTCCACAGTGTAGTTCTGATGCAGGAACTGTACAGACACTACACTAATGCAACGATTTTTGGATACTAGCGGTGCCCAGTTTTCCCAAGCGGCCACCGATGTCAGTACTAACTGGGGTTGCGTTGCTTAACTTCAGTGATCAGACGAGAACTGGTGTGTCCAACGCAATTTGCCGCTCCCTCTGCTCTCCGATAACCTGTATCCCTATAAAAGGACCCTAACGAGCTACTCTGTTTCCTCCTTTTCTCGGCACATGCCCATACGGCCTCAGTTTATTCGTTCACAACAGGAAGACGATGAGCCTAAAAATGAATGACGGGAGACAATAATTTCGTGGCTTACGGAAAGGGGGGGGGGTCAAATGTAAAAAGAGAAAATACCAGAGAAGGACATAAAATAGATGAAAAAACCCAGAATTTATTACAGAAAGGCAAGCTGCCTAGCAAAAACATTTTAACACTTCCTGAGTTACATCTAAAAATTTCGAGTTGTAAATGAGTTTCGAAATTACCAAACACAGGTGTAGAAATTTATCCCAAATGTTAGTGCAGCGTAAAAATGCTAGGAAGAAACTGCGTGACGTATTAAAGTCTAACATGACCTAATCCATTCTGCCTGAAAGAGGAAAATTCCATTGAAAAACGTCTTTTTGCACCATGCCCACACAGAGAAAATTCCAGAAAACGACCTTTAAAAATCCGAAAAACTGAAAATAGCATATTTTATGAATTGCCTCATCAGATGATCTCTAATGTCCCCGCGCTTACGAAAGGGAAAGGAAAGGTAACGAGTAGGTCGTGTAAAAGTGTGCCATGTCCCAATATCCTCCTTTAAATACAATTTAGGTCCTGATTTATACCCAGTAGACGGCGCTTTCGGAACCTTTGGACCATGAGGAGAAGAATAATCAGGTCCTTACTTCACCAAGCAGTAAATCCATTGATCAAATGCAAGCCTAATGTAGAGAGTACAAGAATCTAGGACGCATCATGAGCAACCACTAACCCTTTTCCTGCCTATGGCAGGGTCGGCTACCCATCTTCGTCCCTGTGGATGGACACACGGACGATCTGTTGGATGGTCTTTTTTTACGCAGCCGGCTGTTGATCAAAGCTGCAATCTCTAAGCTTATTCATCATCAGCCTACTGTTCGTTGGGGTAGAGCCAGGGGCTAGTTCCGACACATGGGAGTTTTGTCTCACCTACCCGTTGCATAGTGGAGAGGGTTTTTATTTACGTGTAAATGATATCGTACATCACACTTCAAATCCGACGGAAGGCGCACTCAGAACCCCTCTCGCGCCCGAAAGAACCCAATCCATCTGGCCACCTGGGACCACTGGTGCAGTAATCCAGCACGCTACCTCCTGCACAATGTTCCCTCTAAGGAGCCAAGTCTCATGTGCAAATTTGAGTTTAAGTGAGCGGAGACTCTACCAGTCATCTACTAGCCGTGTGCGGGGAACTTTTCCCTGTGCGCGGGGTGTCTGGCCCGTGTGCGCGGCCGCGCACGCGCGCAGTTTAGAGGGAACATTGCTCCTGCACCACAGAAGCGAGTTAACAAGAATCTAGGACACGGCTGCAAAATTGCTGGACAAATTCATACGGTCCTTGTGACGGAAAAAACACGTCGCAGCTGTTAGGGTCAGTATAAACAAATCCAATTGTAGTAGTTATTATTATTCATTTCTGTAGACTTTAAGGGTAGTCAAGGGCTTCTTGAATTAAAGTCACGATGACGACATCATAGATATTTGCTCAATGGGCCGCGAAAAGAGTGTACCTCACTCGAAGTGACTGAAATACACTATATGCAGGCCAAAACCACCGCTAGGAGGATCACTGCTTTAACCAAAACCAGAAGTATGAGGCCCTGTAAGATCAGTTAGAGACAAAGGTAAAGGAGAGGGAAGTTTTTAAACTGGCCAAGGCCAGAGTTAGGGCGAATAAAGATATACCCCTAGCAATAACAGTGTAGGATAACCAAAGATAGGGTGAGGTGGAATGAGTATTTCAACAGCCTCATGAATGCTGCTGGGGGAGAAGACGACGTTGACGTGCATCCTACCACTTCTGAGGTGGTGGATGGGGTTAAGAAGGAGGAACAAGGCTTGTGACAGTGTTCCACAATAGGTAATTGTGGAGGTATTGCGGGAAAAGGGACTAACACAGGGGTATATTGGGGTAGTGCAAGATGTGCATGATGGTTCCATCCATAGCCAGGGTAAGGATTACTTGTGGAAATTCTGGAGGCTTCCAATTGAAGATTGGGGTACACCAAGGTTCAGCACATTCTTGTTATGGACAAGCTGCTGACTGGACTAAGAGAATGTGCCCCTCAATACATGGTATTCGTGGATAAAGCCACTCCTAACCTTTTTCCCGCCTATGGGAGGGTCGGGTATCTATCTCGTCCCTCTGAATGGACACAAGGGCGATAAATTGGACAGTGTTTTTCCACAGCCGGTTGCCGACCACAGCTGCAACCCCTATGCTTATTTATCGTCGGTCGACTGTTCGTTGGGGAATTCTACGGACGCCAGGGGGGGGAGTTCCAACACCTGAAAATATTACTTCATCTACCCGTTGCATAGTAGGTTGGGTCCTTTTACGTGCAACTGCCATCGTACACCACACGGACCTCAGTTTTACTTCTCACCCGAAGGATGGAGCATTAGGGGCCTCTCACTCTCTCTCTCTCGTCCGAAAACAGCCAACCCACCTCGGTCCAGTATCGAACCTAGAATTACTGACGCAATTACCGAGCGTGCTACCCACTGCACCTCCGCTGAGGGTCGCATGGTATTCGCAGATGATGTATGAAAACTTAGTGACTCCAGAGAACAAGAAGAGAAGGGTCTAAGCGATATTAGAGCAGCAATAGAAAAGGGAGGCCTAAAATGAACATAAAGACGACAGAATATTTAACTTTCAGTTGGGAAGTAAAGGAAAATAATGGTGACGCATATCTTCTCCCTGGGGATGAGCTGGTGGAAAAGGGCCCCAATAAAGTTGAAGTGGGAGGTTTATAGGGCAGTGGTTAGAACAGCTATGCGGATCACAGTGTTGGGCAGTGAGGAAGAGCCACGTCAATAGAATGCAAGTAGCTGAGATGCGAATGTTGCGGTACACGAGTGTGGTATCCAGAGCTGATGCGGTAGGAATGAGTATATTAGAGGTAGCCTGGGGTGGGGGGGGGGGGGGGAGCGGGGGAAAAAGGAAGGAGGGGAGGGGGGGGGGGGGGGGGGGGGGGGGGGGCGAATCGCGGGAAAAATGAAGGAGAGAAGAGTGAGGTGGTATGGGAAGAAGGAAGGAGAAGATCGTTAGGTCTATTATTGGAATGCAGGTGGTTGGATGCACCTGGGGTAGAAGGAGCAGGTAATGAGGGGGTGAACGGGGACCTGGTGGAAGATAGGCCGGAGTTTAGGGCTAGAACCCGCAAACCGGACCCTACCACAGGTGGGATAAGGATGTGATGATGATGATGATGATGTAGAAATAAAACATTATACACTATATTGCCGTAGTTTCCAACAGTTATAAAACATAAGGTAATTACACTTCCGTATTTTTGAATTACAGTAATTACTTTTTTCATCCTCATCCGAAATATGAAGCAGTCATGTAAAAGAAAGAAGTAAGGGCAGATTCCTTCTTGGGATCACAGTATTATCAAATGAGGTGCAATCCCGGTCGAATGGGAAGTAAAGCCGTCGCCTGGTGTGGGGCATCCGATGTCGGGGCTTAGGTCCCGTGTTTCTACATGGAATGTGCAAACTGCTAAGTTCCAGAAGCTCACGCTTCACCTGGTGCCGTGGCAAGATAGTGACTCATCGAATTCCATTTTCGATGGGACGAACGGGCACCCGAACCTGTCATAGTCGGTAAAATGGAAAGGAATGTGGACGATACTATCAAATCGGTGGTTCAAGGGATTCATATTTGAGAGATTCTATCCTGTTGGAGGCGGATATTGTCTCTAGGACGAGAGGGAAGTACTCTCTTCAGAGTACATCGGCAAATCTCCCAGAAAGAAAGTATGGCCTGTGTAACAATGCCGCCCAAAAACTTCGTAGAAGTAGCCGACCCTGCCATTAAATCCTCGTCCTCCTTCGCTCTTATCATATGATAACTTTCCTGCTCCAAACGAGGGTGGGGGGGGAGAAGAACAAGAACGTAAAGCCCACAATCACCAATATGCCCTTTTGCGTCCAGTTGCATGTTATCAAAGAGATGACCCATATTGAAGCAAGAAGACTACAGAGATTTTTGAAATTATATTTTAGACAGAAGAACCCAACGTGAGCCTTCCGTGGAAGGGGAAGTCATGACCACATATGGTGTGCGCGGTGACCTGCACCTAAAAGAACCCTTTTTACATGGAGAGTAAAATACGCATGTAGACTTTTAAAATTCCCAGGTGTAGGAGTTCGCCCTCTGGAGTCGGTGACCGAAATCATCCTTAGGGAGAAAATAGGTCGACGCGACGTTGAAACGTTCAAACATTTATGGCATTAGATCCTATGTCGGCTGCGTAATAATGCCGTCCCGTTCCACCGGGTTAAACGGATACCCGACCATGCCATAGGCGGAAAAAGGAGTTAGGAAAGATGATTTAGAGACGCACAAAGGCAAAACACATTTGCAACTAACAATCCATTTTGACGTTGACAACAACGCAAAGGGGTTTAAAGGCGAGAAAGAGGAATGTGAGCAGAGGACCTCTGAACAACAAATTGGAAATTTACGAGCACCGCCTCAGGTCCCAAAACGATTAATACCAACAAATTTCAACCCCCTAAAATAAGTAGAAGAGAAAGGAGACTGACAGGCAGAGAAAAGGAGGGAAAGAAAGAGACTACACCCCAATGTGGTGACGAAGAAGGGAAAAAGAGAGTGGACGATGCAGGACGGGGTAAGGGAAGATAAAGAGGGAGAGGGAGAGAGGGACAACGTCTTCATCGGCATTTTCTTTTTCTACACCCGAAAATTATTACTAAGGACACACTTCATAAATTATTGCTTCTTCGTCTCACCTAATTTATTGAAGTTGATTAAAAGGCGTTTCTAATTAAGCCAACGCGTTTATCATGATTTATTTCACAGAAATGTGACTACGAGGACCTCCATTTTCAATAATAAAAATAATATTAATACTTTAACACACACAAATAATAAATAAAACGTCAAAAAAATAATTTTTTTTTTCATGGGACATCAATGACCCTTGCTGTTGACAATTGTACGGGGCAGAGAGAAAGATTTTCACAGGATTCCTGTTGGATATATTTATTCCCCAAACATCCATCGTCCATCGCGGTCTGACTCAGTAGTCTTGACTTGTGACCTCATGATTGCAGGTTCGACGCTTACCGAGGTGGGCGCACACTACCGCGTGGAGTATGAAAGATGTCACACCACCCTTTTCTACACGGATGTTGTTGTTTGTTGGCGTTTTAGGGCTCTTCAACTACAAAGGTCATTAGAGCCCCGTCCACAACATAATTCTTATGCAGAGACTGCACAGACACTACACTAATGCGACGATTTTTGGGTATTAGCAGTACCCAGTTTTCCCAAGCGGTCACCCATGTCAGTACTAGCTGGGGTTGCGCTGCTTAACTTCAGTTTTTTTTTTGTTTTTTGTTGGTGTTTAAGGTCCCGTCAACTACAAGGTCATTAGAGACCCGTCCACTGCATAGTTCTAATGCATACACTGCACAGACACTACACTAATGCGACGATTATCGGGTATTAGCAGTACCCAGCTTTCCCGAGCGACCACCCATGTCCGTACTAACTGGGCTTGCGTTGCTTAACTTCAGTGATCAGACGAGAACTGGTGCGTCCAACGCAATTCGCCGCTCTTCTACACGGAGTACATATACATCCCCGCCTCTGTGGCGCAGTAGTAGCATGCTTGATTACTGCGACAGTGGTTCCAGACTAGATCTTGAACAGAAGCGGTCGACTTCTTCCAGGCGAGTAAGAAGCCTCCAGTGGCCTTCCGTCGGATGGGAAGTCAAGCCGTGAGTACTTGTACCATTACGTTGACAGCCGGCTGTGTAAAAATGGTATGATTGCCCACATGGCCCAGTGGAACAAAAAACGGACACCCGACCCTGTCACATGCGGGACAAGCGTTAATGATGAGTAAAACAGACGTAGACATAGGCGTTCTACAGAAAATTTTTCAAGAGCGGTGGAGGGTGCCAAAGGTGCACATTTACCTGTACAATTTATATTTTACATATTTTTCGATCTCGTGCAGTAAAAGTAACTTGTTTGCCCCCTCTACTCATTCGTTCTGCTGGTATCGGGAACACACAGGCAAAAGGATGAACCGTATTTTTATGTTGCTAGCTGTTCCAACGCAATGCCAGAACCTACTGCATTTCCAGACAAACGTGACAGTACCATCAAGGCGATAGTGCTGGGAATTGAACTCGGTCCATTCAGCACTCTAGCCAGACACCGAATCAAGGAGCAAATTCTCCATCTGGAAATGTTGCCTATCTACAACCATATTTTAATTCCATATAGAAAGGGCTCTTCTAGAAGTATATTAGAGGTAGCCTGGGGTGGTGGACATCGTCGAAAAAATGAGGGAGCATAGGTTGAGGTGATTTGGACACGTAATGAGAAGAGGAGAGGAGGATCTCTTGTAGGTCCATTTCAGAAATGCAGGTGGTTGGAAGCACCTGGGGCAGAGGGATACCGAAGAAGACGTGGGAGCAGGTGGTCCGTAAGGATATGGTAGTGTGTGGGGTTGACGAGGTTGTGAGGTGGACTAGAACCCGTAGACCCGACCCTGTCGCAGGCGGGATAAGGGTGTGATGCTGATGATGATGTCAGAAAGGGCTCTTCTATAGACGATGATGTCGTACACACGAACACACCTTTCGGATGACAAGTAAAACTGAGTTCCCGTGTGGTATACGATGGCTTTTGCACGTAAAAGAACCCTCTCTACTATGCAACGGGTAGGTGAGACAAAATTTCCAGGTGGAGCTCGCCCATTGGCGTCCATGGGATGCCCCAAACAAACAGTAGACCGACGATAAATAAGTTGCAGCTTTGGTCGATAACCGGCTGCGGAAAAGCAATGTTCAATATATCGCCCTTGTGTCCATTCAGAGGGGAGCGGCGAGTTCGTTGGACACACCAGTTCTCGTCTGATCACTGAAGTTAAGCAACGCAAGCCCAGTTAGTACTGACATGGGTGGTCGCTCGGGAAAGCTGGGTACTGCTAATACCCAATAATCGTCGCATTAGTGTAGTGCCTGTGCAGTATATGCATTGGAACTATACAGTGGACGGGTCTCTAATGACCTTGTAGTTGACGGGACCTTAAACTCCAACAAACAACAACCAATCCATTCAGAGGGACAAGATGGGTACCCGACCCTGCCATAGGCCGGGAAAGGGTTAGGAGTTGCTGTCTTTTTTTTGCTACCCGTTGCATAGCAGAGGGACCTCGGTTTTACTTCTCATCCGCAGGAAGGCGCAATCAGAGCATCTCTCTCCCCCAAAAGAAACCAACCCGCTACCGACACAGCTAGCGATGACAGTACCCACTGCACCACCGAGGCGGGATGCTAGAGAGATTAAGGGACGAAAAGAAAAAAAAAGCAGGAGTTAATTTTAGGGGCAGTGTTAAGAAAAACAAATGGGAGGAATTAGTAAGACATGACATGGGGTAATAGAGACAAGTGCTCAAGGAATGCCCAAACACCTCTAAAATTTTATGGTCACTCCTTCTACTGAATCTGTAAAATGTGTCATGATGTTAAGATGACTTATCTCTTCGTCCCTCTTAGCCCCGGGCGACACCTTTCTTATCCTTCGCTCTTCAGTCAATCCTTTCACGATCCTCTTAACGATGAAAGGGAGTCAAAATAGTATTTCTCTACATTGAAATTAGCAACATTTCGTTACTTCTACCCTTTTCTCAGTTCATAAATTATTTATGCTTCGTGCTAGTCCCATTTTATAAACCCGCTTCGCTGGCGCAGAATGAAACGTGCACAATTACTGCGGCGGTGGTTCCAGATTCGATAATGGATTGAGATGGGTTTGCTTCTTTCGGGCGAGAGAGGTCCCAAGTGCGCCTTCCGTCGGACGGGAAGTAAAGTCGTGGCCATGTGTAGTTTGTGATGCCAATTGCATGTAAAAGAACCCTCTCTACCGTGCAACGAGTCGACAAAGAAAAACTTCCAGGTGTTGGAACTCGCCCCCTGACATCGATGGAGTTCCTAAGTGAACAATAGGCCGACGATAAATAAGCATATGCGGTATAGTTTAGGTCGGCAGCCAGCTGCGTAAAAATACTGTCCAACACATCGCCAATGTGTCCATCCAGAGTGACAAAGATGGGTAGTCGACCCTGCCAAAATTATAAAGTAGTACGTAGGAGCAGGACCTTAAGGTGGTAATTACCTCTTGGACGAGTAAGCACGGCAATCTTTCGTTTCTTCCTCCGAACAATTTACGACAAGGAACCCGACACGTTAGCATCGGATGGGAATATTTATGTAAGGACCCTTTATAGTTAGCTATCTCTTGAAGAAAAAGACCTGTGATGGGCCAAATATCGCCTTACTTGGTGTCTCTGTGGTTGCATTTTGAAAGGCGCATGGATCAGCATGAGGAAGAAGAGAGGAGATGAGGGTGGAAAGTAGGAAAAGACAAACTCCAGGTGCATTTCTGATGAGTGCTAACGGGCCTGTGCTCTAATTTCCGTGTTGAAGCTCCCAAGGTGAGAAATAAAGAGAGAGAGAGAGAGAGAGAGAAGCCCTATAGGTGTGTATTTCCGTCACAATTGGGAAGTCGTGACCCGATCCGGTGGAATAGTAACTAGCGAGCTCGGTAACTGCGTCAGTGGTTCCAGGTTTGGTACTGCACCGAGGTGGGTTGGTCCACAGTGCATCTTCCTTCGGATGAGAAGTACAACCAAAGTCCCGTGGTGTACGAAGTCATTTGCACGTGGTGTGCGATGTTCATGCAACGAGTAGATGGGGCAAAATTCCCAGGTGTAGGATGTCGACCTCCGGCGTCGGGGGGGGGGAGTGCCCCAAACAAACATTAGACCATCGATAAATAATGTTTAAGTATTGCAACTTCGGTCGGCACCCGGTTGCGGAAACTACTGTCCAATATCACCTTTGTGGGAAGGACAAAGATGGGTACCTGAGCCTGCCATGGGCGGGAAAAGGGTTAGGAGTTGCTTTATGGGAAATAAAGTCGTGAACCTGTGTGGGGCGTCGTCCAATAAAAATTCGCAGGTCCAGGACCCCCGGTAGAAACCATTGCCTCCAGAATGAAGGGCTGTAACATCAAGCTGGCTACCAGCTGCGTAAAATATAGTCAAACAGATTTCTCCTAGTCCTAATGGGATAAAAATGGGCCCCCGACCTTGCCATAGGCAGGATTCGCCGACACCATCGGGGACACATACACATCATAATAAAACATGATTAGCTTTAAACCACATCTAATTCTCAGCATAGAAGAAGAGGAAAAGGCTTTTCCTTTAAAGGTCCCTTGTAGTTTAGAGTAGGGAATGGAAATGCAAGAAAGAGAGCCCTTACCTTGAAATGTCAGTCATCAATTCAGAAAAAAACGTGCTTTGATCGAAAACAAAATTTTGAGTGACCCGCACAACAACTTAAATCGACAAATGGGGTCAACAAGTAACAAACAACTAAGTCCTATCACCAGGAGGTCGGTCACTCTCAGGGAACGGAGGGGAAAAACTACAGGGAAGGAGGTGGAGGAGGAAGTATATTTGACATGCAACGACTTATTATATATCAAACACACGATAAGGGCGAGCTGACAGTACTTTTCACAGCACTGCTGTCAAGATAGTGAGTGTTACCGGCGACTACTGTCGAGCAACTTTAAAATTCGTAGTCAATAGCTAATCAACGTACGACCACATGCCCGATGTCTGATAGCACTTTGATAGTAGCGTGATAGTAGCCATCTAACACTTTATAAATCACGACAGCCACCAGCACGTTGTAATATCGATGACTTATAGTACTTTCACATTAACGTGGCAGTAACTATCTAATAGTCCACACACAAACCACGACAGCACCTATTACCACATTAGGACCACAGTAACTATCCAATAGTTGGATATATTTCGACAGCAACTAGCACGTTCGACAACTGAAACCAAAGTTTCAAACCTATAGAACGCGTTCAAAATTTGGTACATTTGCATATGTCAAACAGGTGACTACCCCTTTCTAGAGCTCTCCCTTTCCAAACCCCCGCCCGCAAAGCTACAGCGCGCGTGCGCACACGTGAAGGTCGAGAGCGGCTTTTTGACAAACAGCACCAACCCCCGATGCACATCCCAGGTGAGTGGCATGCGAATGAAACGCGGCGTAATTCGATGCCTGGAAAGGGGTGTGTGCATTCCTGTTGGACAGGGGAAGGGGTCCGGGCAGACATGGAGAGGGGAGGGGAAACAAAAACAGGATGGCTAAATAAAATAAATATATCAAACTACCCCCAGCAAGACAACAACAATAAAAAATTTCTGGTTCATAAAAAGCATCATCCGCTTTTTATTACATTATGATACCATTATTATTGTTGTTATTACTAAATTATATTGAAAGAGTGCGTCTGGCAACAAATAAATAAAAAGTAGTATGTCGAATAGCAATAAAAACAAGGAATGGTCGGTGGTGAATGGACCTAAAAGGTCCTATAACCGACACAAGTTCCTCTTCCCCCCTCCCTACCCTAACTTCACCACTGAAAGTTGCATTCAATCAAAAGGAAGTTCATGCAAGCAAAAAAAATGGCATCTACGTCTCCGCAACGCCACCTGGTTTTGAATTACTACAGGAGAAAACACAGATTTTGATCAAGGGTTCGATACTGGCTTTAGACCCGCCGCGGTGGGGAAGTGGTTAGCACGTTCGGCAGCTGCGTCAGTAGTTCTAGGTTCGATACTGGACCGAGGTGGGTCGGCTACCTTCGGAAGAGAGAGAGGCCGCGAGTGGGGCTTCTTTCGAATGGGAAGTAAAACCGAGGTCCCGTGTGGGTGTACGATGGCACTTGCACGTAAAAGAACCCTCTCTACTACGCAACGGGTAGATGAGGCAAAATTTCCAGGTGTAGGAGCTCGCCCCCTGGCATCGGTAGCATTCCCCAACGAACACTAGACCGACGATAAATAAGCGTTGGGTGCAGCTTTGGCTGGCAACCGGCTGCAGAAAAAAAAACTATGACCAATATATCGCCCTTGTGTCCATTCAGAGGGACAAGATGGGTACCCGACCCAGCCATAGGAGGGAGAGGATTAGGAGTTGCTTGTTGTTGCTTTGGTTCGATACTGGTTTCAGGCAGGCGGGATTCTCAGTGGCAAGGAGGTAAAACCGACCAGTATTTTGGTTGTTGTTGCTGTTTGTTGGTGTTTTAGGGCCCTTCCACTACAAGGCCATTAGAGCCCCGTCGACTGTGTAGTTCTGATGCAGGGACTGCACAGACACTACACTAATGCGACGATTTTTGGATACTAGCGGTACCCAGTTTTCCCAAGCGGCCACCCATGTCAGTACTAGCTGGGGTTGCGTTGCTTCACTTCAGTGATCAGACGATAACTGGTGTGTCCAACTCAACTTGTCGCTCCCCAGTATTTTGGTAAAATAACAGTTTAGTTTACACGAAAAAAGAACAAAATTCCCACGAGTACGAACTCGCCCCTACTGTCCATATCTAGAGTCCATTCCAGAATCCATATCTATAGCAACAAACAACCAGCAAATAAATGTAAACAAGCAACACAACTCGATCACTGCAAGATGGGGGTATGCAGGTGGGCCGTCGAAATTTCTGTTAACAGCATTCCATCCTCGTGACCGACCAACTGACTCTCTGAACAGTGCAAGCGCAAGAATAAATGCGATAAAGGTCAGAACAAAGGGTAATTCATTTTAGTTTATGGGATCGTATCTTGGGGTATGAGCAAAAATAGAGTTCACCGCGTACTTACCTCTCTTTCTCTTTAAAAAAAATTAGTAGTACCCTTCGTGGGGAATAAATGAGCGCATGTTGTATCCAATAGGCCCAAAATAGAGACTTCTACAAATCAATGTTGTCCCCGCCGCACTCTCTGTCGCTCTCCCCTAAAATCCGACGGCGGGACAGGGCGGAGTGCCGTGGGATTTCAAGCCAAATAATGAGACTTAATTGCTACTTTCAGTTCCCTCTTATTTCGGCGGGATTGAGGGGCAGTTCATCTTCTACACCATCCTTCATCTTTAGCCAAGTCACCACTCATCGATCTCACTATTCAACCTCCCTCTCCCGTCTCCCCCATAGCATTAACGAGGGAGTACATAGACAGCATTCAGTAGTATACACACTAGCTCTTATTTCCTCGGACAGAGAGAGAGGGGGGCGAGGTGGAGAGGCAGAGGGGGTAGCGAAATGTGGAAAATGGTGAGAGGAGGAAGAGAGAGAGATAGTGAGAGAGGAGAGATTCACTTTGTCTGCCCCAAGGAAACACGCACAAACGAAACTTTTGATAACCATCTGGTTGCCAGGCTGTGTGCTACACAACAAACAAAATGGCTTTATGTGGATGGCCCCACCCCCTAATTTCGCCTTTCAAAAACAAGTATCCTGCACTGCCCACTCTCTCTCTCTCTCTTCTTTTACTACAGGGCTCATTTCTCCATCACTACAACGTGGATGAAATGCAATTCTGAACAATTATCAAAAAATGCTTTTTTGGTCAGAGATTGCAATGGTCAATTGGCTACTTCTAAGCGGGGGTAACCACCAAAAGCAAAAAGTAAACATTTGTTGCAAACGTTTCCAAACGTTGCGTGTCTTCACCATCTCTATCTGACAAACATTCAGATTTTTACTTTCAGTTTTTAGAGCAATTTCTTTCCTATCCCTAGTCGGTGTACTGCAAATGTAGTAGCTTAGGCCCCTGTAGCAAATACAAATACTGCATAGAATGTTTTCTCCAAATGTGGTCAGAAATTTAAAAAACCAAACATTCTTTGATATTCGTGCGCGCGTGACATTTTCACCAAAACCGTATGAAGCTTGCGAGCGTTTTCTTTTTAGTATTCGCAGAACATTTTACATAGCTGATAGAGACTTTTTATAACGAGCAAGGGTGAGGAGGAAGTTATTAGCCCACTCGCACGGCACTGTCAGCAGAACTAGTGGTGGGATCCACATTTTCTCTTCAGTCCAGTTCAAATAATACTAAGGTCAACGTTCAATAATTACCACGCATAACATACATAGTCCAGCGGCTCCTAAGTTGGAAAAGGGTGGGGGCGAGAAGCACAGAGAGAGAGAGAGGGAGAGAAAGAAATGGAAGTACAGTATCTTCAAGTTCAGGGATTACCGAGTGGAAAGCAGAAATCGAGAAATTAACTGACTTGGTATGTGCCTGTTTTCAGCCAACCTGAATTCAATTTTTGGCCGGCCGAGCCCAACTCCTCATCGGCACTTTCAAGGTTTTAATATGCTGAACACATCATCATAACACCCTTATCCCGCCTGTGGCAGGGTAGGGTCTGCGGGTTCTAGTCCTTCACTTTCGATTATCCCCATCCACCCCACACACTACCATATCCTTACGTACAACCTGCTACCACGTCTGCTTTGGTCTCCCTCTGCCCCGGGTCTTCTAATCGCTTGCATTCCTGTAATGAATCTAACGAGCTCCTCCTCCCCTCTTCGCATTACGAAGAGGAGAACA
Source organism: Trigoniulus corallinus (assembly GCA_013389805.1). Taxonomy (NCBI): domain Eukaryota; kingdom Metazoa; phylum Arthropoda; class Diplopoda; order Spirobolida; family Trigoniulidae; genus Trigoniulus; species Trigoniulus corallinus. The sequence continues at coordinate 18,134,047 of JAAFCE010001036.1, forward strand.
TCCGAATCTATCTCCCCCGTTGCTCTGGAACACTAATCCTAAATATTTTACCTCTTGCACCTTTGTCACCAGCTCGCCCCCAGAGAGTACACGTCACCATTATTTTCCTGTCCTTCCCAATTGAAAGCTAAATACTCTGTCTTCTTCATGTTTATCTTTGGCCCTCCCTTTTCTATTGTTGCTCTAATATTGTTTAGGCCTTTCCCTGCTTGATCTCTGGAGTCACGAAGTTTCCCTACATCGTCTGCAAATAATATGCACTGAAGGGCCTATTCTCCTGCTCCCGTCAGCAGTTCGTCCATAACCAGAACGAAGAGGTATGGACTTAATCCTGAACCTTGGTGTACTCCAACCTTCACTGGGAGGCCTCCAGTATTTCCCCAAGGAGTCCTTACCCTGGCTATCGAACCATCACACATATCTTGTACTACCCTAATGATAAACCTTTCTGATACCCCATTTTTGAGTAATACCTCCCAAACTACTTACCGTGGGACACTGTCATAAGCCTTCTCCAAATCAATGAAGGTTGCATGGAGATCTTTCTTTGCTGCTCTATGCTTTTCTATCATCTGCCTCCGAATGAAAATTGGTTCCATTGTGGACGTACGTGGCATGAACCCAAATTGATTTCCCCTTACACTAGTTCTCCCGAAGACGACATCCCATTACACTCTCCCAGAGCTTCATAGAATGGCTCATAAGCTTGATACCTCTATAGTCACCACATTCTTTGATATCACTTTTGCCCTTGAAGAGTTGCACTATCCAGCTCTCACGTCATGCAGAAGGCATTCTATCTCCAATAGCTATCCTATTGAAATGTTTCCCTAGCCACCTAATTCTTAGGGTACGCCAAGCTTCAATGGGAATTCTGTCGGGCCTACAGCTTTTTTTTCGACCTTTCATCTTCAGAGGTACTGTATATATCTTCAGACGACAGGCTGTCAACTAATGCTGCAATCCCATCGTTCTATTTTCTCTTCGTGGGGCAATTTTATTCATCAACACCAAGGGGCGAGCTCCTACACCAGGGAATCACATGGAGTCCATCAGGCTTTACTTTCCATCAGGCGAAGGGTCTATTGAGACCTCCCTTGCAGTCACGGGCGTACGATGCCTGCGCATAAAAGAACCTTTTCTACATGGAATTAAATTGGTGCCGGTAAATATTACTCTCTTCCCCCTCAAAAGACGACAGGGCGACGTTAACTAAGTAGGGTCTTGCAGCATTAGATCAACAGCAGGCTTTATAGCACTACCATTCAACAGTTCGCTGGTGTTCTTTTGGTACTAAACAGCGACGGAGACGAGGGTACGTCGCATTCCCGATATCAAATAAGCCCCTTAATATGGGGCACCGATAATCCATCTTCAACTCATGTCTCGCCACCTGCTATAAACTTACCATCAATTAGTGGATTTGTTTCGTTGGTGGCCCTTCAACTACAATGGTCATTAGAGCCCCATCCACTGCGTAGTTATATAATGCAGAGTCTGCACAGACACTACGCTGTTATGACAATTTGGATATTCGCAGTACCAGTGTTCCCAATTGTTGTTTGTTGGTGTTTTAGGGCCCTTCAACTAGAAAGGTCATTAGAGCCCCGTCCACAGCATAGTTCTTATGCAGACACTGCACAGACACTACACTAATGCGACGATTTTTGGCTATTAGCAGTACCCAGTTTTCCCAAGCGGCCACCCATCCAGTCTTCCCAAGCGGCCACCCATGTCAGTACTAGCTGGGGTTGCCCTGCTTAACTTCAGTGATCAGACGAGAACTGGTGTGGCCAACGCAATACAGCCGCTCCCTCAATCAGTGGAGGACGCATCCAAAGCAACCCATCGTCTTTAGGATGGATGAAAATAAAGATAAGGATTCGGACCCGAATAACGGGAGAGGGAGGGAAGGAATCCGAAAAATACAAGAATAATACTAGTGTACACGCCGAATTACTATGCAGTATCTGACCCCGTAGCCTTTAATTCTTACCGTTAAATCAAACCCCTACCTTACTACCCTTACTACCTCAATTCTGTAAGTCTGCCCCTCCTTCGTTTATGTATACATTTGCAGAATAATATAGATGCATAATATTGCCAAGGCCCATTTGTTTGTTTATTGGATCTCAATGGAGCCTTCGAGTCCCATCCCCCCTTAACGACCTCCTTAAACTTTGGATTACACCGATATATCATTTTCTGGACTTGGTAATTTTATGCAAAATGCATAGCGAGAGAAAGGGAGAGACCTACATTTATATAGAGTTATTAAATATCGAAGCGGAAAACATTAAGCAAGCACGCAATTCAAACATTTCACGGTCCCAAATCACTCAATATCTCATATTCTTCTATGATTTGTCTTCATTTTCAAAGGTCCGGAGGGGTGAGAGTAGGAGTGGGAGGAGAAGGGAAAGAAAGCCTAGGTAGGGACATGACGGGGAGGCACGAATGGGGAAAATGGACTAAAGGTAGACAAGAGAAGAGAGAATGAGTTGGGTTTCCGCTATGAAAAGGTGAGAAAAGGGACTCAAGATGGGATAGAGAAAAAGGGAATGAAAAATACCTTGTGCCCAATGACCGAGTAGGGGGGGGAGGTTGGAGAATAAACGCCATCTCATGACGTCATTACTAAACATTTTTTTCCTACACGTGGTAGAAAGAGGAAGGAAGTGCAGTATACAGTAAGGACCTTTCTTCTAAGCCCAACAATAAATTAGAGCAAACCCTTTCTCTCTTTGATAAAAATAAAAACTAGATCATTTAAATGCCACAGGTCAGTAAATAGCTCAACCCACCTCGGTGGGGCAGATGTAGCCCGTTGGACTATTACGTCAGTGGTTCCAAATTCGATTTTTGACCAAGGCGATTGGCTTCTGTTTAGGACGGACAGAGGATCCCAGTGTGGTGGTGTCTACGATGTCACGTGCAGGTAGAAGAACCTTTACTACTATGGAGTACAACATACGAGTAGTTCGGCAAAATTTCCAGGAGTAGGAGCTCGCCTCCAGGCATCGGTGCACGAAAAGTGCCCCAACGAAGAAAATAGGCGGGTGATACATAGGCATAGAAGTTGTAGTATTTAAGTTGTAAATGAAGATATTTAGTTCTCCTCCTAAACTGGCAAAAAATTGCTGCAAAATGAGACCCGTGGACACCCGACCCCCGTCATAATAAGAAAAAGGGTCCAGCTAGAGGAAACGGATAAGTAGATTGATTCCTTTACCACGGGGACTAACAAATCAACCAGGATCAATATGTTTGTTTGTTGGTGTTTTAGGGCCCTTCGACTACAAGGTCATTAGAGCCCCGTCCACAGTGTAGTTCTGATGCAGAGACTGCACAGACACTACACTAATGCGACGATTTTTGGATACTAGCGGTACTCAGTTTTCCCAAGCGGCCACCTATGTCAGTACTAGCTGGGGTTGCATTGCTTAACTTCAGTGATCAGACAAGAACTGGTGTGTCCAACGCAATTCGCAGCTCCCAATCAGGATCAAGCGAAACGCGAAAACACAATAGGGTGCAGTTACTAACCTGTTCATAGCCTATGGCAGGAATTCCACGTGGAAAGGATACGTTTAGATGTGTAGTATTTACAGTTACACGCCTCCAACACTGGTTCGCGGGTTCCTATCCGACGGAAGGAGGGGGAGGGGGTGAACTTGATAGGCTACTTGTACGATGACACCTGAGGAAAAATATGCGTGCAAATCTGCAAAATTTTCAGGTAAAGAAAGATCTCGCCTCTGGCTTCGGCGAACAGAATTATCCTCCCCCGAAACAAAAACAGATCGACGTTGAATAAAGCAAGGTTATGTAGCATCCGGCTGAGCGGGTCGGCAGCGCTTTTGGCGGCACAAAGTTGCGTCTAACACCGCCATAAGCGAGAAAGTAGTTGAAAAGGATGAGTAAGCACATTTCGGTTGTTGTTGTTGTTTGTTGGTGTTTTAGGGCCTTCAACTACAAAGGTCAGTAGAGCTCCGTCCACAGCATAGTTCTTATGCAGAGACTGCACAGACACTACACCAATGCGACGATTTTTGGGTATTAGCAGTACCCAGTTTTCCCAAGCGGCCACCCATGTCAGTACCAGCTGGGGTTGCGCTGCTTAACTTCAGTTATCAGACGAGAACTGGTGTGTCCAACGCAATTCGCTGCTCCCACATTTCGGTGACTCATTAGTTCATGTTTAGAAATTCGATCCTAGCCAAGAGGATGGGGACAGGTTATTTTGAACGAGATGAAGGGAGGTCCCAAGTCAGCCTTCCGTCAGATGGTGATAGTGTGTTCGATGCCACCACTGCGTGTAAAAGAACCCTTTCTATGCGGAGTAAAAATTAATGAATCGGCAAAATTCCTAGGCGTAGGAATTCTCAATTCCCCCTCTCCGAGGGTCGTCAATAAAAAAAAATTGACCCTTAGAGAAAATTTGGCTGTGACATTCTGTCGGCAGCTAGCCGTTTGAAAACTGCAAGTTCAACGAATCGCATCAGAAGTGTGATCGTAGTACTAACTAAACAAATGGGCATCCGACACAGCCATAGGCAAAGCAAAGGGTTAGGAATGATGAATTTTACAACGAGTCATTAACATTTCGTACTTAAGGCCCCTGGGTCTTGTGCTTCAATGACTTCATCCGTATAGTCAGTCTAACCTTTGAAATTCTCAACAAATTGTTGAGTGCAGGTACAACTGAAAAGGGGGAACCGGATGGGTCTTTATGATGCTCATTAACTTTTATATCATCAAATGAGAAGATTGGAGGACAGCATTAAATATACTGATGTGAGGTAGTGAGGGCAACTAAAGGGTTACGTTATGAACAGACGTTCCACTTTATAATTCCCACAAAATTATTTTTATGATACTTTAATTTGGAGCTAATATTCAACAGGAACATTATTCTCCGCCTAGAAATAAAGGGTTACTTTTTTGGTAGGTCGACATACGGTCTCTTAAGCGAAATCTCCGTACTCAGGACGGCGAGAAGGGAAGGGGGGGGATAGGGTCTAAATTTCTCCCCTAGTAATGAGAGAGGGAGCGAAAATACTGGTCGAAATGCTATTCAAGGGGGGAGGGGTTATATTTAAGCATACGAGGTTGGGTCATGTTTTGAACCTTTACAAACCACTCAAATAGGAATTTAAAACGAGAATACTGTAATGGCGTCATACTCCATTACCCCCTTCCCTCTGACAACGTAAATATTTCCAAGATTATTACAGTGCAGACTTCTGAATTTCGGCAACTGTTATTAAGGCCCTGTTTTTCAAAATTTGTGGGGGAAAAAAAAGGAATACTTAGTAAGCAATTGGGCCTATTGAAATACAGGCGTTACATGCCGGCCCTAATTAATACTTTTAGGTACACTTAACAACCCATTTGCCAGATGGCGCTAATTGTTGCTTTTAGGCATTAAATCATTTAAAAACTTAAAAATTTCACTGCTCGGTATATAGTAAACACATCATTCCTAACCCGATTTGGAGTCGTAAAAATCATAATTAGCTAAACAACGTCATAACCTAACATCCCATCTACAATTTGTAAAGACAATCAATCAACGAGAATCTTCAAAAATGGGCAGACTCACGCATGCGCAATACTACAGCAGAAGAATACGTCACATTCTACAACGATCGTTACCAGTAGACTGTTGTCTTGGCCTACATCGAAAACAAGATGCGGTAAGACCGATACAAGTTCTAAAATTCTATTGAGACTTTCTTCAATTAGCAACTCACCCATTTGTGGTTGTTTCTTTTTCATCACAATTCATGGATAGATCGATCCTTCCTTGCGACATTTAGTTATTGAACTAGAACGGTATCGATATTTCCGTGCATTTCCGCCATTTGCATTTTTAGAACTAACATTCAAAAAGAGAACGTTCGAAAGGGGGAGGGAAGGAGAGAGCGCGCGAGGAGGTGGCCTAATTGCATTCTAAGTCACACGTCGTCATGACGATCAACAAAAGGCGGAGCAATGAGCTCGCGCGCGTGCAACTAGTCCACCAATAACGATAGACCGCAACAGGCATTTTACCAATGATATCTCCAGGTCTACGAATGACGTCATTATCCACTAGAGATAGAGAGAGGGAGAGAGTTAGCTGTATGATTCAACTTGAAGAAAAGAAATGGCGAAGAGAGGGATTGAGACGACTCGTAAAAACTTTTTATGTCCATTATTTATATTTTGTAAATATGACTAAACAATATTAAGGGCAGACGAAGAATTGTAGTAGTAGAAGACGGGGGAGATAGGGAGAGAGAGAGAGATAAAAACCTAACGAACGAGATAAACCTTTCCACCGGGGTCCATTAAGAACTGGATTTATGAGATGCATGGAAGACGCATGCGCAATAATGTACCACATTTTACGAGCCAAAGGCAAAGAGTACTCTATCGTTAATAAGGAGAAGAAGGCGGTAAAACGAGACGACGTGGATAGGTGGTGGGGGTGTATGTGTGTTTGCGAGAGACGGAGGACGAAAACAAACCCAACCCTTCCCCCACTAACCGACAACAAATAGGAGGACCACACCCTGAAATTAGGGAATGAAACCGTTAGGATTTCCACATACGGATTCGCGGCCAGTCGTAAAACGCGGTAGAAAAGCCCAAACCATCCAATCACATTGGACGTTGGGTGGAGATAACAAACTAGAAATCCTACGAAAAGTAAGACGGGCGAGGAAGCGCCGTACATACATTAGTGTTATGAGATGCAATATATAGTTTATTTCTTCGCATGCTGAAAAATCATCTCACCCTCCTAAAAACATGTTTTCCTTCGCAGAAATTAAGAGTTTCATTTTAATTTGCCACGTCGCCCATCTATTTAATGTCTTCAACTCAACGCAATTAAAGTATGGGGAGGGGTCAACATATCGAAAATGTTTATCAAGGGACCAATGGACCAAGTGGGGCAGGTTAGACAAACCGTTCAGCAGACAACATGGCGCGAATTACATTCCTCTTTATTTATGCATTTATTTACCTTTTTATAATAAAATTCTTGAGTTAATTTTCCTCCCTTTTTTTTACCACTTTCCTATTTATCTGTCTAACTTCCTCATAGGCGCCACAATCGCATTATCATCTCGCAGGATTCGGACAGGACAGTCGGACAGACCCCTTCAGCTCCCTAAAGATTTACGCAGGAATAAACCTTCTAATTTATTCCCCCCCTTCCTCCTCCATTACACGTGGTCATCATCTTTTTTTCTACCCTGCATTTTTTTTTCTCTTCAAATATAATGAGACGACACTGGCGATCCCATGAGCCAACTAATAATTTTTGATCGTGAGAAAGCACGTGACTCTCGTGTGCCTCACCTGCACGTGGTTACACGTGGCGCACGTGTACACATTCACTGCATTTACATATAGAATGAATAATTCATGGAATATTATCTTTTAAAAAAACGAGGGTGGAAAAAAAAACAAGAATGACGACCAATCATCGCGTGCACGAGCAGATTCACAGCACTTGCGCAGTGTGCCCACAAAATAGCAACCAAACCCTTTCTTAAATGGGATGGGGGCCAAATACTTTTTAATGCGAACAGGTTTATTTTGGCCGAATGACAAAAATACCTTTCTCTAATAAGGGATACATACCGGATGTTAGCGTCCCAAGTCAGTAATAGGGTCTGATGAGCAAAATTTCCAGGTTTATGAGCTCGCTTCCCCCTTCCCGGTTTCGGTGACTGAATTATCCTTATAAAAGAAATAGGTTGAGTCAATCAGTTGGGCTGACTGCTTAAAATACCGTCCACAGTTTGTCCATGTGTTTCTGGTTCCAAAGATTTATCTTCCAGGAGTCTTGAAGGTCCTTTACGAATATCCTTAACTCTAAAGCTGAACATTATGGACACCGTGGTCGGATCATTCCAGAACTTTTAAATGGACTTGGCTTTACTTTATAAATTTGATTAGTGGTCCATAAGGCTGGAGGCCCTGATAACATTTCTCCATCGTCATACGAAAAGGGGTAGTACCGTTAAACATGCCCCCTCCTCCCTTCAATATCTTTAGGACCATTTCAAAAGCTAATATTTACATCAGATGGCATGCAAAGAGTATCAGGTCTCCCAACTGCACCGGAGCGGCGAATTGCGTTGGACACACCAGTTCTCGTCCGATCACTGAAGTTAAGCAGCGCAACTCCAGCTAGTACTGACATGGGTGGCCGCTTGGGAAAACTGGGTACTGCTAATACCCAAAACTCGTCGCATTAGTGTAGTGTCTGTGCAGTCTCTGCATAAGAGGTATGCTGTGGACGGGGCTCTAATGACCTTTGTAGTTGAAGGGCCCTAAAACACCAACAAACAAACAAACCCCAACGGTACCGTTAAAGAACCCTTTGAAAGGTGGAAAAAAATTGCATGTAGATCGGCGAAAAAAATTCCCAGGTATAGACCGTCACCTCCTGGTGGCCAGTTAAAGAAATTACCCCTTTGATAAAAAGAAAAAGGTTGCGGTATGTTGGGAAAAAAGGTTGAGGTCCCTGTGTACCTCATCTTAACGTTACAAATGAGCATCCTGCCAATTGCGAGGGGAAGGGTTAAAATGAACAGGGTCATTGACAAAAACAATAGCTTGAAGTCTTACATCTTAAAATGGTCAGAAGGACTACGTGGAAAAAGATGACTTGGAAAATGTCTTCATTTATAACGTGAAAACTATCAGACATGATAATAACTGGGAGTCGGGGGGGGGGGGGAAGTAGGTAGGGGGTCTCCCTCTTTACCCTCAACTATTATCATACAAATGATACATTGAGAAAAGCAGTTATTAAATTATTCTTATTACAATAGCTAAGAGAAATTTCATCCAATCATCAAAGTTGTTGTTGTTATTATCATTATCATAATTGAATTGAGAGAGATATATATTTTTCTTGTCAATTTTATTTACAGAAAGGAGTCTTCCCCTTCTTTTCTCCCTCCTTCCGATCTCTTTTTGTGCTTCTTTGGGGGAGAAATCTAGTAACATGACCACTAAGGTGAAACAACCAGGGACGACAAAAGAGGCTATCTGTTTTCCTCCACCCCGTCCTTGTTTTGTCCCCCTCCGCCTTCAAATTTATATTTTCAAGGATGAGAAATGAAGGTAGGGAGTCCCCTCCTCTCCACTTTTGAAATTCTGGTGGAGTGCATCGAAAAAAAAAAGAATTTTGAAACTGAGTGTCCCGTTTGTGGATATGTGCGTTGAAATAAATGATACAATTATTCAAACTTCATGTTATTTGTTTGACAGAAAATGAAAGTGCAATTTTTAATAATATTTTTATCTCTTAACCATTTGATGAATGACGCTACTATTCCTTATCTTCTAGCACCCATCGCTTTCATTTTCAATTTCGCCTAAATTTCCATGAAAAAATAATCTACACAACATCGAATGATTGAAGACAATGGACAGGGTCACGACACTTAACAAACTCGTACATTTTATATAACAAAATTCCCAAACAGGATGCTTTTCTACACTCACACCTCCTTCTTGTCCGAAAACCTTCACCCCCCCCTCTCCCCACTATCTTCGAAGAGTCATTTGCCAACTGAACAAACGACAGGACAATTAAATATTTGTCTTAATAAGAAATAATTATAATAAATGACTATACGAGTCCAAAAATTGTCTTTTCAAACAAGTTCTTTGTCTAAAGACATTTCAGACGACACAATGGCATCATCAACTCCTTGAGAGATAATCACGCAAGCGCACTATGAACTGTGTCCATTGCTATCAGAAAGGCCGACCTCAGCAACCACTCAAGCCGGCGACGGCTAGGCCTAAATAGCGGCTAATTATAGTCGTTAATTAACTGCTTATTATATAGCAAATATATTTAATTGGTTTTTATTTATAAATTATCTAATGAAATGAATACGGTAGTCTAAAAGGAAGTGAAAAGGAAGAATTCTCCAAGACAGACGGCTAGCCGACTCAGCGGCGCAGCCACATGGCTTTCTTTCAACTAATGTAACTTTATGTAGGCCTCCATATCACCGAAAGTATATGCAATATACTGGATTAGTTTCGTGGGTTGGGGAATAAGCCAGGCAGCCATAACAGGCCGAACCCTTAGGAGGCTGCCCGCGGGAGATGAGGAGGTAGGTGAAAGGACGAAGGAGAGGGTTAATTTGCAGCACCCAACGTTCTTTACCAACCACCCTTGTTGGTATTGACGTGGGCTTGCGCTGCTGAACTTCAGTGATCTCACGGGAACTGGTGTGTCCAACGCAACTTGGCTGCACCCAACGCAACTTGCTGTTACGACAGTGTCGGACACCCATTTAGTGTCCGGTTAATGGAAGTTTCTTGTGTGCAAAGCACTGATGTGTCCAATGTAGGGGAGCGGCGAGTTGCGTTGGACACACCAGTTCTCGTCTGATCACTGAAGTTAAGCAACGTAAGCCCAGTTAGTACTGACATGGGTGGTTACTCGGGAAAGCTGGGTACTGCTAATACCCAATAATCGTCGCATTAGTGTGGTGTCTGTGCAGTCTATGCATTAGAACTATGCAATGCACGGGTCTCTAATGACCTTGTAGTTGACGGGACCTTAAACACCAACAAACAACAACAAATCCAATGTAGGGAGGGATTTCCCCGTTACAGATACTCAAGTAACCCTAAATTGTCTTTAGTTTTATTACGGAACGAGATGACCAAATCTCATGTTCTATTTCTTGACCTTCTCATTTGACAAATTCCTTTATCATTGAGGCTGGGGGGAACATGTCTTATGAAACTCATCATTAACAGGTACCAAAATCTTCAATCTCTGCCCCGTGCACCTCCTCTCTCTGTGTCACCCCTCCCATCACACCTCACCCCATACTCAGCACCGACGACCGAGGAGAATAAAAAGCGGGTCGTCCAAAGCATGTAGTTAGTCTAAACTACAATGTTGTTTTATAGTTGTTATTGAAAAGATGGGTGGTCATCTAAGAAAAGGGAGGAGAGGGGGAAGTGAGAAACTGATTAAATTATCACTCACTCACTCCACTACTCTCTCTCTCTTCCATCCTCCTCGCCCACCACCACCTCCTCCTCCTGGTAGCGGAGGCTGATCTCTCAATCTCTTAAAGATTCTTAACTCCCCCACTATCCCATCCTTCCTTCTTACCTTACATCCTTTTTTCCGGAAAAAACTGACCCCAACAAAAGTTGTAGTCTAATAGGGTCGTCCCCTTGGCGATAATGACAAGACCTGTTTATGGTGTTAATATCTCAATAAAACTTTGTTTAAACACCAGCGAAAATCTCAGGTAATAATTATAGCAGGTAATAGCAACAACAACAACTGCTACTACTAGTAGTAGTAATAGTAGTAGTAGTAGTAGTACACACCAATTGCCTTCAAGCCCCCTTTCACCACCAAAAAAAATGACGATTCTAAACACCTTCATCACCACTTCCCCCCTAGTAAACACTTTGCACCACGGGGAGTCTCAACAGCTTCCATCACTGTTCCTCCAAAGTAGCAGACAGAGATGCCTGTCAGTCTTCTGAGTCTCTTACGCTTCACGAAATAGCCTTCGTTCTTGATGACGCCATAAATAGTGCTCGAATCCTCTCCCTCCTTCCCTTGGCTCCGAAGGCACATCACTTAGACCGACAGGGGAAACACACCTTTTCGCTAGGAGCGGCTGTACTGCTTTGGACACACTGATCACTGAAGTTAATCAATGCAACCCCAGATAGTACTGGCATGGGTGACCGCTTGGGAACTCTGGATACTGATAATACTCTAATCGTCGTAACAAGTGTAGTGTCTGTGCAGACTCTGCTTTAGAACTATACAGTGGACGAGGCTCTATTGACCACTGTAGTTGGAGCGTCCTAAAGCACCAGCAAAACAAAATCCTTTTCACTACTGCAATCCCATCATCATGCCTAACCCTTTTACACATCTCTGGTACCCTTTAGGTTTGTTGGTGGGAGCGGCGAATTGCATTGGACACACCAGTTCTCGTCTGATCACTGAAGTTATGCAGCGCAATCCCATCTAGTACTGACATCGGTGGCCGCTTGGGAAACTGGATACTGCTAATACCCAAAAATCGTCACATCAGTGTAGTGTCTGTGCAGTCTCTGCATAAGAACGATGCTGTGGGCGGGGATCTAATGACCTTGTAGTTGATGGGCCTTAAAACACCAACAAACAACAAAATAATTAGCTTTCTAGGTAGCGTGGGACCACAAAGGATATTTTCCGACATTGGAATATGGGCGATACCCGCCTCGGTGGTGCAGAAGCAGCGTGCTTGACTACTACCTCAGTGGTTTCAGGTTAGATTTTGGAGCGATGCGGCTGGTTTCTTTCGGGCAAGAGAAAGACCCTCAGTGCGCTTTTCGTCGGATGGGAAGTCGAATATCTTTCCCATGTACAATGTCCTCTGCACGCAAAATAGCCCTAACTACACGAAACGTACCAGGTGTAGCGTCGTCAGAAGAAAAGTACCCAACAAAAAAAAATAGGCTGACGATAAACAAGCATAGGCGTTGCAGAATCAGGTCGCAGCCGGCTGCGTTAAAATACCGTCCTACAGATTGCTTGTGGCCCAAATTGACAAATACAGGTATGGGTACCCGACCCTGCCGAAGGTGGGAGAAGGGTTAGTCCCTATTGGGACTGAAAATAAAGGGTATCTAGATGTAGTATGGTGATTGCGAATTTTACACATAGATCAAACAGATCGTTCTGGAACATGATCACAGCTTTATTCCTCGTCTTGTTTTCCTTTTACAAAAAGGGGAGAAGGGTGACACCTTGTTTTGCCGCTAATGAAAGGGTCAAGCAGCCATTTGTCCCACAGATAATGGGAATACACACAGAACTCTCACAGAATTCTCTCAGTGAGGAAGTTTCTTCAAGAAGGTGCCATTATAGGAGGTATGCAATATTGGACTGAATAGATGCTATGCTTCAGGTTCCTTGGGGGTTCAATGGGTTATAAATTAGGAATGAGAGTCATTCTCCCCACTGCCAATTTGGCCTATCAGGGCTGCTTGCAGTGTATTCAATTAGAATTAGAACTGTCGGATAATAGGGTTACGCAGCTGACTGCTGCCGGCCTAATGTCATAATCTCCTACATCTTTATGGAGGCAATTCGTTTTACCAACGACTGGGAAAGACCTCCCAATCCTGGGAATTTCACCGATCTACACCATTTTACTCTACACCAGTAATGATTCTTTCACGTGCGGTAGTGACAATACATACTACAATACGTCCCTATCACACAGTAAAGAAATCATAGGCGTTGACCAAGATCGAACCTGCAATCAGGGACTCACGAGTCAAGTACACATTACTGGACCAACGAAGAAGACCGTTTAACAATTGATATATTTAGTGATCAACTGGGGCAAATTGATGAATGACGTTCAAGAGTAATAGGGCCCTACGCATTTCCACATTTGAACAAAGAATATTCTAAAGAGCAGGACGGGCTTTAAGTCGATATTTCAAAGTTCTACTCACTTACTGGACTATCATCATCATACCCTTATCCCGTCTGTGGCAGGGTCGGGTCTGCGGGTTCTAGCCCACCACTCCCGTCTATCTCCCACCAGGTCCCTGTCTACCCAACACACTGCCATATCCTTACGGGCAACATGCTCCCCCTGCCCCGGGTGCTAACGACCACCTGCATTCCTAGAATGGACTTAACGACTTCTTCTTCTAATTACGTATTCATACCACCTCATCCTATTTTCCCTCATTTTTTCGGAGATGTCCACCACCTCTAGGCTACCTCTCTAATATGCTCATTCCTAATTCTATCAGCTCTCGACATACCACCCATGTACCGCAGCATTCGCATCTCGGCTACTTGCATTCCAACTTACTGGAATATCAGTCGGAATTACTTGCGAGCAGAAATTATTGCACCCACCATATCCTGGCATATGTCAGGGTCACAGGGGCTGATCTAGAGACGAACCAGGGGGGGAGCACTTCAAAAAAAAGTGCGCCAAATATTTTCAAATATTTAGAATCCCTTACCACAAATCTAGCCAGCAATTACAATAGGTCCTCTACTGCCCCTTAGACAATATCCTATCTTCAGTTATTAACCAACTACAGATTGGACTGCAACTTTTGGACTGGCAGTATAGAAACGGGGATAAGCTATGCAAAAATGCCTCATCAGTTGTGCCCCATTGAGGCACTGAGGGATCTCCCCCTCTGGATCCGCCCCTGCAGGGTCCGAACGTTATATTTTGTTCTTTCCATTTTCATCTGTTCCACATAAACGACCTGCCCACCCTTTATATACTCAACTACCAAAATGTCACATCATCATCATTTCACCCTTACCCCACCTGAGGCAAAGGTTCTAATCCCCCACTCCCGCCTATCCCCCGCCAAGTCCCCCTCTACCCGGCATGCCTCCATGTCCCTTTGCACTACCTGCTCCCACGTCCGTTTTGGTCTTCCTCTAATCCTGGTGACTCCAATTACCTGCAGTTTCATAATGGACCTAATAAGTTCCTCCTTTCCCCTCTTCATACGTGTCCATACCACGTCAACCGATTCACTACCAAAATATCACATGCTTCCGAAATTTGCCCTGGCCGCCCAGTGGCCACAACTACCTTATCTTGCCCATGGCAGGGACCACATTTCAGCCCAACCTACACACCTCCAACCTTATAACTATGTCTACTGTCCATTCAGCTGCTCCCGATAACATGCATTCTTATGACGGGCCTAAGTAAGAATATGATAGAACTAACCTAGGGGAGGAAAGGCATGGGGAGGAAAAACCGTAAAGTTTAGCAACAAACACCACGGACCAAACAGCCATTATTTTTACCGCAACAAACACCACTAAAGGTCATCAACGTCACTAAGTTTTCCCCGCCTCTGGCAGGGGCTGAAGCTCCTGTTGGATAGTACATTTTTGGATAGTACATAAGCGATCTGTTGGATAGTACATTTTTACACAGCCGTCTGCCACCCTAATGCGGCAACCAGTGGAGTCGCTAGGGTTGGCGTCAACCGGTGCGGCGACACCATGGTGTCACCCCCCCGTCTCCCGAAAAAAGCCGCTTCTTCTGCTTTGGTGTCACCCCATTTCTCATGGTGCGAGTGGTGTCACCCGGTGCGGCCCGCAACCCCCTAGCGATGCCCCTGGCGTCAACCCCTATGCTTATTTATTATCGACCTATTTTCTTCATTGGGGTACTTGTCTTGCGCTACGCCAAAGGGGGGGGGGGCTACTACACCTGAAAATTTTGTCGAATTATACTCCATGGTAGTAGGGCCTTAATGGTAATTTTACGTGCAGGTGACATCGTACATCCTGCTTGAGACCACGGCTTTACTTCCCATGCTACGGAAGGCACACTGGGACCTCTCTCTCTCTCTCTTGCCTGAAAGAAGGGAAACCAAATCGGTTCACCTCGGTCCTGCGCCACCAAGGCGGGTTAAACACCGGTAAAAAAAAAAAAAGGAGAGCAATATTTTTTTGAATTAAAATTCTATTTCGAGTATTTACCACGAGGTGGCGCGAATTTTGGTGGGTATTTTTTATATATGTTATTTTCAAGTGTATAAATTTTAACTTAAAATTATATTAACCTCCACCCTTCCTCTTCCCTCCCTACTTACCTGTCTGCCAGCCAGCCTGCCTGCCTACCTACCTACCTACCTCCGCCCTCTCACTCTCCCCCCACTGTCTCCCCCCTCCCTTGTGCTTTCAGTATGCGTCTGTTTACTCCTTTCCTTTCTTCTCAGATTGACTGGGATGGGAACATTTATAATATATTGTCCGCCAGGCGGCTCAGATTCGGGCGACGAGACCAAAAATGGGCTTTTTAATTCGACAAAATAGACTCGAGTCGAAAGAGTAGATGGCAATTAAAAGTAGAAATTCGGTGAACTGAAACGAGAAACCCTTTTCTAGTTTGCACTTTACGGCCTTCGGGTGTGAAATGTGAGATCGTAAATTCATATCATCGGGGCAACTTGTTTTTTATACGTAGGGGAGGTGGTTCAATTTCGGGAAAAAATTTCCTAAAACACTGCAATAATAATAATGATAACAACAACAACAACAAACCCCGACGGAATTAAATTACGTGATCGTGACCTATCAGACTGAATGGAGACCCTTAGCAACTTATTTCTTGTAGGATGATGAAGAAGAGGTGAGGAGGTGGTGGCCAAGGAAGAAGGAGATAGGGAACTAGTAAGGGGACGGGGTAGGAGAGAGAGAGAGACAGAGATTGGGGCAGGTAAAGAAATTAGTACATTTTCTTGTCCCGAATCAAGGCGACTAGAGATGAGTGAAGAGGAAGAAGGTGAGGGGAAGAAAGGACAAAAAAGAAGAGGATAGGATAAGTAGGAGGACAGGGCAGCAGGATGAGTTGGTAGTAAGTACAGAAGGGGGAAGGAAGGAGACCATCTAGAGTGAAATGAAAGGATTGTGGAAGGGAGGAAGGACGAGAATGGAGAAATGGGAGGGTGATTTTGTAATAACTATATAAAAACAAATTATTATGTCCAATAATTTAAATTTACTGCCGCCATCTCTGTTGAACCGGTTTTAGAGCACCCTGAAAAGCCTTGACACTCGTAGAACGGTTGGTGCTTCAATTTGCGTCTTTAGGACAAGAATGGACGAGAGAGGGGGTATCAAAGGAGACCCACCATCTTCAAAATGTCTCTTCCGCCACTCATTAGCAGTCAAACTTAGAAGAATAAAGGATAGGGTCGTTCGGACAGTCCGATCACAATACGTCCCAATTGGATAAAGAGGACTGGACAGAAAACAAAAAACAGGCCCACGGCCATGTAAAAAGAGTAACAAGCAAGACATGAATACGAGATTACTTTCATAAAACTAATGCAGAATTTCAAAAAGAAAATCTGTGTTGCATTATTCTCATTAATTACTACCCGCCTTGGTGGCGTAGTGAGTAGCACGCTCGGTAACTGCGTCAACAGTTCTAGGTTCGATACTGGACCGAGGTGGGTTAGCTTCTTTCGGGCGAAAGAAAGGCCCCGATTGAGCCTTCTTTAGGATGAGACGTAAAACCGAGGTCAGGTGTGGTGCACGATGGTATTTGCACGTCTCTAATATGTAACGGGTAGATGAGGCAAAATTTCCCGCTGTAGGAGATCGCCCCCCCTGGCGTCGGTGCAATGCCCCAAACGAACAGAAGACGATAAGCATAGGGGTTACAGCTTTGATCGGCAGTCGGCTGCGGAAAAACAGTGTCCAATAGATCGTCCTTGTGTCCATTCAGAGGAACAAGATTGATACCCGACCCTGCCATAGGCGGGAAAAGTTAGGAGTTGCTTTGCATTATTTTTACCAATTATGACGACGACGGCCCACTAGAGAAACCCGGTGTTCCTGATGAAACAATCGAACCATTGGGAAAGAGGGAACATGTCTTGCTGTATATTGGAGGTTGAGCGAAATAATGATAACAATGATCAGCACTAGTCCATTTTTCGGCCTATGGCAAGGTGGAACGTTCATTTTTCTCCGCTGGGACACATGAGTGATCTGTTCAACGGTTATTTTAGCAACCGGTTACCAACCTAATGCTTTAACTCCTACGTTTATTTATAGTCGGCCAGGAGAGGCGAAATTCAACAATTCAAAATTCTACTTAACTACAGCAGTGGCGGATCCAGGATTTTCGTCAGGGAGGGGTTGAGCCATAGGCAGCGATTGGAAACGCAATTTTCATTTGTCAGTGTCAATGTCGAACCAAAATTTAGGGGGGAGGGGGTTGCAACCCCAAAAAAAACCCCTTGGATCCGCGCCTGTACAGTACTATGGTACGCTGGGAGAGCGGCTGTATCGCATTAGACCAGTGGTCTTCAAACTTTGTCGACTCACGGAATCCTTAGGACTATAAGATGTTTTGGGGGGGAACCCCATCCCACCTTTAGAAAAGCATATTGCCGCTGCTAACGAATTTTCATTTTGACTCGCGGAACCCCCAGAGATGTATTGCGGAACCCTGGGGTTCCGCGGAACACAGTTTGAAGACCGCTGCATCAGACAAACCAGTTTTGGATCTGATCACTGACGTTAAGCAACGCAACCCCGGCTAGTACTATCATGGGTGACCGTTTTGGAATCGTGGGTAGGCCTACCGCTAATACTCAAAAAATCGTCGTAACAGCGTAGTGTCTGTACAGACAGTTTTAAAACTATGCAGTGGACGGGGCTCTAATGACCACCGTACGGAAGGGTCCTAAAACACCAACGAAACAAAGTCATCCGCCAAAAGGCATGCTGGAGGCTCTCTCTCTCTCTCTCTCTCTTGCTCGCAAGGAAGCCAAACCACTCCAATCCATTATTGAACCAGGAACTATTGAAGCAGTAACCACTCCCAGCACGGTATCTCTGTGCTAGTGAGGCAGGTCTAAAATAACGAAAACAACGTTGTTGAGATTAATTAAAAAGCGTGTTTGTTTTGTAGTAAAGATTATTTCAGGCAGGAATCGAACCAGTCACCTGTCTCAACTTATCTTTCATGATAAGATATCCACAACGTTGAGCAAAGAAACAAAACAAAAAGTACAATAGACGCAATGCCGACAGTCAGCCGCTGCCTTCCGTCGTCTTTAGCAGCAGCAGCAGCACCTGCCGCTAGCTACGACTAATAACATGTAGTCATGTTCTCATTCAAGGCAGCGGGTGGCGCCTTGGAATAAAGACGTTCGAATTTAAATAAGTAGCCAGTAGCGATTCTGAGGTCGGGACAGGGTCTGACTACTGTCAGCGAAGCTACGAAAGAGTCACTTTTAAATGCGAAGGTGTTATTAAAACAGTTCACGTCAATAATTTGCGTACAATTATCTTAAAAGATATAGGTGTGCCACCGAAATCAACAAGCAGTTGGTCTAAGTAGCCACTGAAGCCCCCATTAATGTGAAGAATTTGCACTTGTTGTCCACAGTGTCCAATTTACGTGCATAGATCGAGTAGGCCCGAGTCTAGAACTAGACTCCGAGGCTAGAAATTTCGAAAGGAACCCCGAATGTTAGGTCTGACACTTTCGTATACTGTGTTTTGATGAGATCCGCCTCGTGGGACAGAGGTAGAGTAGTCGACAACTTCGTCAGTGGTTCCAGGTTCGATACTGGATCGAAGTGAGTTGGCTTCTTATGGGCAAGAGAGAAACCCCGAATGCTCCTTCCTTCGGATAGGAAGTAAAACCGTAGCCCCGTGAGGGATGGACGATGTCAATTACCCGTAAAAAAGAGTCCTTCTTACTATGCTAGTTTGTTGGTGTTTTAGGGCTCTTCAACTACAAGGTCACTAGAGCCCCGTCCACTGTGTAGTTCTGATGCAGGGACTGCACAGACACTACACTAATGCGACGATTTTTGGATCCTAGCGGTACCCAGGTTTCCCAAGCGGCCACCCATGTCAGTACTAACTGGGGTTGCGCTGCTTAACCTCAGTGATCAGATTGGAACTGGTGTGTCCAAATCAATTCGCCGCTCCCTATGCAACTAGTAGGCCTACCAACTACTATACCGTGTGCCCCAACGAACAGTAAGCCGACGATAAATAAGCATTGGGATTAAGGCATTAGGTCCCTCAGCTATCTGCGTAAAACACCGTCCAACAAATCGCCCATGTGTTCTTGTCGGACAAAAATGGGCATCCGACTCTTCCTTAGGCAGGAAAAGGGTTAATAGTTGCTCAATTTCGTATATTTTTTAATATTTGCGTGCCATGGCACCACCAATGTTTGTTACGTGAGGGCACCCAGATTAGCTTCGTTTCGTTGGTGTTTTAGGGTCCTTCAACTACAGTGGTCATTAGAGCCCCGTCCACTCCGTAGCTCTAATGCAGAGTCTATACAGACACTACTGTGTTACGAGGATTTTTGGGTATAAGCAGTACCCAGTGTTCCCAAGCGGCAACCTATGTTAGCAGGCCTACTAACTGGGGTTGCCTTGTTTCACGTCCAAGAACTGATGTGTCCAACGCAATACAGCCGCTCAGTGCACCCAGAGAAGGAAGGAGAGAGGTTCCTAAAGCATTTTTCGCCGCGCCGCCACTTTTTATTCCATAGGTTGACTAAAATTATCGGCGGAGGGGCGATAGAGGGAGAGTTTAACCGGTAAAATCCGCATTTGGCTAGGTCCCTGATTATTAAGGTCATCTGCCATATCAAAATTACGTTTCTGGGACATTTGGGATTCTAACGAGCCCGATTATCCGTTTCGATCTTAAGATCTATAAGCTAATGCGTACTCTCCCGAAATTTCAAACATTCCATACTGCCAATGGTAGATGAGGCAAAAATTCCAGGTGTAGGAGCTCGCCCCCCCCCCCCTGGCGTCGGTGGAATTCCCCAAAAATGAACAGTAGACCGACGATAAATAAGCATAGGGGTTGCAGCTTTGGTCGGCAACCGGCTG
This sequence comes from Trigoniulus corallinus, assembly GCA_013389805.1. Classification (NCBI taxonomy): domain Eukaryota; kingdom Metazoa; phylum Arthropoda; class Diplopoda; order Spirobolida; family Trigoniulidae; genus Trigoniulus; species Trigoniulus corallinus. Next base: position 18,154,495 of record JAAFCE010001036.1, read on the forward strand.
CAGAAAAACTATGACCAATATATCGCCCTTGTGTCCATTCAGAGGGACAAGATGGGTAACCGACCCTGCCATAGGCGGCAAAAGGGTTAGGAGTTGCTATTTTGCCATACTGCCAATAGTTCAGATAGTAGTGATCTCCAACAGATGGCGTTAATCGTCACTTGAAAATGGGGAAATTCCAATATAACCGTAATTTCGATTTTCCACATACACACCTACCTGCACATATTTGCCTCTTCGCAATGGGCAGAAAGAGATGTTGAAGATAGGTAAAATAGTGGACTCAGGAGGGGGTACAACTTAAAAGGGAAAAAATGGACGACTAAGTGGGAGATGAAAGTTTAAAAAAAAAATAAAACTCAACTACTAATGAAGCAAGAAGTGAGAGGTCATCATCACTTGTCAAAAAGTGCTTGATTACCCCATAAAAAAAGCATTTTGGGATCGAGATTTTTATATGCATTTATAAACACCTAATATTAACTTGTCAAAATTGTTGAATTCTTGTTTGTTAAGACAAAAATTACTCCCAAAACCTAAAGTCAGGAAAAAAAAAGGTTTCTTATCTTGAAATATTATCTCTTAATCCCCTTCTTCACCCACTCCTCACATTTTTACCTGAGGGACGTCTTAAATACACGATGTTTACCCCCTCGTGAAATTAAGAAAAAAAAAAAGATGGACAACTTGGCTACCGATGACAAATTTTCTACTCAACATTTAAACAAAACAATGAAAATTAAGCAGAAATTTATAAGATGGTCTAAGAGGAAAAAGAGGAGAGAGAAATACTAATTCTAATTGAACACACTGCAAGCAGCCCTGAAATACGAATGGTCAAAGGGAGGGGGAAGAGCAACAAGAAGGGAATCTGGACAGGAAGTTCCTAACAATTAAGGGAAATTGAGGAGAGGAGCATCGATGACTTAATTGAACCCGTGTGTTCAAGAGGCATATTGGAGCAAGAGTCAGAGGGCTCATTCTATAGACGTATAATAAACACCTGACATCCTTTACAAATTCACCTGCCAATTATCCTCCAGTCGAATTGCTCTCCCAAAACAGGTCAACATTATTAGAAGACTTCATCATTATGTGATGACCAGAGGAAACTAGAACACCCAGACGAGGACTAATCCATTTTGAGTAGCACATCTTACAAAAATGAGCTAATGACTGCCTAATAAGCTGTCGCAGGTCAGCTAAAAGCTTGAAAGGAATATGACATCACAGAAACTCACCGGATGAGGAAAATAAATTCGGCGAGGTCAGAAAAAGACCTCGGACACCACGAATCAACAACACGTTGAAATAGTTTATTTGCAGGAAGGTTGACCAATCGGTATGGTATTGCATTACTCTGACTGTTGTCGGCGAGGATAACTTAGCAGCGCCATCAAAAGCTATTAAAGGCATCGCTACTAGGAATAATAAATTTGTTTTGTTGGTAGGGCCCTTCAACTACGAGGTCATTAGAGCCCCGTCCACTGTGTACTTCTAATCCAGTCTGCACAGACACTAAGCTAACGTTACGACGATTTGGGTATTAGCAGTACCAAGTGTTCCCAAGCGGTCACCCATGCCAGTACTTGCTGGGGTTGCGTTGCTTAACTTCAGTGATCAGTGTGTCCAAAGCAAGCTGTTTCCCCTTTCGGTCTAAGAGATGCGCCTTTGGAGTCAGGGGAAGAAGGGAGAGGATTCCAGAACTGGTGTGTCCAACGCAATACAGGAATAACTAGAGAAACTGTCCAATGTCAACGTCAGTAATACGTAGGATAACGGCACAGGCGCAACAAGGGTGCGCTTGGGCCACCGAATGTCAGTGACCTCGGTAGGTCTTTAAGGAAACGATTTGTTTTTTGTTTGTTTGTTTGTTGGTGTTTAAGGTCCCGTCAACTACAAGGTCATTAGAGACCCGTCCACTGCATAGTTCTAGTGCATAGACTGCACAGACACTACACCAATGCGACGATTATTGGGTATTAGCAGTACCCAGCTTTCCCGAGCGACCACCCATGTCAGTACTAACTGAGCTTGCGTTGCTTAACTTCAGTGATCAGACGAGAACCGGTGTGTCCAACGCAACTCGCCGCTCCCTAAACGATTTGTTGATCAGCATTGGTTGATGACGTAATAAAGTGATTTGATAGCATTTCTCAGTTATTTAGAACAACGGGGCCTCAAAACTAGATTGAGCCTGGGGGCCCTCCAAGAGGGTAATCCATCACTGATTTGGAATTAACCAGCAGCCAGTCAACCAGAGCGGGTGTCATTCAGTGGATAGACCGACCAAGTATCTTCATTCCTAATCAGGTACCATTTCTCTCATCATAAATAGGAACACTGGGATGACATATTAACTTACATGGTATTGTTAAACAGCCGGCTAACGATCTAATTCCGTAATCCCTTCACTCTCCATGTAGAAAAGGTCCTTTTCCGTGCAATGGTGACATCGTAGATGCCATACGGGGCTGTGGTTTTACTTCCCATCTAAAGGAAGACGAACTTCAGTCCCTTCTCTGTCTCACTCACCAGAAAGAAGCGACCTGCCTCGACCAGGCTCGAACCCGCAATCACGGGCGCCAATTTGCATCACTGAGGGATGAGCTACCAAAAATAATAGTTTAAAATAATTTCCCCTAAATCACATGCCAAACTATTAGATGAAATAGTCCCCGAAGTCCTCAAGTTTGAAAAGGACCTACTTAAGGACCTCTTGCATTATCTTTACCATCGTTGCATCTAATAAAAGTAGGGTGTTGGGGGGGGGGGGGTTCGTTTACGGGCAGACCACACACCCACACACGGATAAATAGCATTAGATCTTATCCTTATCAATAAAAGAACCGGCGAGTGGTGAAATTGATAGGGAATCCCCAGGGGGAAGAGGGTGAGAAGTTACTTGTAACTGTACTTGCAGCCAAGTTGCGCTGCTGATTGCTGCTGCTGATTGTTAAGGGCCCGTCAACTACAAGGTCATTAGAGACCCGTCCACTGCATAGTTCTAATGCATTGACTGCATAGACACTACACTAATGCGACGATTATTGGGTATTAGCAGTACCCAGCTTTCCCGAGCGACCACCCATGTCAGTACTAACTGGGCTTGCGTTGCTTAACTTCAGTGATCAGACGAGAACTGGTGTGTCTAACGCAACTCGCCGCTCCCGCCAAGTTGCGCTGGGTGCAGCCAAGTTGCGTTGGACACACCAGTTCCCGTGAGATCACTGAAGTTAAGCAGCGCAAACCCACGTCAATACCAACACGGGTGGTTGGTAAAGAACGTTGGGTGCTTCAAATTAACCCTCTCCTTCATCCTTTCACCTACCTCCTCATCTCCCGCGGGCAGCCTCCTAGGGGTCCATCCTGTTATGGCTGCCTGCGTTATTCCCCAACCCTTGAAACTAATCCAGTAACCTAGCCCTATGCACACATCAGTTTGTTAGCCAGTAGTGAGACCTGTAATATTCATGCCCATTGGTTCAGCCAGTCCCTCCTAGGAAGGCAGAACCGATTGAACTACCTGTCTGTATTCGAAGTGGCGGCACATTTCATGAATCTCGCAGCACAGCGGTTGTGAATCGCTGCGATCATCAGAATTCCAAATTTTGGGCCCTACGAAATTTTGGACCCTACGTCCCATTGACCATGGAACCAGAAATACGTGCGACATTGCTTTAATCTTTTGAGCCTTAGTGTCGTCCCAAGAAGCCTTTTGCATCAAGGCACAATTCTTTAGCAGTGCTACAACTGGCCAGAGGAATTAAGTGATATTAACACCTGAGGTCGTGGAGGGAGCACTTAGGACCCATTCACCATTCTGATTCAGAGGTTGGAGAGATAGATACTAGGGGCGGATAGGTGGCGAGGAAGTAGAAGAAGTAAAAAGCAAACTACCCCGGAATCAATAAAATAGCGTCATTCACGTGACCAACAATCGAGAACGGGAAAAAAAGGTGAGGAGAGTGAATCTCGGATCAATAATAATATTAGATGTGAAAATGATTAATTAGAGTCATTTATAACAATCTCAAAACACTTGGAAGCGCAAATAGGACCACGTGATAAGACACCCTCACCCGCCCAACACCATCCATCCATCCATCCACCGAAAGAAAAAGGCCTCACGAGAAAGGAGGAGAGGGTACTGGGGAGCAGGAAGTAGCCAAGATGAAAGGAAAAAATATGGAGGAGATGAAGAAGCTCCCTGCTCCAGCCTCACTCATGGAAGAGAGGGGCAATAAAAGCACCGTCCAGGAGGTGGTCAAACCTCATTTATTATTTTTTACAGGACGACAAAAATAAAATAGAGCCTATGGATACAAAATGGCGCAGCTCATTTTACACGGACTACTCAGAAGTGATGATGGATCATGCACAGAGGCAGAAAGAGAGAAGGGGACGATAGGGTTGGTGGTGAACTGAAGATGGGAGCCAAGGAGAGTATGGAATGGGGGGGGAAGAGAAGGAGTGTGTCTTCCTTATGGTGTCCCAATAGGGACACAGTAAGTCGCGCACGCTAATGGGATTTGTACCAGAATAAGGTGGGTCATTTTCTGACACGGGGCACATCGGACGTCGAGTGAAAACAACGGTGGCGCTGCACGCAAATGACGCTAACGATGAAATCGATATCGATATTACATAAATGTATGCAAATAAGAAAAGTAGTAATGATGCAATGTGGGTGTGTTTTTTGTGAGGACCGGGGGAGGACCGTAGGGAGAGGTAGAGAAAGAGGAGAAGGAGGAGGAAGAAGGGTTGGATCCCACGAACCCCACCCTGATGGGCTTATATATGTACGAAACAATCTACTATAGTGGGTCACACAACTATTCTTAGGGATGAGGTGAAGGGATCAGAGGAGGGATAAATGGAACAGGAACGGGGTATGGCGGCCACCCCTCAGTAGCACAACGCCGCCACCGTCGTCACAACCGAAAACATGACTAGCTCCCATTAAAGCCACACACGCTCCATTTAATATGCATAAATGTATATGCATATTAGAAAATGCATCACACATATAATTATAAATTAAGGGAGGGGGGACAGAAAGGGTGGTTTGCAGTGGCTAACTAATATTTGGAAGGCGGAAGGTGGAGGTGTGGAGAGACAGAGGAAGGGGGTGGGTGGAAAGAAAGTGGACAAGGGGAAGACAGACCACCAGTGGGCAGGTCAGCAGTAGTAGTCATCAGCAGTAGAAGACCTAATAACGCCACCACTACTTTTGTCTCACATGACAACAAAATAAAGTGGATTACACTAGCCTTCCCTTTTCGCCCCCCCCTCCTTCACCCCTTCCACCACTGAGACTTGTCCATCTCCACCTTAGATTCACTATTGACTCTTACAGCTTCCCCCTTTTATTATCATACCCAGTGTCCAGAAATGACGACAACCCCTGAAACCTTCCAAATATGGATTGCGATCTGTACAGAATTGGACAACTGCAATTCTAGAACAGTATAGCTGCGGATTCGAACCTCGATCTGTTGAAACTAATCTCGCTTTCCTTTATGCAGAAAATACGCTATCAAATGAGGCAAAAGCGAGATGAGTAAAGGAAAGGATAGGTCAACAACAGGACCTATACTTCACATTAATAGGCAGTCAGTGTTTAGTGAACCCCACGTCGATAGCGCAAAGTCAGGCGCTGAATTTTTGTTGGTGTTTTAGGGCCCGTCAACTACAAAGGTCATTAGAGCTCCGTCCACAGCATAGTTCTGATGCAGAGACCTCACAGACACTACACTAATGCGACGATTTTTGGGCATTAGCAGTACCCAGTTTTCCCAAGCGGCCACCCATGTCAGCACTAGCTGGGGTTGCGCTGCTTAACTTCAGTGATCAGACGAGGACTGGTGTGTCCAACGCAATTCGCCGCTCCACAGGCGCTGGACTGGAGCGTGAGTTGTTCCAGGCTTGATCCTAGTAAAAGCAGATGGCTCTTTCGACCCCAGAACTCTGAATCCCATGTGGCGTGCATGATGCCATTTGCACCTATTTCAGAAATATTTCCAGCCGAAGGAGCTAGCCCCATTGGCGGTTTGGCCCCCCAAAATATAGGCCGATAGTAAATAACCATAAGGGTTGCAGCGTTAGTAATACGTAGAGAATGACGGCAAGCAAAGCAGCTTCTCCCGCCTATGGCAGGATCGGGTACCCATCTTGTCCCTCTGAACAGACACAAGGGTGATATATTGAACGGTGTTTTTCCGCAGCCGGTTGCCGATCAAAGCTGTGACCCCTATGCTTATTTATCATCAGTCTACTGCTCGTTGGGAAATTCCATCAACGCCAGGGGGCGAGCTCCTATCTGCGCCTTGCATAGTAGAGGTGGTTCTTTTACGTGAAAATGCCATCGGAAGCCACACGGGACTTCGGTTTTACTTCTCATCCGAAGGAAGGCACACTCGGGACTACTATCTCGTCCGAAGGAGCCAACCCACCTCGGTCCGAGCACGCTACCCACTGCGTCACCGAGGCGGGTTGTATGATAATAATGCTAATTTGGGGAAGGCCCTTGTAGCGGGAGCACCATTTGCACATCTCGTTCTAGTGTAATGACGGGTTTCCTAACAGGTTTCAGCTGAGCTTTTACAGACATACAATACACATCTTAATTTTCCTATTTAATTAACTATAAATGTCGTTAATAAATTGATTAATAGGTTATTTGCAAAGAAAGGCCAAGAGAGAGATAAGGTCATATAAGAGAACCAATCTGCCCTTAAGGGATAAAAATTATCGAAAACTTCATCAGCAACCTAAAAGCAAATCATTGCTCCACAAAAAAGGGCAATAATTGCGTCAACGCCGCATCAGAAACCACCACTACAACTTGGAAAGTGGGCTTTTTTCGTTTCCTCAAAACAGCTCAAATTAACTAAAGAGCTAATGTCGGTTACAGTTAGCAACGCTACTATTAATTACTATTGGTCTCGATAGTACAGCGACCAAAGCAAGCAACTCCTAATCCTTTTCCCGCCTATGGCAGGGTCGAGTACCCATCTTGTCCCTCTGAATGGACACAAAGGCGATATATTGGTCATAGTTTTTCTGTAGCCGGTTTCCAGCCAAAACTGCAACCCCTACGCTTATTTATCGTCGGTCTAGTGTTCGTTGGGAAATTCCACCGATGCCAGGGGCCGAGCTCCTACTCCTACACGGGACCTCGGTTTTACTTCTCCTCCGAAAGAAGACGCGCTCGCGGCCTTTCTCTCACCCGACAGAAGCCAACCCACCTCGGTCCAGTATCGAACCTAGAACTACTGACGCAGTTGCCGAGCGTGCTAACCGTGCGACCGGCTGCAGAAAAACACTGTCCAATATATCGCCCTTGTATTCATTCCGAGGGATAAGATGGGTACCCGACCCTGCCATAGGCGGGAAAGGAAAAGGGTTAGAAGTAGCTTTGCTTTGGTCTCGGTGGTTCAGTGCTTGGCGAACTTCCCTTCCTGAGTCCCTGATAGCAGGATCAATCCTGGCCGAGGCAGATGGCCTCTGTCCGTTGAGAAGGAAGTCTTACGGGCGCCGTCCGTCGGAGGGGCAGTAAAATTGTGACCTGATGCGGTGCCACTGCACGTAGTACGTATGGATCAACAACAATTTCAGGTAAAGGCCCGAAATTACCAGTACAAAGCAAATAGGCCGATGCGTCGTTCAAATAACCAATGGGGTTAGTTGGGCAGTGTAAAAATACCGTCTAATAGTTGGCCTGTGTGTTCCGGTTCCAAGAGGACACAGATCCAAGGTTCTAATAAAGCCTAAAGCGGACCAGATCACTACCTGGTGAATGATGGAGGGGTTCATAATGGTCTTGCATATCCCAACCCCGGAGCCGCAAAGGCGAGGCGCTTTCCAGTTAGTTTTAAAATGAACACCACTAAAGCTATCACAGTGCAAAACGTAAGCGGGCAGTGAATGGAATGGGAGAGACAGGTGGGTTGACAGGTTAGTCGCACTGACCGCCAATTATGCTTTCAGCTTCTCAGTAGCCATTTTTCCACTTTCAAAATCAACGCCTCACTTTATTCTCAGCAGGGAAGCCGACATTTATCAAGAGTACAAAAAATTTTGGCGTTGGCGGCCCTCAATCAACAGTGACAGAACCAGGCTGGCATCCTCTAAGGCAGGCTAAATGAAGATAGAAAAGGCCACTGTTTAAGGAACCTGAAATATTTTTTTTAATAATTAAATTTCGACTATTTTTGTGAATCCCTAGCAACACAAAACCTAGCACTGGAAAATGGACACAATAAGATACCCTGTCATCAGTGCCGGATTTAGATATTGAGAGGCCCTTTTCAAGCTCTTTTGAGGCCCCTTTCTTGAGCTATGAAACCCGCTAAATGTTGAGGCCCTAGGCTTCAGCCAACTTAGCCTAGTGGTAAATCCGGCAAGGCCAGTCATATCATCATTCCTAACCCTTTTCCTTATCTAGGATACGGATGGGTATGCAGTAGTCCAGTTGGTACCAGGAACAAAAAGGTAAACATTTCGGCCGGCACCCTTGACGAGAATGCCGTGAGGTCGAGGCACGTGGAATTCAACAGTTAGTGCACAGTGCGCAAGAAACACTCAGCCTGAAAGTGCAGTAAAAAGAGGCGTCAGTGAACTTGACACGCCTCAAGCGGCGGCAAGATGAACTAAATAAGGAACTTTTCCCCTAGTCTCAATTCAGAGAGAGGTTCAAGCAAGAGGCCTGAGGGTCAACTAATTTGGTGCAAAATACGAAGCTGATACTACATATTTATGCTGCTATAAAAATATAAGCGCTTTTTTAAAATGGAGCAATTCTTAGACAAGTAAGGAAATGCAAGGCAGGTGTAAGCGAGGGAAGGGAGGGGTAAGGAGGAAAGTAAGGGCCTCAGGCCGGTCACTACAGACCAGGAGTGAAGAAGGGAGAGGAAAGCGGAATGAAGGTGTACAGTATATCAGCTGTCTGTCGAAAAAGTGGAGGGGGTAATCTGAATTGAACTATCATCCTCTCCTATGGTCCATTTAAAAAATTCTGGACAAGTTTCTCGGGTTTTTTTTTCATTCCGGGGTAGGGAATATAAAAAGTATTCACCTTGTCCCAAGTAACGATGAGGTCCGACCATTAGCAATCTGTCAACGGAAAGCATTTTTTTCGTACGTTGATCAAAGTTGATGCTGATGATAATAGCTGCAACAATGGAAGTATGAATCGAGTAAAGCATTTTTTTACAATTGGCTACCCTCCTTAACACTCTCCCCAATTTTCTCAAGGTCATATTTTTGTTTGGCTGGTGCTTTAGGGCCCTTCAACTACAAAGTCATTAGAGCCCCGTCCAATGCATAGCTCTGAGGCCCAGCTCAAAATGAGATGCAGTCTCCTCAGGTGACGCAGGGTGACTTCCTATTAATTTCTGTGGCTCACATGGGAGCGGCGAGTTGCGTTGGACACACCAGTTCTCGTCTGATCACTGAAGTTAACCAACGCAAGCCCAGTTAGTACTGACATGGGTGGTCTCTCGGGAAAGCTGGGTACTGCTAATATCCAATAATCGTCGAATTAGTGTAGTGTCTGTGCAGCATATGCATTAGAACTATACAGTGGACGGGTCTCTAATGACCTCGTAGTTGACGGGACCTTAAACTCCAACCAACAAACAAACAATGTGGCTCACATGATAGTATGTAGTTGCGCATGTTAAGTCGCAGGGTGACGTGACTCAGTACCTGCTTCACGTGACCCTGCGGAGCGCAGTGCCAATGCTGCAGTTTCCTGCGTGAGGTTCGCGTGGCAATAACAAAAAGCGGCGCGAAGCAGAGAAGTTCTCTTGTTATTTGATGCAAGTATGGTGAAAAACTGCGATTCAATGTGCGGTGATTGCCTGTTAGCACCTTCGCCCGCTGCGTCTCATTTTGCGCCTTGCCTAACGCAGAGACTGCACAGACACTAGCTAATGCCACGACTTTTGGGTATTAGTGGTAGGCCTACCTAGTTCTCCCAAGCGGCCATCACCCATGTTAGTACTAACTGGGGTTGCGTTGCTTAACCTTCAGTATTCAGACGAGAACTCTCAAGGTCATAGCCATAATGAGAACTGCCATCGTGGATTTCAGGGACTGCACTAGATAAATTATGATGACATGCTCGGATTCAGACGCTGAGGTGGTATGGACACGTCATGAGAAGAAGGGAGGAACTCGTTAGGTCCATTCCAGGAATGCAGGTGGTCGGTAGCACCCGGGGCAGGGAGAGACCGAAGCAGACGTGGGGACAGGTTGTCCGTAAGGATATGGCAGTGTGTGAGGTGAACGGTTACCTGATGGGAGACAGACGGGAGTGAAGGGCTAGAACCCGCAGACCCGACCCTGCCACGGGCGGGATAAGGGTATGATGATGATGATGCTCGGATTCACACCACCTTAAAACATGGATGGGGGTAAACTACGGTCTCCGTTAGGTCTATTAATGCGGCTCGCTCTCAATTTGTCCAGTTCGAAGCTAAATTCGTTGAATTGGGGCAAAGATAGGATCTAGGACCTTTCCCTAAAACAATTTGTGTAAAATATTTTTATTATTTAGTAACTTCAGTTTCTTCTTTCGAATATAGTCCGCTAGAGGCCGGATGAATGTCCATGCGGCCCGTCCGGGCCGGCTCGTGAGTTTCAGGCGCCCTAGGCAAGTGGGTCCATCGCCGCCGCCCCCACTAAATCTGATACAGTTCTAAATTGTCCAAACGTCCCTCACGTGCTTGGCATTTGTCCCAATACCAACATTTAGAAAAGGCCCAACCAATCAGAGAAATTTGGGAACCCCAGGACTATGAACATTTTAACTGACTGACAGACTGCATGGCAAGGAAGTACCTCTGAAATCAGCCGCCCCTATGAAATTTGCCGCCCTAGGCAGCCTCCTAGGTTTGCCTGCCCCACGAGCCGCCTCTGCGGCCCGTATAGTAAAAAGTATGCCTACCACTGCCTTGAAGTATTTCTTATGAAAGACATGGAACCAAAGGCTTACTCTACAAGCAGCTAGGGCTGACGACGAATTTTAAAACGTCGTCGTCGGCTTAGCCTGTAGTCCCGTATGAAGGTGTGTATGATGTCATCATTGCATGGAATAGGCCCCCCTTTTACAGTACATGGAGAATGAAATATACATGTAGATCAATAAAATTCCCAGGTGTAAGAGCTTGCCTCCTGGCGTCGGTGAACGAAATTGCCCCTAAGAAAAACATAGGTCGATGTAAAACTATTGTCCGGCAGCCGGTTGTGTAAAAATGCTGTCCAATAGACGGCCTGTGTAAGGGACAAATGGGACCTGACCCTGTCATAGGCTAGAAAAAGTTAGAAATTATGATGATTAAAGTAACTCAATAGCAAAGGGCCAGTTCGCCGGCTGTCTTTAATTTAAGGCGCCAACTTACTTGGCCCAAGGGAGCGGCGAAATGCGTTGGACACACCAGTTCTCGTCCGATCACTGAAGTTAAGCAACGCAACCCCAATTAGTACTGATATGGGTGGTCGCTTGGGAAAACTGGGTACTGCTAATACCCAAAAATCGTCGCATTAGTGTAGTGTCTGTGCAGTCTCTGCATAAGAACTACACTGTGGACGGGGCTCAAATGACCTTGTAGTTGAAGGGCCCTAAAACACCAACAAACAAACAACTTGGCCCAAACAGACCAACCATTTTGTTTCTGAAAAAAACCTGGCCGTGAACCTAAAACGATGAATCGATCGCTTACCTGTAAACCCAAGAGAAATTATTTCAAATGACAACAGTTGAAAAAAAGGGGGAGGGGGGGGCCCCCTTAGCAATTCAATTCAACTCCTTTTTCTTTGGAGGTCTTAAAGTTGATAGCATTTAATTAAAGGCAGAAATCAAATATTAGAGTATTCCCCCATCCTCCCCTTAGACTGGCAAGGGGGCCTCATTAACGCAATCATAAACCAGATTTCAATCCATCCCCTTAATGCATCCATGCAATTAATAATTTTCGGCGACGACGACCCAACTTCTAAGAAAGAAAACCTTTCAAAAGAAGTTGAAGCAAAAAAAAATCTTAAATGTACGTAGGGGGCATCATCTTCATCAGATTCCGGCCCTCCCTTAAGACACCTAATTGCAAATATAAGAGGAGAGATGGTGAGAGAGAGAAGAAAAAAATTGCCAAAAAAACTCCACCAAATTCATTTAGAAACAACTCATTAAATATCTTTAATTTAACGCTATTACGGGGACTACTTTTGTATACCCCTGATGTGATTTCTTTACAGCAGACAGGCCCTTGAAAAAAAAAAGAGTCCGAGGAGACCAATGGGACCTATTCAGTACTTTTGGAGGATGGTGCCAGACGAACACCAGAGTAGAAGGAAAGACAAGCTTTGGTCTATCTCCTACTGACAGGGATTTATCGACGCCGGGACGAAGAGGAGGGAATGGACCTCTGGTTGGAAGTGTGTCCCTGGCTAAGTATAAGGGGAGAAAAGATCATTTATATAAAGGTTGGAAGTATGTCCCTGGCTGAGTTTAAGGGTTTGTTTGTGTTTGTTGGTGCTTTAGGGCCCTTCAACTACAAGGTCAGTAGAGCCCCGTCCACTGTGTAGTTCTGATGCAGAGACGGCACAGACACTACACCAATGCGACGATTTTTGGATACTAGCGGTACCCAGTTTTCCCAAGCGGCCACCCATGTTAGTACTAACTGGGGTTGTGTTGCTTAACCTCAGTGATCAAACGGGAACTGGTGTGTCCAACGCAATTTACCGCTCCCTAAGCATAAGGGGAGAAAGGATCATTTATATAAATTGAAGGAGATAAGGGCACAGACAGACTCATACTATTGATCTTTTTTACTAAGGACCATTCGGCGATGGAATAGCCTTGCAGAGGATAAAGTGGAGGGCTTCCTCAAAGGAAAGCCCACCATTGCTAGTATTGCTGGGGTGGGGGGGGCACAAGAATTATAGCTTAGGGTTCTAGGAGTTTTATGGTATGATATGTAGGAATGAGAGTTGGCCTCTCCACTGCCATATTGGCCAAATGAGGCTGCTTGCAGTGTAGTGATTAAAATTAAAAATCTTCTACACCTGGAATTTTGCTGTTTGGAACGTTTATTTTATTCCGGGATCGGCGAGTTGCGTTGGACACACCAGTTCTCGTCTGATCACTGAAGTTAAGCAACGCAAGCCCAGTTAGTACTGACATGGGTGGTCGCTCGGGAAAGCTGGGTACTGCTAATACCCAATAATCGTCGCATTAGTGTAGTGTCTGTGCAGTCTCTGCATCAGAACTATACAGTGGACGAGTCTCTAATGACCTTGTAGTTGACGAGACTTTAAACTCCAACAAACAACAAATTATTTTATTCCGGGGTAGGGCCTGTTTTGCGTCAGTTCAGTGATAGTATCCTACACATCGTATGGGACCCACGACTTTACAGTCGATGAGGGACAGGAAGACGAATTTATCATTTTGTAAAGCATTTTGGAGGTCTAACAGAAAAACCGGCAGCCGAAAAATCCCCATATACTAGCCTACCATATTCGCATACCAATTTTTCAGGGCGCTCCTACTTGTTCCCATTTTGCATCAGTGGGCCTGTGATACAATTTTCTCCACAAAAATGCTTGGAGTATCCATTCTTCTCGTCTTTAAAAGAAACCACCACCCGCTTCGGCCAGGATCGAAACTGCAACCCGGTGGATTCACAAATCAAGCAAAAGTACAACCGAAAAACCAAGGCTGGCCTGAAACATTTTGTGGGCCCCGTCCCCATGCTTTGGTGACGATCACTAAAATGCGTTCAATACATTCCATATTTCTTAATATCTTAATGATATCAACAGTCGATGAATGTCATTCTAGAAAAGTCACCTGTCCACAAGCCCCATCCCTAACCCTTTTCCGAACCCTCATTAAAATGGCTTGATTCATCTTTTTATCTTAATGAAATGCCTCTTCATTAAATATGCAAATTGGTCTCAACGACGCCACGATTCTGTTATTAGGTCGGCGGTCAGCAGAAACCCCCTAACTGACTGACCCCCCCTCCTCCCAAGTACAAACCCCCACACTCGATGGCGGTGAACCGTGAGACACTGAAAATGCGATGGAGTCGGAAGATAAGGGCAGAGAGGACAAGAGGGAGAGAGAGACGAAAAGCAAACGACACTTCTCTTTCAAAAGCTACCTGCATTCGTAGAAGCCTAGTCAGACACCTTAACCCCTAAAACTTCCCTTAACAGGGATTTACCGACACCAGCGACGAGTTCCCACACCTGAGAATTTTGGAAATGTATTTCCATGTAGAAAAGGTCGCCTTGAATGTAGTAAGGGGGAGCAGTGCCGTAACGGGGGTATGAAGCGCCTGTGGCAAGTGTAACTTTCGCTTGCCCGTAACCCAATAATGACAACAATTTTGCGCCCCAAACCCAGTTGAGCCCGTGGCGGCTGCCTTCTTCGCCACGCCCTCGTTACGGCCCTGAAGGGGAGTATCATCTTTCATCAGGCCACAAAAGATGCTCCAGTTTTTCCATCTGTAAGAAATCACTCACCTCGACCATGGATTGGATTACTGGATTAGTTTCAAGGGTTGGGAAGTAAGCCAGGCAGCCATAACAGGACGAACCGTTAAGAGGCTGCCGGCGGGAAAAGGTGAGGTAGGTGAAAGGACGAAGTAGAGGGGTAATTTGCAGCCCCCAACGTTCTTTACCAACCACCCATGTTGGTTTTGTTTGTTGTTTGTTTGTTGGAGTTTAAGGTCCCGTCAACTACAAGGTCATTAGAGACCCGTCCACTGTATAGGTCTAATGCATATACTGCACAGACACTACACTAATGCGACGATTATTGGGTATTAGCAGTACCCAGCTTTCCCGAGCGACCACCCATGTCAGTACTAACTGGGTTTGCGTTGCTTAACTTCAGTGATCAGACGAGAACTGGTGTGTCCAACACAACTTGGCAACTTGGGGATTTCCTATTAACTTAAACAGAATGGATTCAAACTCGCTCTTCCGCCGGACATCAAAAACAACAAATAGAACTTGCGTTTTTTTCTAGGCGCATCTAGCACCCATAATACCAAAATGACAACATATTCCACTTATCCGCTTAAAGGTTGTCCGGGACAGTACTGGCAGGTCCGGGATCTCCACTTCTTAACCAAATTTCTCTTTGCCCTCTAAGTAAATTGTATACTAGGCCTACTCACCCAAATAGCCCATTCCTCCAATGAAGTGATATTTGTGTATGCACACTGCAATAACTCAAAAAATGAGGAGGGGAAAGGATCCATTAATGGACCCGTTAAGCCTATAATAATAAAAACATTGTTCACAAACTCAACATCCAGCCTCCTCCTCTTCCCTAAGGGCCTTAGCCCATCTTCCCAATCCTCTCAACCGATTTGAAATCCTCCTCTCCCAACCCTTGCTCCTTAGTCACCTTCTGTCGTAACTCCCTAAAACTCCCGCCTCCTCGAGAAATCCCATGGCTTTCCATGTCATTTCAGCTGTGGCAACCTGCCCCTCCCTCTCCCTCTACCCAACCCCTGCCCCCCATACCATGTCTCTCTCTCTCTCATTCCATCAACTTGTATACTGACACGTGTAACCAACAAGCCTACCTATGATAATATTTACATAAGTTACAACTTTACCAGAAACATACAAGTACCAGTTTGTCAATTTACCGCATATGCGTACGAAAACTGTTGTTGTTTTTTTTCGGTGGAGGAGTGGAAGGAGGAGGAACCACTCCCTGCCCCAAGCCCTCCAACTCACCCAGTTATAAAAGAAATATGAAGTTGAGTGCATCAGCAGTATGTAGCCTACGCACTCAGTACTAACATAAAATTGTATGAAATATACGACACAACCAGAAGTTGGCATTTCAGTTAACGCCGGAAGTGAACTCAGTCCCTAGCCCTATTATTAAAGGTAGTAAGACTTGAAACATCCGGTTTTGATGTCAGTATCGATTTTGATATACATATATTTTATCGGGGAGATTTGAAAAGTGAAGAGGGAGTATAATGAGGGAAGAAGGAGGAGGAGGTGATGCTTGAAGGGAAAATGAAAGAGAGAGAGGTGCCAATGTGAGGTGAGGGGGAGAAAAAAATGAGAGCATATAATGTAAAAATATCTGTCCCTCAAAAAAAAAAATGACCTCGCCCCTAAAAAAATTTATTTTCAGGGGCGGCCTTCCACAATCTTCTCTTATTCACCTTTGGAGGAGACTAACGCTTCTAAACTTACCTACTCATTTACTCCCTCCTCCTCCTCCTTTTCCCCTTAATGTCTAAAAAACCGATATAACTATCTCCCAACATCCCTACTTCATGTTTTAGGGGCCCCTTACCTTTTCCTGAAACTTGTCATTCGAATCCACCAAAAAAAATTGGCAGTTCAATGAGCCACCTATAATAAAGACTAATAGTTTCCAGATGTTGGTTAAATAAGTTGCCTTAATCGGCTGCAGCAGCTTCCGATCAGGACATATAAGAGGGAGGTGAACAGAGGAGGGGAGAGGTAAGGGAGGGCAATCCAGGGTCGAGTGGCGGCGGCAAGAATAATTAAGGGATGAAGGTTAGGAGGAAAGGAGGAGTGGAGACGGTGGGTGAACGGATGAAGATATCGGTTTAGGGAAGAGGGAATTAAGGGGATAAAGGAGAGAAATACAGAGAGAGGAATATATAGAGGAGTGGTCAATCTAACCGGAAGTTATTAGTCAGTCAGCTCTGTCTGAAAGAAAGGGAAGGGGGCAGAGAAGCAAAACCTGAATAGAAAACAGAAAGCCTGTATAGAGATGACCACTGACAGATACACACAGAGTACTCGTATCCAACTAATCATTCAAACCCCTTTTCCCGTCTACGAGAGGACCGGAGACCCATTTGATACTGAGACCATACGGGCAAACTATTGGAAGGCGATTTTTCACAGCCGGCTGCCAACACAGTCTTTCGGCGACTCCAGATGAGGACGAGTTCCTACACCTGGAAACATCTGCCTTGGCCAAGATCCATCCTGCAACCTTGGCATAGACTCATGATGTGAAGCACACTAACCGGTTACCAACCGAGAAAGAGACGCACTCAGTGCAACCCTCCATGAAGATATTTATGACAGTCGGGAATCACTGAAAACCAACCAGCGACGACTAATCCACGGGACGGGTCAGCCGGCTTACTTCTTCAAGAGGACTAACAGCTGTTTGGGCCCAGCATCTCAACGGGCGCGACTATGAACTATGTATTGCAAGGATCTCGTAGATGGCGCAACTTTGAGATTCTGTCGTGTAGACTTTGGGCAATGTATTTTCTGTTTTTGTCAGTGTTTCAGGGCCCTTCAACTACAGGGATCATTAGAATCCCGTCCACTGCGTTGTTCTAGTGCAGAGTCTGCACAGACACCAGGGCCGTAACGAGGGCGTGGCGAAGAAGGCGGCCGCCACGGGCGCAACTGGGTTTGGGGCGCAAAATGTTTAAGTTTTTTTTCATTATTGGGTTATGGGCAAGCGAAAGTTAGACATTTGCCACAGGCGCTTCATACCCCCGTTACGGCACTGACAGACACTACGCTGTTACGACGATTTGGGTATTAACAGTTCCAAAGCAGTCACCCATACTTGTACCAGCCGGGGTTGCGTTGCTTAACGTCAGTGAGCACACGAGAACTAGTGTGTCCAACGCAAAACAACCGCTCTTGGTCAAAGTGGCAGGTATCTCGTCTACAGGTACATTTACCAGACAGGGTGACATGGACGAAGAAGGGTCCTCGCCTTCTTTATGGCGCCAGTCATCCTTGAGAGGCGACAATGTCAACGCCCCCTTTCGACAGGACGTGGTAGCGTTTGTAAAAAAAAAACATGGGCGTCAACTCCAGTCACAAGCGACAGTGCGTGTGGTCAGTCGAAAACACGTGCGGATGTGTTCATTCAAGCGTGGTACGTCACAAACACACAAGGTTCTGAACAGACAGCCAGCGCATGTCCCGCAAGAATCCATCACTCTTGGCCCACCCTGCAACAAACAGAATTTGGCTACTATATTGCAAAAAAAATGTAATTAAACATCAATGAGGACTTTCTTCACTTGGTCACGCTGACAACTAAGGAATCAGACAGCTGCAAGCAACCAACAGGTAATAGATGGACAGTGGCTATAACTGACAGAAAAGGCGATAACGATGACCAACTTATTTAATTAAATACCAATAACTTTTGTTTCTAAAATCGAACCCTCTCTCTTCCTTTCATCCATTCAAGGTCAGACCGGCACTCTTTCTATTTAAGGTTCGAAAATATCTGGAATTACAAAAGCAACATTTTAAGCTGACCACTGCTCTTTCCTGTTTATAGTTGGACGAACATGACCTATGGGTGTTGCCGGCAACAACCAGAATCAATATGAAGTCAATGGCATCTTTCTGAACCCAAATCTGGTCATTTATCCAGGGGCTTATCAAGGGGGAGCATTTTAAAATATAGGCGCCCCAAATATTTTTAAATATTCAGAATCCCTTGTAAAATTCTAGCCAGCAATTTCAATAGGTCCCACTATGTCCCACTGAACATGGGACATTGTCGAATGGGCAGTAGAGAATGTCCCATGTTCAGCGGTTTAGCCCAGTGGTTCCCAAAGCGTGTTCCGCAAAAAATTTAATGCACAAATAAAGCAATGGAGAGATACTCTGATGTGACCCGCAGAATCAATGGGGGAGGGGGGGTCACTGAATTGGAGACAGACAAGCGGAGTCCTGTGTGATAGGAGGAACCCAATCTAGTTGAAAGGAAAGTTCTACAGGACAGTGGTTAGACCAGCTACGCTATATGGATCAGAGTCCTGGGCAATGAGGACGAGCTACGTAATTAGAATGCGAGTAGCCGAGATGCGAATGCTGTGGCACATGTGTGGCGTGTCGAGAGCTGACAGAATTAGGAATGAGCATACCAGAGGTAACCTGGGGTGGTGGACATCGCCGAAAAAATGAGGGAGAATAGGCTGAGGTGGTATGGACACGTCATGCGAAGACGGGAGGAGGAGCTCGTTAGGTTAATTCCAGGAATGTAGGTGGTCGGTAGCACCAGGGGCAGGGGGAGACCAAAGCAGATGTGGGACCAGGTTGTCCGTAAGGATGTGACAGTGTGTGGGGTGGACGGGGAACTGGGGAGAGATAGACGAGAGTGGAGGGCTAGAACCCACAGAGCCGACCCTGCCATAGGCGGGATAAGGGTATGATGATGATGTAGTAAATACCAAGTGTAGAAGCTGTACAACCGGCTTTAAAGTTTATGTTGAATTGTAAGTGTTCCGTGCTAGGAAAATGTCAGTTTAGTGTTCCCCGACTTCAAAAAGATTGAGAACCACTGGTTTAGCCAACTGCAGATTGCACCACAACTGTTGGACTGGCGGTATAGAAATAGGGATAGCAATGCAAAAATGCCTCAGTAGTTGCAAAGTTGAATCACGCGTCAGTTGAAATAAGCGCCCCATTGAGGCACTGAGGGGGGAGCCATTGCTGCATTGCTCCCCCTGCATTTACCGTCGTCCTATCTAATTTTGAAGTTACCTTAGCAACACCAAGAGGAAGGACGAAATCTTGAAGATAAGTTCTTTTTAGAGAATGTGGCCATAGGTTACTTATGATAAAAGTTCCAGTGAAAGTGGCAGGCATGGCACATTCATGGAAAGGAGAGCAGGTTATTAATGGAGGAGATTGACCAACAAAACAGAGGAATTCACACAGGACGCAAACATGCACGTAGGCTGGCATTCGGAAGGGACGGCTGATGCCATATGGCAGTGGTTCTCAATCTTTTTGAAGTCGGGGAACACTGAACTGACATTTTACTAGCACGGAACACTTACAATTCAACATAAACTTTAAAGCCGGTTGTACAGCTTCTACACTTGGTATTTACTACATCATCATCATACCCTTATCCCGCCCGTGGCAGGGTCGGGTCTGCGTGTTCTAGCCCTCCACTCTCGTCTATCTCTCCCCAGTTCCCCGTCCACCCCACACACTGTCACATCCTTACGGACAACCTGGTCCCACATCTGCTTTGGTCTCCCCCTGCCCCTGGTGCTATCGACCACATGCATTCCTGGAATTAACTTCCCGTCTTCGCATGACGTGTCCTTACCACCTCAACCTATTCTCCCTCATTTTTTCGGTGATGTCCACCACCCCAGGTTACCTCTAATATGCTCATTCCTAATTCTGTCAGCTCTCGACACGCCACACATGTGCCACAGCATTCGCATCTCGGCTACTCGCATTCTAATTACATAGCTTGTCCTCATTGCCCAGCACTCTGATCCGCATAGCTGGTCTAAGCACTGTCCTGTAGAACTTCCCTTTCAACTAGCTTGGGATCCTCCTATCACACAGGACTCCGCTTGCCACCACCATTGATTCTGTGGGTCACATCAGAGTTTCTCTCCATTGCTTTATATGTGCATTAATTTTTTTGTGGAACACTTGAAGTGGTTTCACGGAACACGCTTTGAGAACCACTGCCATATGGGACAGAGTCGCCAGAAAAATTCAATGTGAAAAACGCATTTTAGGCCAGGCTAGATCAGGAGGTACATTCCAAGGCCTGCAGACATGGTGGTGAAATGACGAGGTAAAAGCAGCCATCAGGCAAAAAAGGCTGCTTTCCACAGGTGGCGGCAGATAGGGGACCAGGAGTGTAAGATACAATATAGGCAGTTCAAGACCACCATTAGTAGAATCGTTGCCCTGGCCAAGCACTAGAAGTATGAGAACTTCTATGAGCAGTTAGAGGGAAAGGAAGGGCGAGAGAGAAGATTTCAAGCTGGCCAAGGCTAGAGATAGGGTAGCCAAAGACATACTGTACCTGAGCCATAACAGTGAAGGATATCAAGGGTAGGGTCCTCTTTTCACTGTCAGAAGTGAAGAGGAGGTCAGAGGAGTACTTCCAAAACCTCTTGAATACTGAGGGGGAGAGGAGGACTTTGCTAGCTATCCTGCATCGACAGGGGTGGTGGACTGTGTAACAGAGGAGGAAGTAGCCAGGGCACTTAGGAAGATGAAAGGCCAAAAAGCTGTTGGCCCAGACAGAATCCCCATTGAAGGGTGGCATAGCCTAGGGATGACAGGAACCAGGCGGCTAGGGGAAACGCTTCAGTAGGATAGCTAGGGGAGATAGAATGCCATCTGCATGGTGTGAGAGTTGGATAGTACCACTCTTCAAGGGCAAAGGGGATGTCCAAGACTGTGATAACTATAGAGGTATAAAGTTAATGAGCAACTCCATGAAGCTCTTGGAGAAAGTAATGGAATGTCGCCTTTGGGATAGAACTAGTGTCTGTGGAAATCAGATTGGGTTTATGCCAGGTAGGTCCACAATGGAGCCAGTGTGATGAGAGAAAAGTAAAGGGCAGAAAAGAAAGATCTCCATGCATGGTGTCTGACGTATTGCTCAATAACTAGTATAAGCAAGTGCTCGAGACAGCTATGCTGGAATTTATGAACGACCATAAGTCCTAAAACTACTAGCTGGCAGTCCTGTCGCTGATCACTGGATAAAGGTGATAAGAAGCCCAGGGGATAGTTCATATGAGTGCATAGTGGCTCATTTTGTTATTGGTCGCTAGTGCTGGCCTAAGGTGAGTGGGTGCACAAGTCCCAGTGTCACTGGTTGTTTTGGCGAAATCGAAATGCAAGACCGGCTGAAAGGGGAGCGAACGGTGCCAGTTCTCAATTCCCCTCGCAGTATTCGCAAAAAGAAAGTAGGTAGTTTAATTTTTTCTATAATCCCAATATCGCCCAAACCAAAGCAAGGATTGTCCGAAATAATTACCGCGCGAGGCCGCAAATGATTAGTAAGGAATTGCGAAACGAAAGGTCAACAAACGGTTGAAAATTTTGAAATACTTAGGCCAGGTGCACCCATCCGATTTTAGGCTCGTGCTGGTGCCGCAGGGACACCGCAGAAATTCAATGCACACATGCGGTGAAATGTCGCCAGTACTCATTTGACAACTGTCCAGAAGGCGTGCCCATTTTACCTACCACATGGCAAAAGTAAGAAACGGACTTAGGATATCGACGGATGTGTGTACAACTCCATAGACCAAGAGGTACGACGTGAACGGATGTGCAGGAGCGTTGCCGTTACCGTTCAGTAGGGATCTGCGGGCATTTTCAGACGCAACTCGGATTTGCGGGACCGCAGCGGCGCCGGAGGCATGTGTTCACTCCGCCATTGCAAATAATGCATCTCATGCCGAAATTACGAGGCGGCACGAGTAAAATCGGATGTGTGCACCGGGCCTTAGGTACGCCCTTAATGGATCCCGCAGGTCAACTTTCCACGCCCCACAACTCCACTTTGTACCGCGCCCAACACTTGTTCGGGTCGGCGCTGACAGTAAAGGCTCCCAACACGCTCACTTTTATCTTCAGTAAGGCCCGGTGCACATATGCGATATTTACTTGCGCGGCCTCGCAATTGCGGCATGAGATACATTAGTTGCAATGGGGGAGGGCACACATACCTGCGGCGCCGCCGTGGCTCCGAAAATCGGAGTTGCGTCTGGAAGTGCCCGCAGTTCCCTACGAAATCGCCGCGGCGCCGCGCTCGCACATGCGGTCACGTAGTACCTTGTGGTCTAATGAGCGATGCACACATACGCGCGGCTTCTTTGCGCGGCTGCTTAAGGCCCCAAACACCAAACTGACGTGTGTGTGCAAAAAAAGTTTTTGCTCACACCAAAAATATTAACTGACGGTGTGAAGAAATTTTATCACATCCGTGTGTCAGTTAGGACTGACGTCAAAGTGACGTCAAGTGGTCCAAAGTGAGCGTGTGTGGGGTTGCTCACATCAGTTCTTCACATTTTTTCTTCTGCGCATGCCCAAACATGGATAAACGTCATCTTAAAAAACTGCACCATGGTAACGGTAGAATTACTGGTTGATGCGGACAATCAAATGACGTTTCACGAAAAGGAACATAAGTACGTGACACACAAAACTGATGGTGTGTGGGCAATTCATTCCTTCACACCAAACTGAACACATCGATGTGCACATACCGAACTGACTCACCTCACTGATCGTGTGGGGAGCCTTTTGGTTTGACATTTAGTGGGGAAAATGGCACGCCTTCTGCACAGTTGCCAAATGTGTACTGGCGACATTTCCCCGCATGTGTGCATTGAATTGCTGCGGCGTCGCTGCGGTGTCCTTGCGGCACCCGCGCGAGCAAAATTCGCATGTGTGCACAGGGCCTCTCCCTTTGCTACTCCAGAACATCTTCAGTTCAAAAATTTGAATTCAAAATTCGATGAGATTTCCCCACACAGGTAGAGATTTAACCGTACTGTTAGAACTGAACGTGTATGCGGGCCTTTAGCCATAAAGGTTCCCTCACACCAACGCGAATAAATCGCATCAAACGCTACCCATGAAGAGCAATGGTCATGTGTACACCGAAGCGAATGTATCGCACCCGCGGTTGCGAAAGTGCAGCGATTTAGTTAAAATCGCTGCACGCACGGTTTTAAACGTCATCGTTGTTCGAATTCTGATAGAACAAGATGGCGTTCACCTAAAAAACAATAGACTTAATGAGAACAACCAGGTCAAAAAAAGAACTAAACTGACGCGTTGGTGTGCATATCAAGGCGAATCCACCGCGTCGCATCGCAACGCGTGCTCCTGTTCGGAGCGTGTTCCTGTGGCGAAAATTCCTCTGCGACTGCGAATGTTTCGCATCCCCCAAGCTCCCTTCGCAAAAGCTCCCTTTACAAAGGCTCCCTTCGCAAAAGCTCCCTTCGCCAGCCTTAAAGGCTCCCTCACACCAACGCGAAACAATCGCAGTCGCAGCGGGATTTTCGCCACAGGAACACGCGCCGAACAGGAGTACGCACTGCGACGCGGTGGATTCGCCTTTATATTCACACCAACGCGTCAGTTTAGCTGGATAAATTCTTATTAACTCTATTAGTTTTTCCGTGAACGCCATCTTGTTCTATCGAAATTCGAACAACGATGACAACTGAAGCCGTGCCATGCAGCGATTGTAAATAATTTAAATAATTCGCTGCACTTTCGCAACCGCGGGCGCGATACATTCGCTGCGGTGTACACATGACCATTGCTCGTCACGGGGTAGCGTTTTGATGCGAATAATTCGCCACGAAAGATTCGCTGCGACTGCGATGTTTCGCGTTGGTGTGAGGGAGCCTTTATTCTCTAAAAGAAATTGTGATGACAGTCTCTTCCCGTTGCACGTGAACGCACAAGTAGCCTTTGGAATAAATTGTTCGGCATTTTAAATTGATGGAAAAGTCGTTGTACTTTGTTCACCGAGGTTGCATTTGAAGATGAAAACGTTGATATTTGTATGTTCATGTTGCGTTATTGTATGCTTATCGTTTCAATTCCTCAGTATTTACGGTGAGGGACAGCTTGCAATGCGGCACATATTTCTTAAGGCGTTAACAGCTGCTCATCTTTCATGGAATGTGCCAACGGTTGAGTTACTATTGTGCACCTCCTACTCGTCCGGAGCGCGCCATAGATCGGTGGACGACGCTAGGAATAAGAGAAAAACGGGCAAGAAGTTGGTAATGATGGAAGATTATAACGTGAACACCATGTCTGAACCACCGAGTAACTTTCGCTACACGAATGACTACCCAAGTGATATGCAGGGAGAAGAGATGGTGGACGGTGAGGACATTACTTTGACCAAGGAGACTGCTGAAAGTGCAATTCGATCGAGGCGGCAAGCTAAACCTAAACCTACGGCTCGAATTTGCACCATAAAAGCGGTTATTGACAACACCATGTATTCTGGAACAACATTCGACGCAACTTACTATCATGATAGACTTGCGCGTTGGATGGCAGTCACTGATCAACGCTTTCGTGAATTTACAAACCCCGACCCTATCGGTTTCAAATTGGATAGTAAGATTTACGTTATGAGCGTACCTCCCAGTATACCAAAGCCAGTCTCGGATGCAGCAGAGGAATTTGTGAGAAACATCACTATTATGGATTTCAGGGGATATTGCCTCGGAATCATTTTCGTGTCGAGAAAATGGGTAAGGTATCCCAATGTTGGAAAACTCCCCTTTCTTGATGTTGAGCCAAGAAATCCTCGTCAGGGTATCTGTTCTCAACTCCCTTACGCATGGCCAATTTCAGAAAGGAAAGTAAGAGAGGAATATTGGACCAACTATTTCATCATTAATTTGAATTTCAACAAAAAAGTGTCCCGTCGAATCGTTATTCATCAATTACTTCATCAAATTGGTCACATGTTTGGAATGCGTCACGATCCACCAAATGATCCGACATGCTCTCCCGCCAAGAAGGACGAGTGGCACCACATGCACTTACCGCCTTTGGACGGCATTATTACTACTCAATTTCCGACGTATTCCAGTTGTTCTAAAAGGGACTTTGATAAATTCATGAAGGAGTACCCAACTCATTGGAAACGTTATCCATGCTTCGAAGAATGTAACAGATCCGACAAATGCGTGGAGAATTTCTATAGTTTTAAGTACATTTATACGCCTTGGCCGACGACCACAGCCCCGGCAACCACGTCAAGGCTGTTTACTACCACCACCACCAGACCCTGTTGGTTCCTCGATTCTGCAACTGGAGAGGCAGGACTCTCTATTGTTTTGTGTATAGTCTGGTTCACTTTGAATGTTGTAAAATTGACCATGTTATTTCTTTTTGTAGCGTGAAGTGACCACCATATTTTGTGTTTGGGAATGTTGTGTTGAAAAACTAAACTGACTCTTAAAATGCCTCATTAGTTGCAAAGTTGAATCCTGCATCAGTTCAAATATGCGCCACATTGAGGCACTGAGGGTGAGCAATTGCTGCAATGCTCTCCACCTACATCCGCCCCTGTTTTACAGTGATGATTGGGGAAACTCGTATGTCATTTGGGTGGAAGAGTGTGAAAAATGAAACAATGCATAGCCGGACCTATGAGAAGGCCGGACGTATGACCCACATTGGTAGCGCAGAGGTAGCATGCTGGACTACTCTTTCAGGTTATTCCAAGTTAGTTACTAGATCGAGGGCACCCACAGGTCTCTTTCGTGGGATGAGAAATCAGGTAGAATTAGCCCTGAAACATTTCGCCCCTAGGAGGGCAAGTGGTCGCTTTTTTGTTATTCTGTTTTTATTTAGAAAAACGGCATTGTTCATTTGGATCTTTTTCGGAGTCATCACCATCATTATCATCACACCCTTATCCCGCCTGTAGCAGGGTGGGGTCTGCGTGTTCAAGACTATCCACCCCACACACTGCCATGTCCTTATGGACAACCTGTTCTCACCTCTACTTCGGTCTCTCCCTGGCCCGGGTGCTACCGACCACCTGCATTCCTGGAATGGACCTAACGAGC
>JAAFCE010001036.1:18181002-18229998 GCA_013389805.1 Trigoniulus corallinus
ACGTGTCCATACCACCTTAGCCTATTCTCCCTCATTTTTTCGGCGATATACGCATTCCTAATTCTATCAGTTCTCGACACGCCACTGCTGTACCGCAACATTCGCATCTCGGCCACTTGCATCCTATAGACATGGCTCTTCTTTACTGCCCAACACTCTGATCCATACAGCACAGCTGGCCAAACTACTGCCCTGTAGAACTTCCCTCTCAGCTCGATTGAGACCCTCCTATCACACAGGACTCCGCCTGCCTGTCTCCACTTCAGTCACCCCCACCCCCATTTGATTCTACGGGTCACATCCAAGAATAGCACCCCATTGCTTTAGACATATGCAGCTTTCTAGGAGAGGGAAAAATATCAAATGAAAAAACATGGTTTTCACCAAATTGTCGTTCACCCAATTGTCGCAGACTCTCCAGAAGGAACACATTAAATAAACTTCGGGTATAGTATTAGATGGGCAGGTATCTGCGTAAAACTGCAGTCCAAAAACTGACTTGTGCGTTGCCGGGTCAAACGGATATCAGACCCAACACTAGGCTACCAACATACTAGGCACGACTAGGACGTGGTGGGAACGCATACATTTACAACTTACATATTTATTTACTGTGCTTCTTTAACTCACAGGTGCTACCCTCCTATACCCTACCTAGGCCAGGATCCAACCTGCACACATTGACTTTAGTTTGATAACCTCCTTATCCTGCATTCATGAAAACAACAAGTAATTCTGAACCCTTCTCCCGTCTGTGGCAGGGTCCGGTAACCATCTTGTCCCTCTGAATGGGCACAAGGGTAATCTATTGGACTGTTTTTCCACAGCTGGTTGCTGATCAAAGTGCAACCTTTGTGCTTATTTATCGCCGGTCTGCTGTTCACGGGGCACTCCACCGAAGCCAGGGGGCGAGCTCTTACATTTGCCTCATCTACCAGTTGTTAATACTGAGGGTTCTTTTACATGCAAATACATACCATCGTACGCCACACGGAACCTTGTTTTTACTTTTCACCCGAAAAAAGGCGCAGAAGGGACCTCTCTGTCGACCGAAAGAAGGCAACCCATCTCGCTCAAGCATCGTAACCAAGAACTACTGACGCAGTTACCAAGTGTGCTACGGTACCCACTACGCCACCGAGGCAGGTCAGTCCTGCATACATAACTTGTATTATTCCCAAATTACTATGACCCTATTTTTGAACGCCGAAAACATTACTGAGAACAAACACGCTACGGCTTATCACAAGGCCTAAGTCAAGGTAAGGCTTGTTTTCAGGGAAACCTGAAAAACTGTTGAACTCGGTCATCAAGTTGATTCAAATTGCGATAAACTTTCCCGGTAAACTGTAATATGACCCCCCCCACACACACACACACACATTTACAGAATGATGGGTGAGCAAGGCTTTAAAAAAATCTTCATCAAATTATAGCAATCCTCTCTTTAAGAGTTAGCACGAGTAGACCTACTCTCAGAGTAGCCATGGTAATACGCAGGACCGTCGTAAACCAGGGGCACAAGGGGTGAACTGCACTCGGGACGGAGACATTGTTTTTACTTCACTAGAAAATCTAGAATTAAAATTGTTTTTAAACACGGGCAATTTAATGGTCGCACGCGAACGACAGGTTAAATCCCAGAGTCCGGCTTACGGCAGGTTCGATCCTGGCTGAAACAGGAGAAGTAGAGAGCAGTGAACAGCCGAGTTGGTGCGCATCACATCAATTCTGCAAATTCAAGAAGTCAGCAAAACTGCCGAACGTTGGAAGAAGATTCCTCATTCCCCTGGTGTTGCAAAATTACCCCCAAAGCAGCTAAATGACTAAATAAATCAAACTATAGTCAGAAACACTACCTACTTAAGCTGACCAGTCGCTGCTGTGCGCCTATTAATTTTCGTATCACTTGGTCTGTCCACCCCAAATAGCACGTGCCCTTTCCCGCCTATTGCAGGGTAGGGTACCCATCTTGTCCCACTGGATGGACACAGGGATAATTGGACGGTATTTTTCCGCAGCCGGCTGCTAACCAAAGCTGCAACCCCTATGCTTATTTATCGTCGCGTCGGTTTGTTGTTCGTGTTATGGCCCGTCAACTATAAGGGCATTAGAGCCCCGTCTACTGCGTAGTTCTAATGCAGAGACTGTACAAGCACTACACTAATGCGATTTTGGGGTACTAGCGGTGCCCAGTTTTTCCAAGTGGCGACCCATGTCAGTACTAGTTTGGGTTCCCTACTCCCTGCTGCCCGTGGGGCACTCCACCAACGCCAGGGGTCAAGCTGTATCAGTTCGGACTGACGTCCGTCGGACGTGGGGGTTGATCACATCAGCTCTTCACATTTTTTGTTTTGCGCATGCCCAAACATGGATAAACGTCATCTTTAAAAAAATTGCACCATGGTAACAGTAGAATTACTGGCTGATGTGGACAATCAAATGACGTCACATGACGTTTAATCAAAAGGAACATAAGTACGTGACACACCAAACTGACCGTGTGTGGGCAATTCATTCCTTCACACCAAACTGAACACATCGATGTGCACATACCGAACTGACACACCAAACTGATCGTGTGTAGGGGCCTTTAGTTTTGACATTTGGTGGGCAAAAACGGCACTCCTTCTGCACAGTTGCCAAATGTGTACTGGCGACATTTCCACGCATGTGTGCATTGAATTGCTGCGACGTCACTGCGGTGTCATTGCGGCACCCGGGCGAGCAAAATTCGTATGTGTGCACCAGGTCTCTCCCTTTGCTACTCCAGAAGATCTTCAGTTCAAAAATTTGAATTGAAAATTCGATTAAATTTCTCCATACACGTAGAGATTTAACTGTACTGTTAGAACTGAACGTGTATGGGGGCCTTTAGCCATAATTCTCTGAAAGACATTGTGACGACAGTCACTTCCCGTTGCACGAGAACGCACAAGTAGCCTTTGGAATAAATTGTTCAGCATTTTAAATTGATGGAAAAGTCGTTGTACTTTGTTCACCGAGGTAGCATTTGAAGATGAAAATGTTGATATTTGTGTGCTCACGTTGCGTTATTTTGTGCTTATCGTTTCAATTCCTCACTATTTACGGTGAGGGACAGCTTGCAATGAGGCACATATTTCTTAACGCGATAACAGCTGCCCATCTTTCATGGAATGTGCCAACGGTTCAGTTACTATTGTGCACCTCCTACTCGTCCGGAGAGCGACATAGATCGTTGGACGACGCTAGGAATAAAAGAAAAACGGGCAAGAAGTTGGTAATGATGGACGATTATAACGTAAACACCATGTCTGAACCACCGAGTAACTTTCGCTACACGAATGACGACCCAAGTGATATGCAGGGAGAAGAGATGGTGGACGGTGAGGACATTCCTTTGACCAAGGAGACTGCAGAAAGCGCAATTCGATCGATACGACAAGCTAAACCTAAACCTAAACCTACGGCTCGAATTTGCACCGTAAAAGCCGTTATTGAACACGAATATTATATCGAAAGAGGAACATTCAACGAAAATTATTATCATGTTAGACTTGCGAATTGGATGACAATCACTGATCAACGCTTTCGTGAATTTACAAACCCCGACCCTATCGGTTTCAAATTGGATAGAAAGTTTTACATTATGAGCGTACCTCCCAGTATACCAAAGCCGGTCTCGGATGCATCAGAGGAATTTATCAGAAACCTGACGATTATGGATTTCAGAGGATATTGCCTCGGAATCGTTTTCGTGAGGAGACAATGGGTAAACGATCCCAACGCTGGAAAAATACCGTTTCATGATGTTGAGTCAACAAATCCTCGTCAGGGTATCTGTTCTCAACTGCCTTACGCATGGCCAATTAAAGAATATTATCTAAGAAGTGAGTATTGGACCAACTATTTCTACATTAATATGTTATACAACGAATCAGTATCCCCTCGATTCGTTGTTCATCAATTACTTCATCAAATTGGTCACATGTTTGGAATGCGTCACGACCCACCAAATGATCCGACATGCTCTCCCGCCAAGAAGGACCAGTGGCACCACATGCACTTCCCGCCTTTGAACGGCAGTGTGACTACTCAATTTCCGACGTATTCCACTTGTTCTAAAAGGGACTTTGATAAATTCATGAAGGAGTACCCAACTCATTGGAAACGTTATCCATGCTTCGAAGAATGTAACAGATCCGACAAATGCGTGGAGAATTTCCATAGTTTTAAGTTCATTTATAGGCCTTGGCCGACGACCACAGCCCCGGCAACCACGTCAAGGCAGTTTACTACCACCACCACCAGACCCTGTTGGTTCCTCGATTCAGCAACTGGAGAGGCACGACTCTCTTTTGCTTTGTGTATAGTCTGGTTCACTTTGAAAGTTGTAAAATTGACCATGTTATTTCTTTTTGTAGCGTGAAGTGACCACCATATTTTGTTTGTGAATGTTGTGTTGAAAAATTAAACTGACTCTTAAAATACCTCATTAGTTGCAAAGTTGAATTCTGCATCAGTTGAAATATGCGCCCCATTGAGGCACTGAGGGGGAGCAATTGCTGCAATGCCCTCCCCCTGCATCCGCCTCTGTTTTAGTGTCCTGATTGGGGGAACTCGTATGTCATTTGGGTGGAAGAGTGTGAAAAATGAAACAATGCATAGCCGGACCTATGAGAAGGCCGGACGTATGACCCACATCGGTAGCGCAGAGGTAGCATGCTGGACTACTCTTTCAGTTTATTCCAAGTTAGTTACTAGATCAAGGGCACCCAAGGTGTCTTTTGTGGGATGAGAAATCGGGTAGAATTAGCCCCGAAGGATTTCGCCCTAGGAGGGCAAATGGTGGCTTTTTTGTTATTCTGGTTTTATTTAGAAAAACGCCATTGTTCATTTGGATCTTTTTCGGAGTCATCACCATCATTATCATCACACCCTTATCCCGCCTGTGGCAGGGTGGGGTCTGCGGGTTATAGTCTATCCACCCCACACACTGCCATGTCCTTATGGACAACCTGTTCCGACGTCTGCTTCGGTCTCCCCCTGCCCCGGGTGCTACCGACCACCTGCATTCCTGGAATGGACCTAACAAACCTCTCGTCACCTCCCCACAGGCCTCTCGTCCCCTCGGTCACTTCCATTCTATAGACGTGGCTCTTCCTTACTGCCCAACACTCTGATCCATACAGCACAGCTGGCCTAAACACTGCCAAGGCAGAACTTCCCTCTCAGCTTGATTGAGACCTTCCTATCACACAGGACTCCACCTGCCTGTCTCCACTTCAGTCCCCCCCCCCCCCCATTGATTCTACGGGTCACATCCCAGAAACATCTTCCCATTGCTTTGACAATATGCAGCTTTGTAGGAGAGGGATCATCATCATCACCTCCTTGTCCCGCCTATGGCGGGGTCGGGTTTGCGGGTTCGGATTCTCCATTCCCGTCTATCCCCAACCAGGCTCTCATCCACCCCGCATGCCACCATGTCCCTCTGTACCACCTGTTCCCACGTCCGTTTGAGTCTCTCCCTACTCCTTATGCCACCCATCACCTGTTACCCCATCATATACTGCCTGAGCTCCTCCTCCCCCTCCGCATCACATGCCCATACCACCTCAACCTATATTCTCTCATCTTCTCTGCAATGTCTCCCACCCCCAAGCTGCCTCTAACATACTTGTTACAGACTGTCAGCATGCGACACCCCACTCATGAAACACAGCATTCGCATATCAGCCACTTGCATTCTCCTCTCGTGGTTCTTCCTTACTGCCCAGCACTCAGATCCATACAGCATGGCGGGGCTAACTACAGTTTTGTAAACCTTACCCTTGACCTTTATTGGGACTCTGTGGTCACACAGCACCCCACTTGCCTGTCTCCACTTTAGCCATACAACATTGATTCTGTGGGTAATTTCAGAGTCAATTTCCCCATTGCTCTGAATCACTGATCCTAGATACCTAAACTCTTTCACTGTTGGTAGCACCTCATTTCCACAACGAACTACACCCCCTTGGTCCTGGCCACTCCAATTGAAAGCTAAGTACTCTGTTTTCTTCATGTTAACCTTCAGGCCCGCCTTGCCATTGCTGTTGTAATGTCCTGCAAGCCCTGTTGAACCTCCTCTTGGGATTCCTCTAACCTTCCTACATCGTCAGCAAATACCAAGCACTGGGGGGCCCATTCCCCTATTCCTGTCAGCAGGTCATCCATTGCCAAAGCAAAGAGTTAAGGGCTGAGGGCTGATCCTTGAATGTTGGAATGTTGCACATGCGCAGTAAGATATTCGTCTGCTTTGCGTAACAAGCGTTGTTCGAAAACGGATCACACAAGCTCTCTATTGACTTAGTTTGATAAACCTCCTTATCCTGCATTCATAAAAACAACAAGTAATTCTGAACCCTTCTCCCGTCTGTGGCAGGATTGGGTAACCATCTTGTCCCTCTGAATGGGCAGAAGAGCAATCTATTGGAGTGTTTTTCCAAAGCCGGTTGCTGACCAAAGTGCAACCTCTGTGCATATTTATCGCCGGTCTACTGTTCACAAGGCACTCCACCGAAGCCAGGGAGCGAGCTCTTAAATTTGCCTCATCTAGCCGTTGCCATAGCTACCGAATTTTGCCTCATCTACCCGTTGTTAATACGTTACTCTTCATCCGAAAGAAGGTGCAGTCGGGACCTGTCTGTCGCCCGGAAGAAGCCAATCCACCTCGCTCTAGCATCGAACCAAGAACTACTGACGCAGTTACCAAGTGTGCTACGGTACCCACTACGCCACCGAGGCAGGTCAGTCCTGCATACATAACTTGTATTATTACAAACACGCTACGGCTTATCAGAAGCTCTAAGTCAAGGTAAGGTTTGTTTTCATGCAAACCTGAAAAACTTGGCCTAAACCTTGACCCCAAAAGTACGGAAACAGTCTCCGCATGAAAAGTTGAACTCGGTCATCAAGTTGATTCAAATTGCGATAGACGTTTCCGGTAAACTGTAATATGACCCTTCCCCCCCCCCCAACATTTACAGAATGATGGGTGAGCAAGACTTTAAAAAATCTTCATCAAATTACAGCAATCCTCTCTTTAAGAGTTAGCACGAGTAGACCTACTCTCAGAGTTGCCATGGTAATACGCAGGACCGTCGTAAACCAGGGGCACAAGGGGTGAACTGCACTCGGGAGGGAGACATTGTTTTTACTTCACTAGAAAATCTAGAATTAAAATTGTTTTTAAAGACGGGCAATTTAATGGTCGCACGCGAACGACAGGTTAAATCCCAGAGTCCGGCTTACGGCAGGTTCGATCCTGGCTGAAACAGGAGAAGAAGAGAGCAGTGGACCGCCGAGTTGGTGCGCATCACATCAATTCTGCAAATTCAAGAAGTCAGCAAAACTTCCGAACGTTGGACGAAGATTGCTCATTCCCCTGGTGTTGCAAAATTACCCTCAAAGCAGTTAAATGACTAAATAAATCAAACTAAACTATAGTCAGAAACACTACCTACTAAAACTGACCAGTCGCTGCAGTGCGCCTATTAATTTTCGTATCACTTGGTCTGATCACCCCAAATAGCACGTGGCCTTTCCCGCCAACTGCAGGGTAAGGGAACCAATCTTGTCCCTCTGAATGGCCACATGGATAATTGGACGGTATTTTTCCGCAGCCGGCTGCTAACCAAAGCTGCAACCCCTATGCTTATTTATCGTCGCGTCGGTTTGCTGTTCGTGTTATTTGGTTTTTTTGGTGTGTTAGGGCCCGTCAACTATAAGGGTATTAGAGCCCCGTCTACTGCGTAGTTCTAATGCAGAGACTGTACAAACACTACACTAATGCGATTTTGTTGTACTAGAGGTGCCCAGTTTTCCCAAGTGGCGATCCATGTCAGTACTAGTTTGGGTTCCCTACTCCCTGCTGCCCGTGGGGCACTCTACCAACGCCAGGGGTAAAGCTGTATCAGTTCGGACTGACGTCCGTCGGACGTGGGGGTTGATCACATCAGCTCTTCACATTTTTTGTTCTGCGCATGCCCAAACATGGATAAACGTCATCTTTAAAAAATTGCACCATGGTAATGGTAGAATTACTGGCTGATGTGGACAATCAAATGACGTCACCTGACGTTTAATCAAAAGGGGGTCTTTATAGGCCGCCACACACGATCAGTTTGGTGTGTCAATTCGGTGTGCAAACTGACGTGTGTGTGGAAAAAAAGTTTTTGCTCACACCAAAAGTTTACCTGACGGTGTGAAGAAATTTAAAGCCCGCCACATACGGTCAGTTCGGTGTGTGCACATCGATGTGTTCAGTTTGGAGTGAAGGAATGAATTGCACGCACACGATCAGTTTGGTGTGTAACGTAATTATGTTCCTTTTCCTGAAATGTCATGTGACGTCATTTGATTCTACCGTTACCATGGTGCAATCTTTTAATAATGACGTTTATCCATGTTTGGGCATGCGCAGAACAAAAAAATTGAACAATTGATGTGAGCAACCCCACACACGCTCAATTTGGATTGACGTCAGTCCGAATTGACACACCGATGTGATACAATTTCTTCAAGCCGTCAGTTAAAATTTTTGGTGTGAGCAATAAATATTTTTACACACACACGTCAGTTTGGTGCGTCAATTCGGTGTGTGCACACCGAATTGACACACCAAACTGATCGTGTGTGGCGGCCTTTATCAAATCGGTGTATCAATTCGGACTGACGTCAATCCGAATTGAACGTGTGTGGGGTTGCTCACATCACTTGTTCACTTTTTTTGTTCTGCGCATGCCCAAACACGGATAAACGTCATCTTTAGAAAAAATTGCACCATGGTAACGGTAGAATTACTGGTTAATGCGGACAATCAAATGACGTCACATGACGATTCACGAAAAGGAACATAAGAACGTCACACAGCAAACTTTTCGTGTGTGGGCAATTCAGTCCTTCACACCAAACTGAACACATCGATGTGCACACACCAAATTGACACACCAAACTGATCGTGTGTGGCGGGCTTTAGCCATAATTCTCTGAAAGACATTGTGACGACAGTCACTTCCCGTTGCACGAGAACGCACAAATAGCCTTTGGAATAAATTGTTCGGCATTTTAAATTGATGGAAAAGTCGTTGTACTTTGTTCACCGAGGTTGCATTTGAAGATGAAAATGTTGATATTTGTGTGTTCACGTTGCGTTATTTTGTGCTTATCGTTTCAATTCCTCACTATTTACGGTGAGGAACAGCTTGCAATGCGGCACATATTTCTTAAGGCGTTAACAGCTGCTCATCTTTCATGGAATGTGCCAACGGTTGAGTTACTATTGTGCACCTCCTACTCGTCCGGAGAGCGACATAGATCGTTGGACGACGCTAGGAATAAGAGAAAAACGGGCAAGAAGTTGGTAATGATGGAAGATTATAACGTGAACACCACGCCTGAACCACCGAGTAACTTTCGCTACACGAATGACGACCCAAGTGATATGCAGGGAGAAGAGATGGTGGACGGTGAGGACATTCCTTTGACCAAGGAGACTGCAGAAAGTGGAATTCGATCGATACGACAAGCTAAACCTAAACCTACGGCTCGAATTTGCACCGTAAAAGCCGTTATTGAAAACGGCATTTATTCCCAAAATTTCTTCAACGAAACTTATTATCATGGTAGACTTGCGCGTTGGATGACAATCACTGATAGACGCTTTCGTGAATTTACAGACCCCGACCCTATCGGTTTCAAATTGGATAATAAGATTTACATTATGAACGTAGCTCCCAGTATACCAAAGCCGGTCTTTGATGCAGCAGAGGAATTTATGAGAAACGTGTCTGTTATGGATTTCAGAGGATTTTGCCTGGGAATCGTTTTCATACGGGCCTATTGGATGGACTATGGCTCTTATGGAAAAGTCCCGTTTAATGATGTAATTCCAACAAATCCTCGTCAGGGTATCTGTTCTCAACTGCCTTACGCATGGCCAATTAAACAAAGTGGTATATCACCTGAATATTGGACCAACTTTTTCTACATTAATTTGTTTTACGACGAAAAACTGTCCCCTCGAAGCATTGTTCATCAATTACTTCATCAAATTGGTCACATGTTTGGAATGCGTCACGACCCACCAAATGATCCAACATGCTCTCCCGCCAAGAAGGACCAGTGGCACCACATGCACTTCCCGCCTTTGAACGGCAGTGTGACTACTCAATTTCCGACGTATTCCAGTTGTTCGAAAAGGGAATTTGATAAATTCATGAAGGAGTACCCAACTCATTGGAAACGTTATCCATGCTTCGAAGAATGTAACAGATCTGACAAATGCGTGGAGAATTTCTATAGTTTTAAGTACATTTATACGCCTTGGCCAACGACCAAAGCCCCGTCAACCACGTCAAGGCTGTTTACTACCACCACCACCAGACCCTGTTGGTTCCTCGATTCTGCAACTGGAGAGGCAGGACCCTCTTTTCTTTTGTGTATAGTCTGTTTCACTTTGAATGTTGTAAAATTGACCATGTTATTTCTTTTTGTAGCGTGAAGTGACCACCATATTTTGTGTTTGGGAATGTTGTGTTGAAAAACTAAACTGACTCTTAAAATACCTCGTTAGTTGCAAAGTTGAATCCTGCATCAGTTCAAATATGCGCCCCATTGAGGCACTGAGGGTGAGCAATTGCTGCACTGCTCTCCACCTACATCCACCCCTGATTTAGAGTCATGATTGGGGAAACTCGTATGTCATTTGGGTGGAAGAGTGTGAAAAATGAAACAGTGCATAGCCGGACCTATGACTCACATTGGTAGCGCAGAGGTAGCATGCTGGACTACTCTTTCAGGTTACTCCAAGTTAGTTACTAGATCGAGGGCACCCAAAGGTGTCTTTCGTGGGATGAGAAATCAGGTAGAATTAGCCCTGAAACATTTCGCCCCTAGGAGGGCAAGTGGTCGCTGTTTTGTTATTCTGTTTTTATTTAGAAAAACGGCATTGTTCATTTGGATCTTTTTCTGAGTCATTACCATCATTATCATCACACCCTTATCCCGCCTGTAGCAGGGTGGGGTCTGCGGGTTCAAGACTATCCACCCCACACACTGCCATGTCCTTATGGACAACCTGTTCTCACGTCTACTTCGGTCTCCCCCTGCCCCGGGTGCTACCGACCACCTGCATTCCTGGAATGGACCTAACGAGCCTCTCGTCCCCTCTACACATGACGTGTCCATACCACGTTAGCGTATTCTCCCTCACTTTTTCCGCGGTGTCAATCACCCGCAGGCTACCTCTAATATCCGCATTCCTAATTCTATCAACTCTCGACACGCCATTGATGTACCGCAACATTCGCATCTCGGCCACTTGCATTCTATAGACGTGGCTCTTCCTTACTGCCCAACACTCTGATCCATACAGTACAGATGGCCTAACCACTGCCCTGTAGAACTTTCCTCTCAGCTTGATTGAGACCCTCCTATCACACAGGACTCCAACTGCCTGTCTCCACTTCAGTCACCCCCATTGATTCTATGGGTCACATCCAAGAACATCTCCCCATTGCATTGGACATATGCAGCTTTCTCAGAGAGGGATCATCATCATCATCACACCCTTGTCCCGCCTATTGTGGGGTCGCGTCTGCGGGTTCTGATCCTCCATTCCCATCTATATCCAACCAGGCTCTCATCCACCCTGCATGCCACCTTGTCCCTCTGTACCACCTCCTCCCCCTTCGCATCACATGCCCATACCACCTCAACCTATATTCTCTCATCTACTCTGCAATGTCTCCCACCCCCAAGCTGCCTCTAACATACTCGTTATGGACTCTGTCAGCATGCAACACCCCACTCATGAAACGCAGCCTAACTTCAGTTTTGTAAACCTTACCCTTGACCTTTATTGGGACTCTGTGGTTACACAGCACCCCACTTGCCTGTCTCCACTTTAGCCATCCGGCATTGATTCTGTGGGTAAGGTCAGAGTCGATTTCCCCATTGCTCTGAATCACTGATCCTAGATAGCTAAACTCTTTCACTGCTGATAGCACCTCATTTCCACAACGAACTACACCCCCTTGGTCCTGGCCACTCCAATTGATAGCTAAGTACTCTATTTTCTTCATGATAGCCTTCAGCCATTGCCATTGCATTTGTAATGTCCTGCAAGCCCTGTTGAACCTCCTCTTGGGACTCCTCTAACCTTCCTACATCATCAGCAAATACCAAGCACTGGGGGGGGGGGGCCCATTCCCCTATTCCTGTCAGCAGGTCATCCATTGCCAAAGCAAAGAGATAAGGGCTGAGGGCTGATCCTTGATGAAGCCCTACCTTCACCTTGAAGTCACCCCTTGAGTCCTCACCCTAGTGGTGGAACTGTAGTGAGTCGCATATGTCATGTGATGATGTAGCTTGTTGTGCGACTTCACTGCATTGCATGCACATTTTGAATTTGAATTTAACTTCTTGAATTCCATTAATCATTGAAAATTTTAGAATTACAAAAAAAAAACGAATTTGTAACTATACATTCAGTTCCTTACTACTTGTGTATATGAACGCATTGTCCATTAACTCCTTTGGATTTAGTCTATTCTTAATAACCAGTTAGTATATTTCAATAATTTCATTGATGTAACTGAAGACTCATAGTGCTCACTCACAACACAGGATTATTACAATTAAAATTTTATTATTACGTTTAACCTAACGAAGCCCTTCTAATTCATTCATTCATCTGTTGGAGTCAAGTTAAAACAAACCGTGGTGGAACCAGGGTCATCTTCCACCACAAAGTGGTGACCCAGATGTGATAGGTGATGTGATAAGAAGATTTCATATTAAAGTAATGCTGTGTTAATGCTGGTTAGCTCACTCGGCAACTACGCCAGTAGTTCTAGGTTCGATACTGGACCATAGTGGGTCGGCTTCTTTTGGGCGAGAGAGAAGCCACGAGTGTGCCTTCTTTCGGATGAGAAGTAAAACCGAGGTCCCGTGTGGGTGTACGATGGCGCTTGCACGTAAAAGAACCCTCTCTCAACGAAAACTAGACCGACGATAAATAAGCTTAGGGGTGCAGCTTTGGCTGGCAACCGGCTGCAGTAAAAACTATGTCCTATATATCACCCTGTGACCATTCAGAGGGACAAATGGGTACCCGACCCTGCCATAGGCGGGAAAAGGGTTAGGAGGAGTTGTTTGTTGAATTAGCAACGAGTGACAAGATAGTGAAGAAACACCACAGGTTCAGGCAATATTCATGAAAGTTTTTTTATTAAGAAGATGGATATTCTGTGTGTGTAGTGGTTTTAATTCTGAACCAGGTACTAATTATCAACACCAACGGAGTTTTTTATTGGCAACTGACGGTAGGATCAATCTAAATTTATTCAGCTAAATATAGCTATCCTTACAACTTAGTATATTGAGGGCCTGAGAAATATTTAGTAAAATGGCATCTACCTCGGAAGAAGCACTCTTGTCTACTATGCCACTATATAGTGAGGGGTTGCCAGGTAGCAAGGAGCATTCAATCCATGCTGCATACCAGACCCTAAAGATGCTCAAGCTTCCAACGTTTTGGGCCCATGATCCCGAGATGTGGTTAGCCACAATCGAATATAGATTTAAAGTGCATCAAGTAAGATCAGATGAACAGAAATTTGACCTTACTGTAGATGCACTACCACCGGAAGTGATAGCAGATGTGAGGGATTTGATATTAAATCCCCCAAATTCAGATGCATATAACACACTCAAAGTAGCTGTTACATAAAGGAACTCTCTGTCACAACAGCAGAAGTCGAATCAGCTGTTGAAAGACATCCAGCTAGGGGATAGGAAGCCATCCCAGCTGCTTAGACAAATCCAGCAACTGGCTGGAAATATCTCTTCATCTTCTGGTTATGCATCCATCATCCAGGAACTTTTTGTGTCACGCCTACCTCGTCAAACGAGGATTATTTTGGCCACAGCTGATCCAGGAACCTCAGTGGAAAAGTTGGCCGAAATGGCAGACAAAATCTTGGAAGTACTCAATCCCACTGTGCAACATATCAATGCCATTACAGATGTTCAGAGTAGCACAGAGAGTCTTGTACCCTCAACTCCAGGGCCTGCTGGATCGAGACGACTGGTGGAACATCCTAAACCATTAGAGGACGAAATAGTAAAACTGATAACACAGATCACCGATTTGGCTAGGTTAATAGGTTTACTCTCTGCATCACTGCAGAGTAGTACAGGTCCTTGATAGCACAGTTTCTCATGCAGACGATCCCAGTCCAGGCAGTGACGCATGTCGGAACAGGATACCAGCACATCCAATTTTTGTTGGTACCATCACACTTTTGGTACGGATGCACAAAAGTGTAAGACGCCCTGCAGTTGGGGAAACGAGAATCCCACTGCCATGTGGGACAGAGTCACAAGAAAAAGTAGGCATTCCAGGGTAGGCAGATATGGTAGTGGAATGATGAGGTAGAAACGGCCATCAAGCAAAAGAAGGCTGCTTTCCACAGGGGGATGGAGATAGGGAACCAGGAATCAAAAATACAATTTAGGCAGGCCAAAACTACAGCTAAAGCGATTATTGCCCTGGCGAAATACCAGAAGTACGAGGCCTTCTCTTATCAGTTAAAGACCAAGGGAAAGAATATTCTAAACTGGTGAAGGCTAGAGATAGGGCAGCAAAAGATGCACCCAAGCCATAAGTCAATAGAATGGAAGTAGCCGAGATGCAAATGCTTTGGTACCTGAGTGGGCTGTGGAGAGCTGATAGAATTAAGAATAAGTATATTAGATGTGGCCTGGGGTGGTGGACATCGCTGAAAACATGAGGGACAATAGGTTGAGGTGGTATGGACACGTAATTAGAAGAGGGGAGCAGGAGCTCATTAAGTTTATTTGAGGAATGCAGGTGGTTGGAAGTACCTGGGGCAGGGGAGACCAAAGTAGTCGTGGGTGCAGGTTGCCGGTAAGGGTATGGTAGTTTATGAGGTCAATGGAGACCTGTTGGGGGACAGGCGGTAGTGGAGGGCTAGAATCCACAGACCCGACCCTGACCTTTACAAAAGCTGAAATTGGGGGCAGGTTGTCCTTAAGGATATGGCAGTGTGTGAGGTGGATGGGGACCTGGTGGGAGGTATTCGGGAGCTAGAACCCACAGACCCGACCC
The DNA here is from genome assembly GCA_013389805.1 of Trigoniulus corallinus. Taxonomy (NCBI): domain Eukaryota; kingdom Metazoa; phylum Arthropoda; class Diplopoda; order Spirobolida; family Trigoniulidae; genus Trigoniulus; species Trigoniulus corallinus. Next base: position 18,196,163 of record JAAFCE010001036.1, read on the forward strand.
TGCCACAGGCGGGATAAGGGTATGATGAGGCTATAGCAGTGGCCTTCAAACTGTCGATTCATGGACCCTTAGGTCCATCCATAACAGCACGACAAGCAAGGAGAAGAGTGACAAAAACAAACACATGTAATTCAATATGTCCCTGCATAGTAGTGCTACAAGCAGTGCGACAAGTAGCGCTGCTACTAGAGAGAAGAGCAAAGCGACTAGACATACTTGATTTTGTCACTCTTCTCTCTGATGTCACACAATGGACACCCAGTTGTTATGAGCATAGAATTGCGTTGGACACACCAGTTCTCATCTGATCACTGAAGTTAAAGCAGCGCAACCCCAGCTAGTAGTGACATGGGTGGCCACTTGGGAAAACTGGGTACCACTAGTATCCAAAAATCTAGCATCACTAGCACCACTAGCATCAGAACTACACAGTGGACGGGGCTCTAATGACCATAGTAGTTGAAGGCCCCTAAAACAACAACAACAACTTAGATCACTGAAGTTAAGCAATGCACTGACATGGGTGATTGTTTGAACATTGGGTGCTGCTAATTTCCCCTCTCCTACATCCTTCACTCCTACCACCCTCTCACCCATGAGCAGCCTCCACAAGGTTTGGCCCATTATGGCTGCTTGGCCAAATCCCCTACCTGTGTGTGTGTAACACCACCCATCAGGTACCCGTCTATCTCACACGCTACCTCATGGACAAGCTGGTTCCATGTCTGCTTTGGTCTCCCCCTGATTTTGGTGCTTCCAACCACCTGTAGTCCTGCAAGAGACCCAATGATCTCCTCCTCCTCTTCTCTTGATGTGTCTGTACCACCTCAAGCCACCCCCTAATATGCTGATTCCTAATTCTATGAGCTCTCGACATCCTACTCATGTAGTGCAGCAATCACACTCTATTATGCAACGGGTATATGGGGCAAATTTTCCATGTGCAGAAGCTGGGTGGAGTGCCCAAACGGACAGCAGACCGACAATAAGTATAGCTGTTGCAGCTTTGGTCAGCAACTGGCTGTGGAAAACCATGTCCAATATGTCGCCCTCATGTCCCTTCAGAGGGACAAGATGGGTACCCGACCATGCCATAGGTGGGTTAGGAGTTGCTTGCTTTTTGTAGGGACTTCTTGTTTTTTGTCGCTTTTATCTCTGCCCCACTATGTGGTGCTATCACATTACTGGTAGCACTCTTTGCTTGTCGCGCTTCTCTTTCCTTGTCATGCTGCTGTTATTGTCGCTCCACTATGCAGGCAGCGTTAGATCTATAAGATACTGTATTTTGGGAGAGCCTATCCCACCTTTACAAACATACAGTATATCTTGCCACTGCTAACGAATTGGCAACCCACACATGAAGCTTCTGATTAATTTCCAAATACTGTAAATGTTTCTTTATATTTTTTGTTATAAACACTAGGTATCTAGTGAGGGCTTCATAATTTTTTCAAATTTTTATTTTGACTCACAGCACCCCCAGAGATGTACTGTGGAACCCCAGGGTTCCACAGGAACCACAGGGTTAGTTTGAAGACCACTGGTCTATAGTATACACCCACCAAATTAAACACTAAAAAACATTCGTATAGTATCTATACTAATGATTTTCTTGTGATACCACATTTACACATTCACGAATACGACGAGTTGAATGACGAGGCGAGACTTCCGTCGAAATGTTCACATTCATACTTTGCATGAAGAATGACTGTTCACACATTCGCCAAATGTCTCGTCAGATGGTCATTCTCCAATCACCTCGTCGCTAGCACCCTTTGACTCGTATTGTCTCGATGCCACTCGCCTCGTCGTATTTGCTAATGTATAAATGTGGTATAAAGCAATGGTAAGACTAATGGACTACCTCTGCTGACGTCACTATGCAATGTGTAGGCCTTCCTATATAGCTGCACTCGGGAGGGAGACAATAGGGAGTTTTCTTGCAGCATCAATGGATGCACGCAAAGACGTTAGCAGACCACGTGACCAATGGATCGTTTTCAGGGAAAAAACAATTTTCTTGTAACGGTCCTAAACGTAACGGCCGGTACAGGAGCGCCCCTAGCGACTCATGGTATAAAATAAGCATACTAAAATATAACCAACGGAGAGACGAGTCTGAAGTTTAATTAGAAATGGAGGAAATTATAATTTTTCGATTAATTAGTGATTTGCCAGTAGAAGACATTGAACTGGCCATAGCAATGCATTTCACTCAACCAACATTACCACATCGACATTTTTTTGGCCACCAAATCCCATTTATTATTTTCAAATCTTGGGTTATGATGGAGCACTTCATTTAACATAACTATATTCATATTTGGAGTGAAGTGAACTCTTTTTGCAACTTTTGGGGTGTCCACCATTTCCATCTGTACTCTAACATAATTAGCGTGCGTCTGACGCTAAATTCATGATGCGTGCATCGAAACCTAACGTAACGTTACTGTGCACAGTAGTTGCACATGCACAGTCTGTCATCTGCTTAACGTAGCGTGCGTCGGCAAAAAACGCTACAAAAAAACTCACTATTGTTTTTACTTCACTAGAAAGTCTAGAATTAAAATTACAGTAGAACCTCCAAAGTTGACCACCCCTATATGTTGACCCCCTCCCTAAGTTGACCAAATTTTCACAGACTGGATGTGCACCACATTAATTAATGGATGACCAACCTCCCCATGTTGACCACCTCTGTAAGTTTTATGTTGACCACTATGACTGTGACACATGATATTGATTTAACCTCCATAAGTTTTCCCCTTGTCTCCCTTGTGCCTGAAAGGAGCCTTGTCAAGGGTGACAAATACAAGATTGAAAGAATATCCAAGGAACATTTCACTGGATTGCTTAGCACTAGCTCTTCTTGGGGAAAGCTTAAGAAATTAGTGATTGGTAAGTCAGCAAATTCATGTGCATTTAAAAAATTGAAGACCACCCTGAAACATGAAGATCAAACAAATGTGCATGGATGACTGCTGCCCTGTTTGAAGACCCTGGGTGTGGATCAAGAAATGATCTATCCTACTAACAGTAGACAACTGCCCTGCTGAACTGCAAGTCAGTCACTTGACAAATTTGACACTTAACTTTCTTCTTCCAAATGCAACCTCAAGGATCCAACCCAGTGGTGTAGCCAGGGGGTTTTTGGGGGGGTTAAACCCCCCTTGGGCCTTGAATATAACGAAGAGGTATACACCCTATTGAGTCATATCCCCCCTCAGAAAATCCTGGTCCATGCTATCGACAGTCATATTCCCCCTTCAGAAAATCCTGGTTATGCCACTGATCCAACCTCTTGACCAAGGTGTTATCAAATCATTCAAAGTGTTTTACTAAGCCCGCCTTCTGGAGTGGATTATTGGTAAAACATGTGTCACCAGCCTGTGGAAGCAGCTTCATTTGCTGCATCCATTAATGCTCTGGGTGCTATCCTTTGGATAATACTGCTTGGAAAAAATTTAACCAGAAACATTGTTGACATGTTTTAGGAGAGTTGGATTTATCACAAACCAACAGACAACATATTGGCCTCATCATACAGCCCATCTTCCATGGCAGAATTTCAAGGAGTAGCCTTTGAAAGTATTTTTGAAATGGGCAATGAAGTGTAAACCTCTAATGAATCTGATGCAGCTAACTGCTGGGGGGGGGGGCATAACCCCCAAATATTAGATCAATGGCCATTGGGGGCTAGCTAATTACATATTAAAAAATAAAATAACTATTTAACGTAGGGTAAAACTGATTACAGTATCAGTACAATACACCTAGTTCTCCATAAATTGACCACCTCCCTATGTTGACCACTTTTCTTCCGCCCTTGGGTGGTCAACTTACAGAGGTTCTACTGTATTTTTAAAGACGGGCAATTTAATGGTCGCACGCGAACGACAGGTTAAATCCCAGAGTCTGGCTTATGGCAGGTTCGATCCTGGCTGAAACAGAAGTAGAGAGCAGTGGACCGCCGAGTTGGTGCGTACCACATCAATACTGCAAATTCAAGAAGTCAGCAAAACTGCCAATCGTTGGAAGAAGATTGCTCATTCCCCTGATGTTGCAAAATTACTCCCAAAAGCAACTAAATGACTAAATAAATCAAACTAAACTATCGTCAGAAACACTACCTACTGAAACTGACCAGTCGCTGCTGTGCGCCTATTAATTTTCGTATCACTTGGTTTGTCCACCACAAATATGACGTGTCCTTTCCCGCCTGCTGTAGGGTCGGGTACCCATCTTGTTCCTCTGAATGGACACAGGGATAATTGGACGATATTTTTCTGCAGCCGACTGCTGACCAAAGCTGCAACCCCTATGCTTATTTATCGTCGCGTCGGTTTGCTGTTCGTGTTATTTGGTATGTTGGTGTGCTAGGGCCCGTCAACTATAAGGGCATTAGAGCCCCGTCCTTTGTTTGTTTGTTGGAGTTTAAGGTCCCGTCAACTACAAGGTCATTAGAGACCCGTCCACTGCTTAGTTCTAATGCATATACTGCACAGACACTACACTAATGCGACGATTATTGGGTATTAGCAGTACCCAGCTTTCCCGAGCGACCACCCATGTCAGTACTAACTGGGCTTGCGTTGCTTAACTTCAGTGATCAGACGAGAACTGGTGTGTCCAACGCAACTCGCCGCTCCCACGAGCCCCGTCCACTGCGTAGTTCTAATATAGAGACTGCACAGACACTATACTAATGCGATTTTGGGGTACTAGCGGTGCCCAGTTTTCCCAGTACTAGCTTGGGTTCCCTGCTCCCTGCTGCCCGTGGGGCACTCCACCAACGCCAGGGGTCAAGCTGCTACATCTGGGAATTTTGCCTCATCAGGGCTCTTTTACTTGAAAATGCCATCGTACACCACACAGGACGTCGGTTTTACTTCTCATGCATCCGAAGAAGGTCACACTCGGAGACTCTCTCTCTCGTCCAAGGGAGCCAACCCACTTCGACCCAGTATCAAACCTGAAAGCAATGACGCAGTAAATCAAGCACGCTGTTTCCTGTGCCACCGAGGCGGGCCCCGAAGTGCCCTTCCTTGAAGTGCCGACAAGACAATGCCCTGTGTTTAAACAAGAGGTAAAACGCCATTTGCATAACACATGTGCACAAATTTTAGACTATGATTATCAAAGGACCCTTAATCACTTATCATGGTGATCAATCGCATAAAATTTCTGCTTTTTTCAATTTTAACGCCATGTTTCATCAACTTTGTTTTATATCAAGCGTTAATCATTTTCAAGGTCGACATCTTAATTAATGGCTGGTTAATTACGGGGGGGGGGGGGGGTTCATAATGACGAAAATTGGTGACGTCAGACCGTCCTTTAGAAGCTGAGGAACAGACGGGAGGGAGTGAGAGAGTAGCTGTTCAGTACACACATCGCGGTGGAAAAACTCAGCAGCCACCCCAGCACTGAAGTCATGAAAGCGATTCTTTGGCCAGTGTAGGAAGTTGCCTTGTAAGCAACAGAATACAGGTTCGAGTTTGACTAAGGGTACAAACAGGGCCGGCCCTAGAGTTTGAGGGGCTCAAGGCAGCAGGCGAAAGAGGGGTCCAAGGCTCCATTCCCGTCTATATCCCACCAGATCCCCGTCCACCCCACACATTGCCACATCCTCCTGGGGGTGGTGGGCATCACCGTAAAAAGGGACACAATGAGAAGAGGGGAGGAGGAGCTCATCAGCTCCATGCCAGGACTGCAGGTGGTTGGAAACACCCATGGCAGGGGTTGACTGAAGCAGACGTGAGAGCAGGTTGTCTGTAAGGGGTATGGCAGTGTGTTGGGTGGACGGTGACCTGGTGGGAGATAGACGGGAGAGAAGGGCTAGAACCTGCAGACCCAACCCTGCCACAGGCAGGATAAGGGTATGATGATGATGAATATCACCAGTTTGATAATATGAATTGCTTTTTATATTGTTACTAAAATTTAATGTTGATTTTCATGTAGGCCTACATAATAAAAGCATTTCTGAAAATATCAAGAAAATTATAGGTGTTTGAATGCATTTTTTTCACTGTGGGTGTTTTATTAAAATTAACCGAGATTAAAGCCTCACTTTCATTCGTTCTTCATGATTTTACTGCATGTAACCTCAACCTGTGCCAATAGCCAGCAAGCAAGAATTAAATATTCATTCCAGTAAATGTACCAGTGCAGGCTACAAGCTCTGACAAGTATGAACCTGATTTATCTATGTATGGGTCTCATCCATCATCATTCAAACATTTTTGATGCTGTCGGCACTTGTTGGTGCTGGGTATCTGAAAGCAGGAAACCTGCTTCTTTTAAGTTTGTACCCTAAGGTCTGCAAACATTTTTCCCTCACAACATTCAGGTCAAAATCGACAGCACTGCAGGAAAAAATCTCCATAACATTCTTGTGGAAATCAAGAAAGCTTATGACAGAGTCTTAAGAAAACCATGTCAAGCTAAATAAACATATGCACAGTAGGTCAAAAGTTAGGGTAGGGCTACAAAGTGCCATGCAAGGATGACAAAGTGAAAGGGGTATAGTGGTTCAAATATATGGGATCACCCATCCAGAACAATGTTTGTTTGTTTGTTGGAGTTTAAGGTCCCGTCAACTACGAGGTCATTAGAGACCCGTCCACTGTATAGTTCTAATGCATATACTGCACAGACACTACACTTATGTGACGATTATTGGGTATTAGCAGTACCCAGCTTTCCCGAGCGACCACCCATGTCAGTACTAACTGGGCGTGTGTTGCTTAACTTCAGTGATCAGACGAGAACTGGTGTGTCCAACGCAACTCACCGCTCCCCCATCCAGAACAATGGCGAGACAGATTGGCCCAGGCCTGGGGCGGGATTGGCAACCATTAAAAAGTAAACGAAATTAGTAAATTCTCCCAATTCTATTATTGTACCCTTATTTATTTTATAGTGAAATGGAATTAGGCTATTATTTATTACATTATTAAGGTAAATGAAATAATATTTTTAGTATTTTTTGTGACTAATAAAAATGTATTAATACTAAAAGTTAAAATCAAAGTAAATAATAAACCAAGTTTATTGTTAACTTAAAAGTTAATGTTTCTAGTTAACAATAATCACAGGTAAGCTGTCCACCATGAAGAAGATGCCAGTTAACAGTGAGGGTCAAGATTATGAGTTCACCAACTTGCCCCAAGTAGCTATTTTAAATATTATAGTGAAAAGATTGCTATAATACTGAATATGAATAGCCAATTGTCTAAGGTAGACAAAAATGCTTTTAGATATTCTTATAGCTTACCTCTTTATTAATTATATCTTATTTCCCAAATTTGGATAATTATAGCACATGACAGGAAAACAATGAAACTCATGTAAATAGTATCGTAATGGCAACAGTGCCTTACAACATGACTTTTTAGTGTCTAGTCATGAGGAGTGCAATAGTGCTCACCACGAAAGATGACACATGGGAGGTAGAAGGCAGGAAAGTTCACTACAAAAATTAGGGGGTTTGAAAAAGGTCAAATGGCAGGCTTCATTCAGTAATGGCAAGTACAACTTCAATGTTTTCCCTATTTCTGACTCATCCTTTGCCTCCTACCAATGTGTCAACTTTCATGGTGAGCACTATAGTTGTAGTCTATGGTGCTGCTAACTATCAGGAAAATCACTAATTAAGTCATTAGTCATCTTGCTATATCGACACCTTCCCGGTAAAACATCGTAAGTGCCATTTCATAAATTTTACAGGAGATGAGAAAAACGTTCTGATTTCCTCATTCATTCTTATGCTTAAAATATTTTTAGATATTAAAAAATAAAATAACTATTTAATGTAGGATAAAACTGATTACAGTATTAATAAAGGCATAATGTGCAGAATTTGATTAAATTAAAAAGTGAAAATCTCAAAAAATGTCGCTTATGATGTTTTACCGGGAAGGTGTCGATATGCCCATATGTTCCCCTATACAGTGGTACCCCGCTTAACGAACGCCTCGTATAACGAATGTTCCCTATAACAAACACCGTCAAAAATGCGTGGGAGTATCGCATAACGAACTTGTTTCACATAACGAACGCTTGTTCAATATACAAAGTGAACTAGGAACAGTATAGGACAGTGGTGGCGAACCTGTGACCCACCGTGCAATTTTAAGTGGCCCGAGTGTTAATGAGATGATGTTAAAGGTGTAATAAAAGTTGGACGGTGTTCTCTATTCCCTCCTTTAATAAACTTTATTCACTATTAATAATAACTTATTTTTATTCATAAAATTGAATAGTGCTGACAAGCACCATTCAACTGCACACTGCAAGTAATTGACTGCCTTCTCATTGCAGGGCAATTCCTAGTTTTTGTGAAGTATGAACCCACCAAAAATGGGTCCTAGAGTGTTTTTGCTCATTAACAATCAGCACTGCACTTTGCTTTTAACTTCTTAACAATTTTCACAATTTTTCGTGGCAACCCAGAACGAATTACACAATATAACATAGAGATCTATGGGAAATTGTGTTCCGCACAACGAACACCCCTCATAACGAACGTATCGCTGGAACGAATTACGTTCGTTAAGCGGGGTATCACTGTATATTTTTTCAATTCACCAACGCTGGGCCTGTGAAGTGTGGCGCCCAATGTAGTTACCTCGCCCTAAGACTGGCCCTGCTTCCAGGGATGCAGTTTATCGAGATCAGACAGGGTGGGATAAAGGAGGAGGAGACTTCGCCATCTGGAAATCTTGCTATCATTAAATTGTCCATTCATCAGTAGCAGACTAACGACAAATATCAAAAATGATATTTTACAGCTCTCCTACCATTCCCCGTTTGATATTGATGGGACGAGGAGTCGTCATAGTCATCATACCAGTCTCCCACCTATAGCAGGATAGGGTCTGCGTGATCTGGCCCTCCACTCCCGTGAATCTATCTCCAGGTACCATATCCCTCAGCACAACCTGTTCCTATGTCTGTACTTGGGTCTTTCTCTACCCCAAATGGTTCCGATAACCAGCAATCCAGTGATAGACCTATCCAACTCCTCCTCCTCCTGCCTCCTCTCTTCTAATCGAACCAGCTCCCCCACTCCTAAACTATCCCAGCGGCGCGGCTTAGAACCAGTATAACGATTTCAAATAACAGTAGCATGGGCGCTAACGAAACTGCACGAATATTTGTTGGACGAGTAACGGGAACATATATATCTTAAGTTTTATTGCATTTTTCTCTAACAAATAAGATGTCATGCCTTTGGGACCGGAGCCCTATTAAGGGCACGCAAATCACAATAAATTGGCAGGCTGCTAAAAGGAGCCGAAAATTATATGATAGAATAACTTGAAATATATCGAAGGGAGGACATCAATAAAATGAAATATATAACCAGTTACTTGTATACTACAAATACATCTAATCACACACTTTCCCCTCCTCTTTCTACCTGACTATTCACCCCTCGACCGCCTTTTTACCGTTTTCTAACACCCCCTTCACCACACACACCTTATTACCAGTGAAGCATTCTATTGGTTTAGGCACGCAAAAACAGCCATGACATAAACGTATTTTAAAAAATGACTAGCCCCCTTTACACGCATCCTCACCCCTCTAAACACCAGCAAGACCTTCGGATATCTTTAATATTCAAATTAAGATGCAAGGTAATCGCCATGCACCCTATGAAAATAAGACTGGAAACGACTAGATGGCTACAAAGAGAAACCAAAGCAGCCCCAACAAAGGTCGTCAGTACCGGTGAAAATGGTACAAACTCAGGTTAAGCAAGCACCAGAAATACACCAGAGGTCAACAAGAGACGTTCTCCTCTTCATCTTGGTCCCTTTCCTTCACGCGAATGTGGTTGCACCCCTACCACCTCCGAATCGGAGGTAAACCTATGATTTCTACAAACAAGACATCATTAATAACCCTTCTCCTGCCTATGGCAGAGTCGGGTGCCATCCGTTGAATGGCATTTTTAGGCCAAATCTTTATGCTTAAATTTATACACGACTGTAATACTTCATAGATAGGGGTTCTTTTACGTCCGGTTGACATCGTACACACCGCAAGAGAGCCAAAGAAGGGCGATTGCCTCGTTTTTGACACAAAATAAATATGAAGCTCGGCAAAATTCCCCAAGTGTAGGAAAGAGTTTGCCTATTCCTAGTCCACTTCAGTGGCTCAATAGTTGCGTGCTTGAGTCGTGAGTCCATGGTTACAGGTTCGATTCTGGCGGAAGACGATTTCCGTCCCGAACGGCAATTAAAGTCGTTGTGCCGTTTCACATGCATGGTGCCAATTTCTGCAATCAATAAAATATATTCATGCACATGAGTGACCAAACTGACCAAATACGGCACTAAGTCACCAAATACGAGGATATCAAAACCCACCCCTATGCTAGTATCGACCTGCGGTTCTTAACATTTCATAAGGGTCAGCATACGTTTTCAACTTTGCTGCCTTTTCACTGCTACCCTTGATGCAGGTATCAACATTTGCAGAACAAGAATTCATCTTGAAGATTAGTAATGTAGAAATTATTTAGATAGAACATTTATCTTCACGACGAGTTAGCAACAGATATCAAAATAACAAAACTAAATTACCTGATATGAAAAACAATCACAAATAACATAGGAGAGTGAAGAAAGGGTTTCGTTTGTTTGGCTCTCAACGTGAGCTTATCTAATTCTGAAGGCAATTTCCCGAATCTAAGGAGAGAGAAGGACCAGTTCCTACTCCTGTTTCAGGACCAGTTCCAGACGCACCAAACGGCCATAAGGCTTTACTTCCCATTCGACGCAGTAAGCGCCCTCGTATTTGTTTCAATCTCCTTCGTCCGGAAGAAACCACATTGTCGTTGGGTTCATGGGCTCGATTCAAGCATCCTGCCAAATCAGTCACCAAGGTTTGATTGAAAGCAACTACTGTAAAAAAGCAACTCCTAACCCTTTTCCCGCCTATGGCAGGGTCGGGTACCCATTTGTCCCTCTGAATGGACACAGGGTGGTATATTGGACATAGTTTTTTCTGCAGCCGGTTGCCGGCCAAAGCTGCACCCCTACGCTTATTTATCGTCGGTCTAGTGTTCGTTGGGGAATGCTACCGACGCCAGGGGGCGAGCTCCTACACCTGGAAATTTTGCCTCATCTACCCGTTGCGTAGTAGAGAGGGTTCTTTTACGTGCAAGCGTGAAAGCAACTATTGTATTGTTAAATAATTCCCCACCTAAGGAAGATGCAGTAGATCCACCTCGGTGGTGCAGAAGCATTACTATGGATTACTATGGCAGCAATTCGGGGTTGACCCTGGAAGAAAGCGGGCGGCTTCCTTAAGATTAGAGAGAGGCGCCAAGTGTGCCTTTAAATCGGATGGGAAGTAAAGCTGTGGTTCCGTGTGCTGCGTACGATGCAAAAAAATGCAGTAAAATGTAGGTGTAGTTCGTCAAAATTTCCAGGCGTATGAGCCCCCAGGCGTCAATGGAGGAAAAAAACCTGCTTCAACGAAGAAAAATAGGTCGACAATAAATAAGCACTGGAATTGCAGCATTAGGTTGGCAGCCGTCTTCGTAAAAATACCCTTCCATAGGCGGAAAAACGGTTAGTGATAATCATTTCCCGCCTAAGGTACAGTGAGTAACTTATGGGGGAGAGGTAAGGGCAGCAAAACAGACGCATTAGAAATTGACAATTGACCAGAATCTCAGGGGCAGAAATAGAAACTGCTAGAATAACAAGACGTCATCAACAATAAACGGCAGTTGGCAGGCTGATCAGTACAGTGGCGGATCACGGGGGAGGGGGAAAGGGGTGCACTTCAAAAAAAGTGCGCCCCAAATATTTTTAAATATTCAGAATCCTTTAGTATAAATCTAGCTAGCAATTACAATAGGTCCTCTCCTGGCCCTTAGACAATGTCCTATCTTCAGTGGTTTAGCCAACTACAGTACAGATTGGACTGCAACTGTTGGACTGGCAGTATAGAAATGGAGATATCAATACAAAAATGCCTCACCAGTTGCGCCCCGTTGAAGCACTGAGGGGGAGCAATTGCTGTATTGCTCCCTCCTCTGGATCCGCCCCTGGCTCATTACGAGGGTCAACCCCTTTTACTCGAATCTTGTTATTCTAACTGCATACAGTGCAAGCAGCCCTGATATGCCAAATTCGCAGTCGAGAGAATGACTCTCATTCCTAACTTTAACCGATTGAAACCCCCAAGGAACGTGAACCCTCTTGCAGAAAGTTTCTCACATTATCCTCACCTTCCTTCTCCACATTATCCTCGTGCCCTTATCTCTTGTTGTTGCTTATTGGTGTTTTAGGGCCCTTCAACTACAAAAGTCATCAGAGCCCCGTCCACAGCATAGTTCTTATGCAGAGACTGCACAGACACTACACTAATGCGATGAATTTTGGGTATTAGCAGTACCCAGTTTTCCCAAGCGGCCACCCATGTCAGTACTAGCTGGGGTTGCACTGCTTAACTTCAGTGATCAGACGAGAACTGGTGTGTCCAACGCAATTCGCCGCTCCCGCCCTTACCTTCTTCAATTGAATGAATGATCATTTCTCCCCTATACTCTGCAAGGGTTAAGTTGCCAACTGCAGGACCCCCGTACCCTATTTTCAACAGTCTGTTAAAAAGTTTAATGCAGTCAGATACCCGCGTCTGACGCAGTGAGTCCCACCCTAGTTCACTGATCATGTCTGAGACACTCAGTCTACAGGAGAATGTAGCACAATTCTTGTTGCCCTCTTTTGAATCATTTCAATTTCCCAAGATAAATCCTGCCTGACGGGAAACCAAATTGGACTGCAGTACTCCAAAAATTGGTCTTACCAGTGAAAAATAGGCTATTTCTTTGGCATCCTTTGTGCCGTCCCCCAACGCTCTTCTAACCAAACGAAGGACACGCCAGGCCTTCCCAAACACTTTGTCAGTATGTTCCTGGAAGCTCATGCTATCATACACTTTACTACGGACTGCCAATAATTCAGAAGCCACATAACTCTGGTTTTCACATCTTTCAGATATGGTAGGCCTACCATGGAAGTTGAGAGGTGATAGACTAGGAAAGAGGTAATGTTTTGCTGGATCGCAACCATGTTTGTTACTCGAAATAATGTGCATAAAACAAGCTATGTTGCATAAAACAACTATGTTGAGCGGCGAGTTGCGTTGGGCACACCAGTCCTCGTCTGATAACTGAAGTTAAGCAACGCAACCCCAGTTAGTACTGACATGGGTGGCCGCTTGGGAAAACTGGGTATCGCTAGTATCCAAAAATCGTCGTATTAGTGTAGTGTCTGTGCAGTCCCTGCATCAGAACTACACAGTGGACGGGGCTCTAATGACCTTGTAGTTGAAGGGCCCTGAAACACCAACAAACAAAACCAAATATGTTCATGACCACACTCTTGCCGAAGTAGCGAGTAAAAAGTCGCAAGGAGACCGAAAGTTGATAATCAAATTTCCAACGTTGGTTTTTGGCTATTATTTTACACGCAATTTTTCTTATAGGTAAAAATTATAACTGTTCTACAATGAGAGGCTGGTGGTCAGCCGCAACTTGATAATCTAATCAATTATTACAAGAGACGTGAGAAGTCGACATCTTAGCAGTTGCTCAAACTCTAAATGAAGGGGTACAAGTCAAAAATTCCTGTGAACAAAACTCAGCAGTTAGTCACGTCAAATGAGTGGCTGTATTGAGTAGGACACAACAGTTCCCGGCTGACCACTGAAGTTAAGCACCGCAACCCCAGGTAGCACTGGCATGGGCGATCGTTTGGGAACACCAGGTAAGACGGGGCTCTAATGACCATTGTAGGTGAAGGGCCCTGGAACACCAACAAATGAACCACGTCAAATGACGAATCACTGGATGTCAACACCATTCCTAACCATTTAGGATACCCATTTGTCCGATCGAAACTGGAATCTAAATCTGCGGACTTCTCGTCGATACTTTCACGCAGCTGGCTGCCGAGTAGGAAGGATGAGCTCCTATGCCTGGAAATGTTTCCGATCTACACGTAGGCCTACATTTAACTCCATACATAGGGCCTAAAGGGTTCTTTTATGTGCAGATAATAAGATACGGGGCTACAGCCTCACTTCCCCTCCGAAAGGCTTAGCGAACTGCCTCAACTAAATTGTCCAGTCGAGACCTCCATGGTAATCCACCTTATAAGCGCCTGTCCAAATTAAACAGTTAAGTAGGCTACTGCAAATGGACTGACCCTATATCAAATCCTGTCTGATTTCAGTACACGTATATAAATTTACTCCATGCAGCAAGGGCCTCTAGGACCCGCCTCAGGGGCACAGGAGCTAGCGTGCGCGATTACTGCAATGGTGGTTCGATAATGAATCGAGGTGGGTTGGCTTCTTTCGGAAGAAAGAGAGGCCACAGTGTGCATTCCTTTGGATGAAAATAAAGACCCAGGTAAAGTGTGACTTATGATGTCATTTTCGCGTACTGTACCTCTAAGCAAAATTCCTAGGGGTAGGAGCTCGACTCCTGTCGTCGGTGGAGTGCCCCAAGGAACATTAAACTGACGATAAATAAGCATAGGGGGCTGAAGTTTTGATAAGCAGTCGGGTGCCAAAAATACCGTCCAATATGTCACTCCTGTGCCCATTCAGAGGAAAAAGATTGGTACCTGACCCTGCCATAGGCTGGGAAAATTAGAATTTGCTAGTTGTATAGGGTGACCATTTTCTTCACCAGCCAATTCAGGACATTGACTCTCCAACGACCAAAAAAAATTTTTTATTTCTTTTACAATAAAATATTTAAAAAAAAATAAATGAAAATGGAACATACAAATCATCACCATCCCCATACCTTTATCCCACCTGTGGCAGGGTATGGGTCTGTGGGTTCAAGCCCTCCACTCGCACCTATCTCCCACCAGATCCCTGTCAACCCCACACACTACCATATTCTTATGGACAATGTCAGCTTTGGTCACCCCCCAGTCCCAGGTGCTTATAACCACTGAAATGCACCTAACGAGCTCCTACTTCCCTCTTCTCACTATGTGTCCATAGCACCTCAATCTACTCTCCCTCATTTCTTTTGATGATGTCCACCACCACCAGGCTAGAGAGTACATGACCATTATTTTCCTGTCCTTCCAAATTGAAAGCTAAGTACTATGCCGTCTTCATGTTTATCTTTAGCCCTCCCTTATCTATTGCTCCTCTAATATCGTTTTGGCCCTTCTCTACCTATTCTCTGGAGTCGCTAAGTTTTCCTATATCATTGGGAAATACCATGCAGTGAGGGACCCATTCTCCTACTGTTGTCAGCAGCTCGTTCATAGCCAGAATGACTCAGTGCTGAACTAAGGTCTAAACGAAACATACAAATACAGTAAAAAAAAGTTATTTAAAGTATAAATAATTCAAACAAATAATTAGTTGCATTTTGAAACGGAACTGATTTTGAAATGATTAGTAGTATTTTACCGACACAGTAATACCTCGCTCAACATTACCTCCATTAACGATACCTCACTATAACATCATCGCTGGATGTCATGTAGTTGTCAAGCAAGGGCGTGCATACTGTGATTCCATGGACTTGTTAGTTGTACTATAATCTGCACAACATTCGTTACATACACGTTACATAAAATAAAATGCTGAACAAAAATTGAGTAGAAAAAGGTAAAACAAAAAGAGTGCAGTGTCACTACAGTGTTACTATGTTACTATCTCAACAATTGTAAGCCAAAGAAAATGAAAACATCCATTGAAAACAACCGGCAGAAGACCTGCTGGTTAAAGTTTCAATGACAAAAATATTGTCCAATTGCCTGAATCAGGCGTCTCATTCGCTAGATTGTCCAAAAATGATCCAGATTTTGCGTGAAGTTGTGTTATTAAAGTGAGCTATAATGAGAAAAGAAGAGACAAGCAACGCAATCAACCCTTGATAAATTCTTGTCAGAAAATTAAAATCGTCAAAACTTGTCAGTTTATTTACATATTATATTTTAAAAATTTGTCGAGAAAAGCTGTTTTCAATTGTTCCTATTTATTAATTATTAATAAAAATGAAATCTATTTTGATTTTCCAATTTAGTAACCTATCCCTATTCTTCAGGTGTTATTTCTTCCTCCATCAACGTTGACTCGGGTAACGTAACGTTTTCGAGGAGCACATCCCTAACGTTAAACGAGGTATTACTGTATGTCACTTCCCACGCATAAAATGTGTTTCATATGGCATATCATTATATGCCCAATGCCGCCAATGCAAGGCTTCGAAAAAATACAATCCGTGTGGGACAATACTATAGAAACTAAATTTATTTTGATTAATCTTTAAACGAATTATTAATTGTGGGACGCAGAGCTGGAATCCGGGACTGAATTGTCACCCTACTGTAGCAAGGGCCTTTAGCTATAGCCATCCGATGGTACGAGGACTTGCGCAATCCCTATCAGCGAAAGAAGCCATCCACCCCTCCACGATCGAATCTGCAATCAGGAATACACGAGTTAAGCACGCTACATCAGATCAGATAATGGCAGCTAGGGCACCATTCCTTGCTTCAACTGTTACGTTCAATAAAGATACAATAAATTTATAAATATGAAAAAAAGAAATTCAGCAAAAAGAGCCTCTTACGATTATAGTGACTCAGTAGGCCTAAATATTCTAGATTGGATCTGACACAATGGGGCAATAGTTCACTCTTCGGGTAAAATTCCCGAGTATCGGACCTTAATAAGTATGAATTGAATCACAATAAATAAATGTGTTAACAGCAAAGTTGATACAAAAATTTCTGATTAAATTGCAAGGAGCCCAGCCTTGGAAGCTCGAAATTGCAACCACAGAGCAGGCTCGTGGATCTTAAGTGCCCCAGGCATCAGACATCAATTAGGTATTTTGTCTTAGAATATTTTGCGCCTGGTTTTTTTTTTTTTCAAACACCCTGTGCGCTCAATTATATACTTTGACAATTTGAAAAATATGGCGCTGTAAACGTAGGGTTTCTCAATTAAAATTCCACGTATTGTGGCAAAACCGATAATGAAACTTGATATGCATTTTGGAAATATTTTAATTTAGGCTCATTAAAGTATAGCTCTTTAGGTAATGCCCGAGTTGTCTTGACCTACCGGACAGTCGGGAAGTACGAGGCTAATAGTGAGACAATCTAGTGACAGTAACATATTTCAAATAGTACGTCAGTGATGGCGATAAGTTGTCAAATGTAGACAGGTCAGTAATGACCTTCGTTCCATATTATAATGCCAATAATTATAGAGCGACGCCTCCATTTGGAAATAAATGAAATTATACTAAGTTATGCTTTACCAGTTTCTTTGATATCAACAGATAATTTTCTGAGCTACAGCATACGACCAAGGTACACATGGTTACAGGAGGACCAAAGCACAACAAGCAGATATTATTAAGAATGAGGAAAGAAAAGGAACGCCGTCCGAATACCGCAATCCTCTTAGCCCCCTCTTCTGGCATGAAGCCTGAAAGGAGTAAACACTCGTATACACACAATTCTGTTATTACACGGTAGGGATTCTTCCGAAAAGATCGTATAAAAAGAAGTCACTTCAATAATGAAATTACTCTGCTTTCCTACTTTTAATACACAAAATTCGGGTCGTTATTTTAATAAAAAGTGTTTCAAAACGGGAACTGAATTGCTTTTCAAAACGGTGCTAAATCAAAACCGAGTAAAAAAACAATAGCTGGATTCCATTTCGGAAACCTACCAAGAAGAAATTTTCAAATGGATCAATATCGTTATAAAAACGTCCAAATACTGTAGAGCTCATACAAATATAACATTTTACGAGTAATAAGAGTCAAAATTATAGGATCTAACCAGGTCACGAGAGGAAGCAAAGCAACTTCAAGAAGCGCAATGTCTGGAGGCCCCAATCACCTTCGAGTTGAGGTTTCCATGGGATAGGGGAGATGATCAAAGGAAGGAAATGAAATGCACAAGATCCGCGAACATTTATTTTTACTATCCACCAAGGAGGGTATTAATTTACAAGGTTTATGACTTCTACTTGATAATCTTTTCACAACGATGATCATAAAAGTAGATTGAGTCTGACACTTTATGTCTTGAACAACTCGGAATGAGAGAGGGCAACTGAAAATCTTCAGTCCGAGCTCCTCCTTTTACGTTTCCTCTGGCTGAACATATTAGGACCAACTGTGCCCTAATCATCCCTCGTTACCAAAGTCAAAACCACTAAACAGGAGAGGAGGAGGAGGTGTCAGAATTTTCCAGTAATAAGAGTAAAGAAGAAGTAACGAAGAAAAAACAAGAGAGGGGGAGGGGGGGTCCGGTTTCTACTTTGGAATACTGAGCATAGTCAGTCACCTTTAATCATACTTGCTATCATCCAACTAACACATCGGCGCTCAATTTTTTTTTTTTCATAAATTTAAACTTTGTGCTCCAGCGGCATTTCTTCACAGGAGTTTATAGATGTCCACTGATTGGCATTTACAACCTATATAAAAATTGAACGTCATGTGAATACTAATGGAATATCCATTTTTGAAATACGAACCACGTTCCTTCTCTTCATTTTAAACTTAAAATGTTAAACACATATCAGTATATAATAAAAACAAGGGTAGTACACTTCAAAATATATGCATATATATAATTCTATCTATATGAAGTTGAGAAGTACTGCATTTAATATATGAAAGGTTAATGATTTCTGTTTATATAAATAAGAGCTTTTATACTTGCAGTACAGGAAACACAAGAACAAAAAAATACCTTTTTTCCTCTCAATCTCTCTCTTCTCTCTCTCTTTCTATGGACTCGTTATCATTTACCGCCTCATTCATCCATTTATCAGAATCATTTGTTTTCGTACAAGGAATAACAAATATAAATACAACTTCTCTCTGCATGCCTACACTATTCAGGTGAATTATAACTAATAAAATTCTAAAATGTACCTCTTAGTGAGATTTACATTAATCGAGAAAGAAATTATAGTACTAATTCAAAAAAAAGTAATATATATTTTATGCTAAAATGACGCTAAAGGAAAAGGTCTTCACCTTAACGCCTACAATCATTGGTACATTAGAGGCAACGTTCACAAATAAATTGTAAAGGGCAATTTACCTTGGTAAAAATGCTTCAAAGGGGTTTTTTTTAATACCATACACGTTTTAGTTTTTCCTCCATCTGGATAGATTTCCTGCTAAGAAAGGATGATGCATTTTTATAGAGAACCCTTAATATCGCCACACTAAGTAGTAAACAGAACTTCTTTTTTTTCTACTAATCTGTTGAAAGAAATGCAGAATATTAATCTTACAAAAAATATACTAACTAGAACTGTCGAATAGGAATGGTTAAATACAGCGCTTTGTCAACTTCACATACAGCTGAACAAGAAATCCAAATATAAAAAAAAACGAAATCCAGTTGAAATCTTATCGCCGGCACTCAAACCGCCTTTAATCTAATGCATTTTCAAATGAAACATCTTAATAACGATACTATCTGAAGAAAAAAAATTAAACTGAAAACTTCTAATTATCGAATATCAAACCGCTTGGAGGCATCATTCAATGACAAAAAAGAAAAAGAAAAAAACAACACCGCAAATATTCGTCATCGATAATTTTGACGGATATTAATTTCGGGTGGTTTATCTTGCTAACAAATCGACAACGACAAAGTTTGAAAAACAAAGCCTACTTTAGATAGAAATTGAGGAAGAGAGGAGGGTGAAGAAGGACCGAAATCGAGATGGGAATCCAAGTAACCCTGAATCCGTTCGAATAAGTGCACAGCTGTGCACGTTAAATAACTTATAAAAACAAACTATTAACAATCTCATTTCAAGTTAGACAACTTTTCAAATAATATGACAGCTCACATGCCGAAGTTGAAGGATTAACCAAATCGCAATCTTCACTAATTTGATGAGGTCATTAGACCAACTTTGAACATTTAAAAACCAACTTTTTTCCATCCGCTTTTTTCTTTGACAATTTAAAATAGCTTCAACTCTGTCAATGAAACGCACAGTGGAACATCACATTAAACGCATTGAAAGCTCTACCTACCTTGCATTTAAAACGTTTCCAAAAGTCTATAAACAACAGGTCAGGTATAGTTAGAGATAAGAAGCACTATTCGTCTAAACATCTGGGCGCGAAACTACAACATAAATAAAAACTTAAATTCTACTCTCAACCTTCCTCTGCGAGCACGTTTAGTTAAAGCGCCTTTAAGGTAATGCGTCGCCTAGCAACTCAAGGACATGTTGACTTCAAGTGTTCATCAAACTATCTACGAAGTGCCTGCCACCTAGTGACAAACATTCGAATAAAATTTAAATTCTTGATTTCGAATTAATGTAAAGTTACAGGTGTGCTATTAAAGAGTTTTGTGTGATAATCTATTAAAATTTATATAGAAATTTAGTTTTAGTTTCGAGCGATAGTTTTCAATCCGAATTTTTATATCCAACTTTGTTATCTAAGCATCTAATAATAGGAATAAGGATATTTGTGTGAATTTCTCAAGAAGTTACAAACACAGGTGTGTAAACATTTCATTGGTTTCATAATACTGTAATAGTGTTAGGCGTTTATTATTGTACTGGAATTAGTAGAATGGTGGCTGGAATTATTAATTTCATTTTATTGGACATACTTTATTGTCTCTCAAAAATTGTTTATCTTTGCGAAGAAGGAATAATCGTTTCTTATCATGCCTTCTAGTATGAAACTCCAAAAAAATGTCCTTCTCTAAGCCTTATTCTACTCGGCCTTGATTTCAAATACTATTAATTTGTTAAACTTCAATACAATTCTGCCTTGCGTAATTGCAGTTATGGCTGTGAGTATTAGCGATATTTCCGAACACACCAAAATGGCAAGGGAATTTGCTTTGCTTGGTAACTACGAAAATTCTCAAGGATTTTACAAATATGTCAAGAAACAAATCGACCGTCTACTATTGACCATCAAAGATCCTACGAGAAAACAAAAGTGGCAACAGGTAGAAAATTAGTACCAAGTATATATTTGACAGTATTTTATGACAATGTATCAAAATGATGTTTAATTACAAAAATAAGGTGCAGCAGCAGATTGTGATGGAACATGATCACGTTGGAGAACTAGTGATGGCTTTACAACCGTTCAAAGGTGACAGTCATGCAGACAGGCCCATTACAACCCGTGTACTGTCGTATGAGGAACCAACCCGTGATCCCGATGTTTGGGCACCACCACCATCATCCAGAGATCCTGATGTTTGGTTGCCTCCAAATCCTGCAGAACATAAGTACATTGTTAGATTCATGACAATTCTGAAAAACAAAATACTATGATGACAAAGCATATTTATCATGTTTGACTTTAGACCAGTTGTACAGACAAAACCAGTACGTGGTCCTAAAAAATCAGAATCATCAAAGCCAACTGGGAGAGGAGGACAGTCGTATTCAACAACAGAAAGCGTTCGGAAAAAGAGTCATACTTCAGATACTAAAACAGTAAAGAGTAAAACAGAAAAAGTAGAGAAGAAAACTACAAAGAAAAATGAAAAAGAGAAAGAGGTATGTGTAGCTTGTTGTCTTCTTTGCAGTTGCGTTTAAAGTATATCACGAGGAGTTGTTTTTAAAGGAAAAGAAAGAAAAACCGGAAGAAGAAGAGAAAAAATTTGATGGGGAAGGTTATGATAGAGAGTTAGTAGAAATGTTGGAAAGGGACATAGTCCAAAAGAATCCTAACGTTCGCTGGGACGACATCGCAGACTTAACAGATGCTAAACGTCTTTTAGAGGAGGCTGTAGTCCTTCCAATGTGGATGCCTGAATTTTTTAGAGGCATCCGGAGACCTTGGAAGGTGAGTGAAATAGCTTTGCAATACTTTAAGTTGATTATTATGGCACATTACGCAGATCCTGGTTGAGTACTATTTATAATAAATGTTATTAAATATTAGGGCGTACTAATGGTTGGACCGCCTGGTACGGGCAAGACAATGTTAGCCAAAGCAGTAGCAACAGAATGTGGAACAACTTTCTTCAATGTCTCATCGTCTACCCTTACGTCAAAATATCGCGGAGAGTCAGAAAAATTAGTCCGACTTTTATTTGAAATGGTGAGCACTTGTTTATCTTTTCATTGTGCCGAAGTGAAGAGATTTGACACAGCATTCATTTTTATCTGGTTTCTTATTGAAGGCAAGGTTTTATGCACCGAGTACAATTTTCATTGACGAAATTGATTCATTATGTTCAAGAAGAGGGAGTGAATCTGAACATGAAGCTAGTCGTAGAGTGAAGTCTGAATTGTTAATTCAAATGGATGGTATACCTACCTTCCAAGTACATATCTGTAAATAAAACAAAGCAAGTATTGATTATAACGGCATAAATTCATTTTTCTTACCAGGAATTACGACCAATGAAGACCCTACTAAAATTGTAATGGTTTTGGCCGCTACGAACTTTCCTTGGGACATTGATGAAGCACTTCGTCGGAGATTAGAGAAACGTATATATATCCCGTTACCAAATGGTAATTATTTTGTTTCCATAGTTTTTATATTAATTGTAGCAAGAAAGTACATTGTATGGAGATGTAATTGTTCACTATTATACAGATTGCGGCCGAGAAGCATTATTACAAATTAACTTAAGGGAAGTGAAAGTAGCGGAGGATGTAAATCTAAAAATGATAGCACAGGAGTTGGATGGATATTCAGGTGCAGATATCACCAATGTCTGCAGGTAAAACAGCATTACAATAATTGGGCGGCTGCTGTAACATCTACAAAGGTCACCATAGTCTTAACATTTTTCGCTTCCAGGGATGCTTCAATGATGATAATGAGAAGAAAAATTTTCGGAATGACTCCCGAACAAATCCGAAACTTGCCTAAACAAGAACTTGATGTTCCCGTCACTTTCAGGGATTTTAAGGAAGCCATAGCAAAATGTAACAAATCGGTATCTAAGGAAGATTTAGAAAAATATGAAAAATGGATTAATGAATTTGGCTCTTTCTAACTGGTAATCAGCATCTCAAACATTCCTGCACATTGTCGAGCATGTAATCAAAATCTCCAGCAAATATTTAATATATAGAAATAATCCTCTAAGAATTTCTTCATAACTATTCCTATTTAACCTCGAATGTAATTAGAGCAACTTGTGAAATTGGTCTGTCTTGGTCCAAGTCAAGGTAACTTATGAAGCAAGTGAAAAAAGGTGGTGAAACCTGGTCTTGGTACAAGGTACTTGAACTAGTGCTGATGGACATAGATGGAAAACTTCGTGATATAAGGCGCTTATTGATATTTGTTGTAATATAAAGCAGTTACTGTATCGCAAGTATTCGCAAAACCTTTTTATATATCAATGCTTCTTCAAACTTTAGTTAGCCAAGTCCATAGTAATTGTGAAACGATTAAGATCAATAACATTTGTATACTTAAGTGGAATTGGTAAATTTATTTATAATGCAAGCGAATTAAACTTGTGTTTTTATACATTTTTAAAATTTGTATATCAATATAACACTTGTATTTAAATTTTAAAAGGAGTTTGAAAATAAATTACGCAGAAGTTACTTATTGCCATTTTACATGGGGCGCAACAAACACTTCTTCATAGTGGAATAACCACTATATACGTCTCTACAATCGGAGACTCGATGTTAAGTAAATGCTCAAGCCATCATGACACCAGGTGTTCAAATCTTTAAAATTTATCATTGTTAACTGAAATTATTTTCAAACATATTTCACTTGTAGCCATGTTGCCTACATTTATTTAGAAAACAGTGGAAAGCATAACGATATTAACACACCGCGATATCCTAAGCCAAAACATCTCATTGTAATTTCTGAAGTTTGAGCATCTTCAAACTGTGTGCTCTCATCATTGCAATCATGCATATTACTATGAACAATCCAACAGCAAAACTGCCCAACAACAGAAACTGAAAACTTGGGGGATGCATATGAGAAAGTGTTCCCATCTTTCGTCATTCATCAAATTAAGATTTTTTACACAATTCAAAAGGAGCGAGGCATCATCGGTAACTGCACTGAGAAGTAAAAAATATAATTTGCAACTGTCAGTTAAATACTGGAAGACAAATTTATAAAGATGTCGTCTTGACAACTCTTCCAAGATTTAGTATAGTTTGTAAAGTTTTAGAAAAAGGATACCAACTGTTTTAAAGACTATCAAGAACACAAAAATCCTATAATTTATAAAAAATCTAGTGTCAATCTGAAGTAAATTCTTTACCATCACCATATTTTGTATGATATTGAAAGTAGGGGTGATGTCAATTGCAAAGCAAAGAGCAACTTCAGTAAACAAGAAGGGAATTAAGTTGTTAGTTATTGGAACCAAATGAGAAAATTAAAGGTATTGTGTGTGTGCACAGTGCTCTAATAGGATTAACGATTATTTAATACTTAAACATCTCAATCATTGAATTTTGACACACCACTGAGTGAAACTTGAAATTATTTTGCGAAAAAAGAAAACAACGCAATAAAACAATGAAAACAATGCTATAGACATGGCTTATCGACTATTCTTTTGGCAATAATTAACGAAGCACTCGAAAATCATTTATATCAAATCAAAACTTTACCACTCATTCAATCAAAAGAACAGTCCCAAATCAAACCCAAAGTTAATTGCTTTTACCTCAAGGAGCTTACGGTAATCTTTTCACACAATTGGAAGACCTATAAACCATCCTGATGATTTCATCACTGAATCTTTTTGATTCCTCTAGCTTTCCATGCAATAATAAGCTGCTCGGCGAAATACAGTGAAAATGCATGAACCTGGAATGCAGCTGCAATAAAAATGTACCATAAAACAGCCAAAGGATAACCTTGCCAGTTCTCCAATTTGGATGAATCTCTCGTTGTAATATATTCCCACAATTCGTTGAAGTAATAGGCTGCAGCATAGAGTATAGGACACATACCTCCAAAAAAGACACCAAATATGTAACAATGCATGCTACTTATACGGTTGCGACGAATTGATGACAATCCCACAAACGAAAATAAAAGACAGGAAGTCCAAATATATTCCCATCTTCGAGATTTCGGAAGTTCCAATTGTTCTATCTCCAAAACGAAAATTTCAAAGTAATCCAACACATCTTGAGTTAATTTGCCACACATTAACAGGAACAGTAAGAAGTGCATAAAAATGCAAACTTTTAGTCGAGACTTATTTAATGCACTGTAAAAGAAAAACGTTTACAATATAAGGATAACGCATAGTGTACGTATGACTCCTTTGCGTCTATACATCAGCATATGAAATGATGGCACCATGACCTACCAACTTATTTGGAAAATGAATATTAATTATAATTTCATTATAAACATACCTTAATTTATAATGGGCCGCAATTTTTTGACGATGTAAAAAATCCGTGCCATCGGTCCCCGCCGGTCTAGGACCGTTCTTCGACATCATCCTGCCACAAGCGGTAATGTAAAGTAAGTCTAGAGTAAAAAAATAAAGTTTTGGTATATATATATAAATGAATAATGAAATACGATCTTATTGATCTTTACAAAGACCACTTGAATGATTTGCCGACAAAATAACCTGACGGCTACCGCAGATTAGCTCCAACACTGCAAGCCGCTGAGAATACGATAACACACATTATTCTACAGAGGCCGGGATGCATCATCTATCAAACATGCAGATTATTCTCGAAAATGTAATTAATGGATTTTTTTATATTTATCGGATCTGAAAGCCGTTCCCCATCTATTTATAACATTTTTAAAGAAACTTTAATGACTGACATATAAATTATACTAATGAGCTACTCCTAACGAAGAAGGCAACGCCATCCATAAGTTGGTTTCCGCTTTTAGTTTTAACACTCGGCGTACTACCATTCTCCCCTTTTTCGTCACGTTTGCCAACAAACCGAGCAAAAAAAGCTACGTGACAGTAAATTAAAAACTTGGAATCATTTATAAAAGAGTTTTAAAATAATTCGAGCTCAGATAAACACTGTAATGAACGATCATTTTCTTCGTACTGCATTTCTTTTCTATTCTGAAAAGCGTGCTGCATATTTATCGCTCACTGAATAGGCTGCCAAGGTTGGTTACTTCCTTGCGAACTTTGCAATTGCATAACCTGGAGACAATCAAAAATTTGGGATGCGAAACATTGCTTGTCTACTTATTCGGTTATTTAACATCGATCTGTGCAAATCTAAAGGCTTACTATACAACTGTCTCCTATTTATACATTTCTTTCATACTGTATGTAAATAGAAGCCGGCGTCAGACAAGACAGATTTACCTTTAGATCTTGATTTTCCTGCATACAAGTCTCAGACATGACGACAAAAACATAATTCCGATTAACGGATTAATTTACTTTAGTTTATTTGGCTATTCAATCCATGGGCAGAAGTGAACTACTACCTGGCGTGTTCCCAGATAGCTAATATGAATATGTAATCCTTTGTGACGGATACCTTGCTAGCGAGATTTTTCATGCCAGGTCCATATGCCTAGATCTCCACCAGCACCCTAGCAGTACCTTTGCCTTTTGCACCCACTCCAGCCGCTCCACACCAGAACCCATCAACCCCAGAACCTCTTCCAAGGTGGGGGTTCCCCAACTCATCCTGCAGTGGCCCAGCGCTGGACAGGCCAGGATCACATGCCTGACATCCTCCACTCGATCCCCACACAATCCACAGCCCACCTCTCCACCTGTGATCTTTGCCATCCTCTGTTTCGTCTCCAGTGACCCAGCTCTTGCCCGAAACAGAAGTGAGCTCTCCCACGTATTGTCATAGATTATCTCCCTCTCTATGTTAAGCTTGTTCCCATACACCATCAGCGTTTTCTTTGCCGCCCTTCCCTCCATACTCTGCCGCCACTGCCCTAACCCCCATTCCTTAACTTTGTCCTGTACTAGTCTTTGCAATGTTGTTGCCCCCTCCTTGCTCTCCCTGGGTTGCAGTGTTATGCCTATCTTCTTTGACATCTGGTTTACCCTCCTCTCCCAGTTGGTAGATACCCTCATGTTGTTTACCCATGCATTGACCTGCCATACCGGATTCTCCTTCCCTACCCCCATATCCTGCATAAGTATAGCAACTTACTTATCATTTCTCTCTGTTCAAATGTAGACCACCCCATGTCCCCTTGTATTGCTTCGACTGCTGTGAACCTATTTCCCCCTAATGCCATCCTGCCTAACCTTCTTTGGGCTACTTCCATACAGTCCCTTACCTTTTTACTAATGCACAGAACCTCGTTTCCATACGTTAGCCCTGGAACTGCTACTGCTTTCCATAGCCCCCTAACATTTCATACCTTGAGAATGAATCAAACGCCAGTTTCCTTATTAATCCTTCTGGGAGTCTTAACTGCACATGGAAGGGTTTGGCTGCCTAAGCGACCAGTCCTTGCATGGATAGAAGGAAGAATATAAAATACACTTATTCAAAAATAAGAGCATTTATTGAAATTTCCCTAAACTACTGAGCTAAATTTGGCATGGGAACAGTAATTTATGCCCTATAACAGGGAAAATACCATTGCAAAATCATGAGTAATTTACATGAGAGCAGGAATGTTCAGAATTGACATTTCCGGATGGTGCCAAAATGGGGAATGTAGTCACCTCTAACAGACACACAAGTTGAGGATGACAACGGGTCCCAGGTTCGCTCCCGTTCAAGGTTCGTCTAGAATTTGTGGCTAGGCCAGTGGTGGCGAACCTGTGACCCACCATGCAATTTTAAGTGATCCGAGCGAGAATCATATCTAGTTTATCGTCTCATTGTGTGTGAGGTGGACGGGGACCTGGCGAGATATAACCTGCAGACCCGACCCTGCCACAGGCGGGCTAAGGGTATTATGGTGATGTTCTCTATTTTTCATTATAAATCATAATTTTTTTATTCATGAAATTAAATAGTGCTTGCACTGACCCGTGGACAACTTTTTGGGTTTTTTTTCGTCTTATTGTGACCCGTCTTTAAAAAAAGGTTCGCCACCACTGGGCTAGGCAGACTCTCGACCTGCTATCACTCCTCCAACAGCAGGGAAAGGGACCATCATGGTGGTGGAGTATCATGGTTTGGGTAGGCATCATTTTGTATGACTGCACACCAATCCACGTGTTCGACACAAGCTCCCTAACTGCTGAGAGGTATGGACAAGAGATCTTAGAGCCTTAGTGCGACTCTTCAGGGGTGCAGTTGGCTCTCAATTATTTTTTTATGGATGACAATGCTCGCTCACATAGGGCCCAAATGGTGGATAAATATTTTCAAAGTGAGGACATTCAGAGGATTGATTGGCCAGCGAAATCACCAGACCTGAATCCTATTGAATATGTCTGGGATGCACTTGTGAGGGCAATTGCAATTCGCTAACCACCTCCCAGAATTCTCCAGGAACTAAGAACGTCTTTGGTGCAGGAGTGGATACAGCTGCATCAGGCACTCATCAACTGTGTCGTAAGCAGTATGACGACTCAATGTTCTACCTATGTCCGTTAGAGGTGACCATACCCCCTATCAGTGTCCTTTTCGTCACCATCAGTTTTGAACATTCCTGCACTGCGTACCAAATTTTACTAAATTCTGTCCAGTAGTTTTCAAGAAATTTCCATTCTAGGAATGGAATCTCGCCAACTTTCAAGGATAAAGGTGATGTTCATGAAACTGTGGAAAAGTAATAGAACGCCGCCTTCGGGGTAGAACTAATGTCTGGGGAAATCAATTTGGGTTCTTGCCTAGTAGGTCCACAATGACACCAATCTTCATTCTCAGGGCAGATGACAGAAAAACATAGGGCAACATACAAAGACCAGAGTAAAATCACTTTTTTGATAAACCGGTCAAATTTTGTACTATTCTAATTTTTGAGTAGACAGGGAAGGGGAAGATAAAGGCTCCTTCTTCCTATCAGGCTCCACCGTAGATTTCCCTGAGGGGGCCAGAGGTACTTGCAAAAAATGTCAACAATGTATGCAGCTCACAAGACATTCAACTATTGCCAATATGGCCACCAACAAAATGCAATTTGAGACTCCTGTGTTAAGATCCTGAAGCTCTTTGGTATTCCGGAGCCCTGGGCGGCCCATACAGAAGTGACGCAGATGCATTGTCGATTATGTGTTCCAGCCCGGAACAATGAGCGCATGTCATAAATTCGCTTTGTGTGTGAAGCATTCAAGTGTTTGGGGGATTTGTCCTATCGTGCAACTTTAACCTCTTAAAAATTAATGTGGGTGAATTAACAAGCGGGCCTGACAAAGTGGACGTTTGCTACAAAAAGACAGAAACATTGGTCTAAATCAGGGTTGTCCAAACTTATTGGTATTATGAGCCACTCGGCTGCTCCAAGAACAGAGCACACAAGCTTCCACGGACTGCAGGTTGGACAACCCTGATCTAAATGATATTAGAGCAACAATAGAAAGGGGAGCTGAAAGTAAACATGGAGAAGACAGAGTATAAAGCCCTCAATTTAGAATGGCAAGGAAATAATTGTGACATTTTCTGTGGGACGAGGTGGTAAACAAGGTGCAAGAAGTTAAGTATCTAGGATCAGTGTTCCAGAACAACAGGGAAATAGATTCATATGTGACCCATGAATGGATAAACTGGAGACAGGCAAGTGGAGTCCTGTGTGATCAGAGGATCCCAATAAAGTGAAAGGGGAAGTTGTAGAGGGCAGTGGTTAGGCCGGCTATGCTATATGGGGCAGAGTGTTGGGTAGTGGAATATACCGGTATACCATCTATATAGTTTGGTTGTTGTTTGTTGGAGTTTAAGGTCCCGTCAACTACAAGGTCATTAGAGACCCGTCCACTGTATAGTTCTAATGCATATACTGCACAGACACTACACTAATGCGACGATTATTGGGTATTAGCAGTACCCAGCTTTCCCGAGCGACCACCCATGTCAGTACAAACTGGGCTTGCGTTGCTTAACTTCAGTGATCAGACGAGAACTGGTGTGTCCAACGCAACTCGCCGCCCCCTATATAGTTTGGGGGTGGGGGACATCGCGGAAAAGATTTAGGTGATATGGGCATTTGACGAGAAGAGCGGAGGAGTAGCTCATTAGGCCCATTCCGGGGATGCAAATTATTGCTAGGACATGGGAATCCCATTTCCTGTAAAATTTATGAAATGGCGCTTACGATGTTTTACCGGGAAGGTGTCGATATGCCGTTAACTGCTTTAGAGCATCTTGCTGGACTCTGAAAAATGAAGACGTCAAATTTTCAGTTACGGGATTGGAATGTTTTACTAGTCCACAACCTTGATCCACCGATCACGTATCTTGTCAAACCGGTCAACAGATATCGTCCGTCGATCATATGATATGTTAGCCATGAGCCATTTAAATGGACATTAACTGAGTGGCCACATCATCTGAATACAATTAGTTAGACCCAGTGATCTGAGACCTCCTTAATTTTAGGATTTCAAAAATCTATTTATGTACCCTAGATAAAGTTATTCCGGATTTTTCATGGTACAGTAATTGTTTTTCTAACAGACGTTGAAATTTCACAGCATTCTTGACCTGGACAATGGCTGTTCCGGATGAGAGGAGATCTTAAACACAATTTTCAGGAAAAAGAGCAACTAACATATTCATTTAATTACACTTTAAAAAATCCCATTTAAATAGAAAGTAGGAAACCAAATTCTTCCCACATACAACAGATCGTCTCCTGATAGCGATAGGAAACCTAATTAGGTACTGTACTGTTACTAGATGAACGTTCAGGGGCGGGTCCAGAGGGACGAGCAGGGCAGCAATTGCTCCCCCTTCAGTGCCTCAATGGGGCGCAACCGATGAGGTACTTTTACTTGCTATTATACTGTCAGTAAAACAGTTGCAGTCCAATCTGGAGTTAGCTAAACTACTGAAGATAGGGCATTGTCAAAGAGGCAGGAGAGGACGGAGCCAGATTTATGATCCGCCCCTGGGTCCGCCACTCATCATCATATCCTTATCCCGCCTGTGGTGGGGTCGGGTCTGCGGATTCTAGCCCTCCACTCCCGTCTATTTCCCACCAGGTCCCCGTCCACCCCACACACTGCCATGTGCTTACGGACCACCTGTTCCCACGTCTACTTTGGTCTCCCCCTACCCCGGGTGCTACCGATCACCTGCATTCCTGGTATACACCTAATGAGCCCCTCTTCCCATGACGTGTCCATACCACCTCAGCCTATTCTCCCTCATTTTTTCAGCGATGTCCACCACCCCTAAACTACCTCTAATATACGCATTCCTAAATCTATCAGCTCTCGACACGCCACTCATATACCACAGCATACGCATCTCGGCTACTTGCATTCTATTTACGTGCCTATTCCCCACTGCCCAGCACTCTGATCCATAGAGCATAGCTGGCCTAACCACTGTCCTGTAGAAATTTCCTTTCAATTTGATTGGGACCCTCCTATCGCACAGGACTCCGCTTGAAAGGGGGCTCTCAGCCACCCCCATTGATTCTATGGGTCACACCGAGTCTATCTCCTCATTGCTTTGGAACGTTGATCCTAAGTACTTTACCTCTTGCACTTTTTTCACCAGTTCGCCCCTTGAACGTACGTCACCATTATTTCCATGACCTTCCCAATTGAAAGCTAAATACTCTGTCTTCAAGTTTATCTTTAGCCCTCCCTTTTCCATTGCTCGTCTAACATCGTTTAGTCCTTTCTCTATCTGTTCTCTGCAGTCACTAAGTTTCCCAATATCGTCGGCAAATGCCAAGCACTGGGGAGCCCATCCTCCTACTCCTGTCAGCAGTTCGTCCATAACCAGGGTGAAAAAGTATGGACTATGTGTGGAACCTCTGTGCACCCCAACTTTCACTGGAAAGCCCCCAGTGTTTCCCCAAGGTGTCCTCACCCTGGCTATGGAGCCATCATATATATCCTGGATTATTCGAATAAACCCTTCCTCTACCTCCCCTTTTCGTAATGCTTCCCAAACTACCTGTCGTTGAACACTGTCAAAGGCCTTCTCCAGGTCGATAAAGATGGCATGGATGTCTTTCTTTGCTGCCCTA
Source organism: Trigoniulus corallinus (assembly GCA_013389805.1). Taxonomy (NCBI): domain Eukaryota; kingdom Metazoa; phylum Arthropoda; class Diplopoda; order Spirobolida; family Trigoniulidae; genus Trigoniulus; species Trigoniulus corallinus. The sequence continues at coordinate 18,228,291 of JAAFCE010001036.1, forward strand.
TACGTTTCTACCATCTGCCTCAGAATGAAGATTGGCTCCATTGTGGACCTACCTGGCATAAACCCAAACTGATTTCCACAGACGCTAGTTCTACCCCAGAGGCGACGTTCCATTACTCTCTCCCAGAGCTTCATGGAAGGGCTCATTAGCTTTATACCTCTATAGTTACCACAATCTTGGACATGCCCTTTGCCCTTGAAGGGTGGTGCTATGCAACTCTCCCGCTATGCAGATGGCATTTTATCTCCACTAGCTATCTTACTTGAAAGTTTCCCTAAAAACCTGGTACCTGTCCGCTCTAGGCTGTGCCACACGTGGATGGGGATTCTGTCTGGGCCTACAGCTTTTTGGCCTTTCATTTTCCTAAGTGCCCTGGCTACTTCCTCCTCTGTTACACTGTCCACGACCCCTGCCATTGCAGGATAGGTGGAGAGGTCCCCTTCTTCCCCTGCTGCATTCAAGAGGTTCTGGAAGTACTCTTCCCACCTTCTCTTTACCCGCAGTGGGGAGAGCAGAATCCTACCCTCGCTATCCTTCACTGTTATGGCTCAGGATGAAACTTTAGCTGCCCTATCTCTAGCCATGGCGAGTTTGAAAACTGCTCTCTCCCCTTCCTTCGTCCCTAACTGCTCATAGAGGGCCTCATACTTCTGGTGCTTGGCCAGGGCAATGATCCTCCTAGCAGTGGTCTTGGCCTGCCTATTTTGAGTCTTTGACTCCTGGTCCCCCATCTCCCGCCACCTGTGGAAAGCAGCCTGTGGCGCTAAAACTAAGCGGATAAAACGCTTCCTAAAGACAATCGCCTTGCAAATATTTTAATGAGTATATAACAAAACGGGACAGGAGCTTCAACGTGCACCAAGAAACTATTTCCTCAATCGACCCTCTCTCATCCAATTTAAATGGAAGGTTTAGAAATGTACACATAAACCATTCTTTGACCCCGCCTCGGTAGTGTGCTGAATTCGTGCATCACTGGTTCCAGGGTCAAACCTGTGACTTCTTTTTGAGAAGAGACTGCCCTTCAGTGCGACTTCTTTCATATGAGAGATAAAGCCTCATACAGCGTGTACGATGTCACCTGAACGTAAAGGAAGATTGGAGATCGGCAGAACGTATTAGGGCGATGGAGTCCCCCCCCCCAATTGGCCAACGTTGAAAAGAGTAAAGGAGTTACACCATTGAGTAGGCAGCCGGCTGCGTAAAAGTATTCTACAATAATCTCCCGATGACATATATAGGAGGCACTGTTTGTTTGTTGCTGTTTTAGGGCCCCACAACTGCAATGGTCATCAGAGCCCCGTAATGCAGTGTCTGCCAGGGTACATTAGCAGTTCCCAAGCGATCACTTCAGTTATCAGACGAGAACTAGTATGTCCAACGCAATACAGCGCTCAAGGGGGTACTTACCCTATGGTAGCGGCAGGTCAGGTGTTCCCTTTTCTGAGGAACTTTCTTTTACCGACGCTAGTGGACAAGCATCTACACTAGGAATTTTTACCGATCTACAAATATTTTTACTCCACGTAAAAAGTGTTTTTAATGGCAGGTGGAATTATACATCTACCCCTATCTACCTCAGCCAGGATCGAACGTGCAAGCATGGAATCACCAGTCAAGTACGCAAAGATAGGCGCCGTTACAGATCAGCCATTATATGAAATATCAATTATGATTTCATTTCATCTATTAAAGGTGAATTTATGAT
>JAAFCE010001036.1:18230398-18249178 GCA_013389805.1 Trigoniulus corallinus
TTTTTTTAAAAAAGGCATTGGTTACTTTAAAAGAAACACCCTGTATAGTCCGCCCTCACATATAGTCCGCACTAAATGACCTTATGTTTCGCGTATAATCCGCGGGCATTACGTGAGATTTTATGGTATATTCCACTTGCAAAATATCACCTATCGTTGTTTAACTTAATTTATGCCACGCGTTGATAATTTACTTCTGGTATATTTTCAATATTTAGAAAGTACAACTGCCAACATAATGCAAAGTTTGCGCATCACATGGATATCTAATTGTGAAGTTGTCCAAGCAAATCGAAAATGGACCTTTAGTAGTGGCTCATTGTTGAATGAGGACGCGTCCTCAACACCAATCAGGTAAGCTACATGTTATATGAAACATTATTATTTGTAATTACAGTAAAACAAGTTATTGTTGGAGTAGGCAACGTATGAGTAGAGTGAGCCGCCTCCGTAGTAGTAGCAGAGGCTGCACAGCTAGTGGTCGCATTCTAAACTTTTTAGAACGTTTTCAGAAAAGGAGGCCATTTTTCAAAAAAAAGAGGAAGGTTCATGTCATAGTTGTTTCATCAATAGAAATTTATTTTCTATTAGGATTTATTTTGTTTGTGAAGAAATTTATGTTGACCTCACTTTTGAAAAGTGCGATTACATATATAATCAACTAGATACCATCTATTTTCATACTATGGTGATCAGTATCTTATGATATGCTGTGGTGCTATACTACCAGGAATGGAGAACATGATTTGATTATTAATTTCCATTTTTTTCTTTAGTCGTCGATCGTTGTAAAAACTAGCGAATAAGTGTTATCATCATGGCCACTGGTGCACCCCTGAGGCCTACGAATTGAGGACACTGCAACAAGTCGAGTGCATTCTTCAAACATTTACCTAATTCCCATGAAACGATGTACGTCTCTTGGTGCTACCGCGTTGATGTTACAATAGCAACAACATCACCACTAGGCTGAACTTTTTAGAGGTTCATTTCACAAGTATTTGTAAATAGGTAAGCCAATATTATGATTACATTTTACTATCTTATCTGTATGCTAATTCCTAATTTTGAACATGTATGGTAATAATGCATTTATCTACTACACATTATGCATACAGAGTATAACGTGTTTAGTATGACCACATGAACAGTTGTATGCACCTCTCCAGGTTTTTGCCTTTTTTTGCTGTCCTAAGGTCTTTGAAGACGACTGTTTAATCCCCTAACCCAAGTGTGATTGTAATTCTTGATTAAGAAGAGCCTAAAAAGCAATTCAAGACAATATATGTCTAGAAACGGAAGTGTGATATTATTTTGTAGGATCATGTCGCACAGCACGTGTCCATCCTTCCTAACAGAAATATTTTCAAGAAGATACTGTTTTGTTTTTGATCTGCATGATACTCTTTAATACCAGTCATCGTTTAATTGCATAAAGAGTCCGTTTAATCGACTGACAACGCCCATCTCATAATCCAGCTTTCGGTCACTTCTCTGAAAGAAAATCTAATAAAACATCTCCCAAACAATGCTGGAATTCAGCTAGTACACAAACAATCGATTATATGAATATCACATTTGTAAATTCCCAATTATGTCTAGCGTAAAATACAATATTTAACATCCGGTAAAGTATTTATGGTTTTACAACGATAATAATCTTCACGGCCTTCCTTTTTTTAAATGTTGACGTCACCTGCATTAATGCTCTCTTCTACAATATCGTTTTTGGCAAACGATACACCCGGCCTTAATAACCGGTGTACTAAAATACTGTATATAATTTCATAATCTGTACCAATCATAAGTCTCCTAAGTTCTTTCCCAATTGGAATTGTTTCTCTATGAAATGACCTTCGCTTAAGAAATTAATCTTTTATAGAGGGTTTGGATAACATACTTTATATATTTTTAAAATAATAAGCATTCCTGGTAATATTTTTTTACCGTGTTGCAATTATAATGTTTATTATGCATATACTGTGTCTCTTTTTTTTCTTCTTCTCTCTTTAATACGTTTGACTGAATCATGGTCGTTTCAGTTCATTTCTTTGTTCTAGATAGAGAGCAACCTTTGCATAAAATAATAATAGTCGCATACCACTGTAATTGTCCATTTGCGAAGTGTTTGCAACATTGATGCAAAAGTTAACATGATTGTCGTGGTTCAGTTGTTATAAGAACCTGCATTTATTTTTTTTTTTCAAAAATCTCTCTTGTTTCACACTCCCTCTTCAACATACTGTATACTGTACCTACTTAGTTGGTTCATAATCTCGCCGCCTCCCGCATTACAGTTTGTATTATTCATCTGTCACTGAAATGAAGGCATTATAATTCCCTCTGTTCGTGTTTCTTATGTAAGAGTGAGTCCAGTAGTCTCTTCCTTGTTAGTGGAGGTCAATTTATCAGAATGAATACAACAAGATTTATGAAGTGTACACATACAACACAAAGAGAGCTGCTAGCAAAATAGGGAAGAAGGATGATGGTCTGTTACAATTGAGTGATACTATTTGTGAAACGTAGGTTTAAAAAAAATTTCTTTTTCCGAAAAAAAAATGCACATTTTCGTAACTATAATGCAACCACATTTGTTTGGAAATGAAGCATGTCGTTACAGGTAAATGTACTACTCTATGCACATGTCATTTTTTTAAACTTTAAATTACTAAAGATATTTTTTGATAGACCAAAAAAATGGAGCTGGTATAAAAAAAACCTACGAAACAAAGGAGTTATCCATTAAAAAACTCAAAATTGCAAGTTATTTTTAAATATGCACAGTAGTTACAAGTTATACAGTATGTAGGAGCCTGTTATACTCAACCATCATCATACCCTTATCCTGCCTGTGGCAGGGTCGGGTCAGCGGGTTCTATCTCTCCACTCGTCCACAACACACACTGCCATCTCCTTACGGACAACCTGTTCCCACGTCTGCTTCGGTCTCTCCCTGCCCCTGTGCTACCGACTACCTGCATTCCTGGCAAGGATCTAACGAGCTCCTCTTTCCCTCTTCTCATTACGTGTCCATACCACCTCAGCCTATTCTCCCTCATTTTTTTCTGCGATGTTCACCACACCCACGCAACCTCTAATATACGCATTCCTAATTCTATCAGCTCTCAACACGCCACTTATGTACCGCAGCATTCGCATCTCGGCCACTTGCATTCTATTGACGTGGCTCTTCCTTACTGCCCAACACTCCGATCTATACAGCATAGCTGGCCTAACCACTGCCCTGTAGAACTTTCCTTTCAGCTTGATTGGGACCTTTTATCACACAGGACTCCGCTTGCCTGTCTCCACTGTTATACTCGGGAGCGGCGAATTGTGTTGGACACACCAGTTCTCGTCTGATCATTGAAGTTAAGCAGCGCAACACAACCCCACCTAGTACTGACATGGGTGGGAGCGGCGAATTGCGTTGGACACACCAGTTCTCGTCTTATCACTGAAGTTAAGCAGCGCAACCCCAGCTAGTACTAGTACTAACATGGGCTTTTTGTCCTTATTTGTTATCATGGTGGGATGGCCATTTACACCCCCACCATGGTGACTGTCTTTCTGGGCCCTAATGACCTTGTTGTCGATGGGCCCTAAAACCCAAACAAACAAACTAACATGGGTGGCCGCTTGGGAAAACTGGGTACTGCTAATACCCAAGAATCGTCGCATTAGTGTAGTGCCTGTGCAGTCTCTGCATAAGAACTATGCTGTGGATGGGGCGCTAATGACCTTGTAGTTGAAGGGCCCTAAAACACCAACAAACAAACAAACAACAACTGACATGGGTGGCCGCTTGGGAAAACTGGGTACTGCTAATTCCCAAAAATCGTCGCATTTGTGTAGTGTCTGTGCAGTCTCTGTATAAGAACTACACTGTGGACGGGACTGTAATGACCTTGTAGTTGATGGACCCTAACCAACCAACAAACGACTGTTATACTAAACCAACACGAGAAAAAAATAATTTATCGAATTTATGGAAATCAAACGATCGCGAAGAAAATTTTCCATTCATTGCTTAGTTATTTAATATCTAAGTTGTCATAATATGGTTGATGATAAGTGGAAGGAGTTTGTTTCTAATGTGAAAATATCCAGAGTTCAGGTTTTACCTGGTCATCATCGTGGTACGTTTCCAAATAAACACAATACATGGCTTTAAAGGAAACCAAGTTTATAAAGGGAAATGGAGGGGAACGTGAAGAATTTAGAGTGAAAAAAACGGTTTTGTGTAAATTTAACTAATTAACCTCTAATTCAAATTTTCTACAGTCTAAGAAATACGAAAGATGTGTAAACAGGTATATAAATAGGAACAATGACCACTGAGGGACACGAACTCATGAAAGCAGAACTCGCTCAAGTCTAGTATTAATTTATTCATTGAAGCAAATATGGTTTTCTTGATTAAATTAGATAGTATGTTGTTCGAACTACAATAAAGAGCAATTATAATGTTAATCGGGACGTACAGTATATTCCTAAAGGGTGAATGTAAAGCGCATTTCATTTAAACTTTATTCGCGTCAAATTCATTTTTGTGAAGCTGTGATATTGTACAGCATTTTTTAATTAAAATCAGATCAGCACATTCCCCCCGTATGTGTACCAGTTAAAACAAAAATTCCTTTTAATAAAGCCGATTATGTTAGTGAAAGAAATACTGTATCTGAAACAAAAGTCACCTACCATAGTTTCTCCCAGTAGCAGCAAAATACTGTACGGATGATTCAGTACCTTTTTTCCAGTCTTTTAGGCCCTGATTTTGGGACTACTGTTTCGCCTACTTTAGTAGGTGAACATCGTAAATATTAATGTTGTGGTCACAGCTGAATATATAAGGCATGCAAGTATACAAAGTATGCTAAAATCCTAGAGACTTCCGGCCCAGAATAAAAGGTTGCGCAATTTGTAATTCATTTCAACTTTTTTTTTTGTTCGTATTGAAGGGATGAGTATTTTCTCTACTTTTTACTATTCACTATTTCTTTCAGAAACAACGAAACTAGAAAAAGTCATCATGGAAACGCACTGTCAACTTTAATCGATGTCAGCTTCACGATTTGTGGTGATTTGTTAATGTTGCCATGGGAGGAAGATTTAGCAGTGGATGCGTGGGTAAGAAATTAATAATTAAACATTGTTTTAATGACCTTATTCGTGAGGCCTTCAGGCATTTCTACACTGTATAGTCAGGGGTGAGGGGATTTGTGCTCATTGACAGCATCAGCAAGTGACCACTTGTCACTCGATTTTCAAATTTTGGGTTGAGCAAGTCTTTATCACATTCATTTGGGTGAAGCGAAATGCACAAACCGTGTGTTAGACCCTCTTCTCCTTGGATGACAAATTAAAACTACCGGATCATTAAAGGGGCTCCACTCCTCGGATTCAGATAATGAGGCTAGTCTTTCAGATAGTGTCAGTAATTACTGTTGACCGCTGATTGCTGCTACTGCCACTACTAACCCTTTCCCCAGTGCGGAGTAGAGGGTGGGGTATGATCGAATAAAATTCCTTGGAGCCTGGGCATTATCCTCTGGTCCGACAAATCACTCGGCGCCCTTGTACTTCCCTGTTACGACAGAACCGGATAGCAGTCATCATCATCATTATCATCACGCACTTATCCCGCCTGTGACAGGGTCGGGTCTGCGGGTACAATGAAGATGCTCTGACTGTGAGCACCCCAGCCGGGTGTCTGGAGCCCGCAGGAAATATTGGCTGAATTGCCTGTGGGGGGATGCCGGCCTACCCCACTGTTACAACACCGCATTACACAACTACAATAGAAATTTTTGGCAGGTAAATTAATGCTTCGTTGGTTATAATATTGCATGGTGTCTGACCTTTTGCACAATAACTACAATGCAACAGGAGTCAGGCTCATGCCCAAACAGAACCGGATAGCAGTGAATATCAGATTTTCAGGGAGGGGAAAGTAAAAGAAGGTGGACATCAACAACTCACATTTGAAAAAGTTGCGATTGGGTCTGAAGGAATCTACCCCAGAACCAAAAGAGGGAAGACGACAGATGTTCCAATGACACGTCTTCAGGTTGCTCTACAAACCGCGTATTTGTATAAAGTATATACCCAGTGGAGGATTTTCTTCAGGAAGGGAGGGGGGTTGAGCTAAAGCTCGCATCTGCGCGTGTATATATTGGTACTGTAAATCAGGCATGTCAAACTGGGGGTGCCTGGAGGGCCGCATTGGTAACATGTGCGTTATCATGAGGGTCATGTAGTGTTGACTTTTTTTTAGTAATTTGTCTGTAAAATTTCCAAGACACCCGGCCTGACATTGTCGATTGAATTTGATATAACAATTTGCCGAAATAGTATCTAATCCAGTAATAATAGTTTTAACCTCTCGTTACGCCTCTGAGTAGCAGACTTCGTATGTAGGTATCGATTGTGAGGGCCGAAACTCTAGACATCAAGGGCCGCCAGTTTGACACCCCTGCTGTAAATGCACGTTATTATTGTTCCGGGCGAATTAAGATTTCTGGAAGAAAAACTACTGGGCATGCCAATCAACTCGTATGCATTTCACAGGATTACAGCTTTTCTTTCACTCATATAGGATGTTCATTCGGGGCTCCCGTTTCACTTTGTCCACGTAGGTACTCTGTTCAGGAGTCCTGCTAATTACTTAGGTCCCACCCTTTGCATGCTGGATTGATTACATGGGTTGGGGAGTAAGCCAAGCAGCCATAACAGGACGAACCCTTTCCTAATGGAAATATGTGAAAGTCCGAAACAATTTCTGATAACTAAGTAGTTGAACATAAACTGACCAATTTTCATTGTTGGATATCTAAATGTAGCAACATACGTTTTCGTGTTGCGGCCCAATCCTGCGAGTAGCAACATAGGTATCAAGTATGAAAACTATCATCACCCTTCCAAATACGGACAACACGAATTTATTAAGGCATTCAACGTTGAGGAAATTTTGGTAAATTGCTGCTATTATTTCTTGATTGTTAATTGTAAGTAGTAGATGCAAGAATCGAAATTTGTTTGAGGCTGTCTGCGAGTTTGAAACAAAATTCATTTTTAGGAATTGCTACACCAATGTCTAAGTGACATCGAAGTGTTCATGCAAAATGTAAGGCGCGTCCTTGAACAGCATGGCACCTTATCGAAAACGAAGCGCAAATTAAAAGTAAGCAAGAAGAAACATCATCCATCTACGAGTTTAACTTACTCGTTGCCATCAGAACTGGATGTTGCTGACACTTTTAAGCAATTTAAACTGGCCATCAACTACATTGTAAGTAATTTGGTAATAAAGTGCAACTGTGTACAGGTGAAGTAAATAATTATTTTGTTTTCGTTTGTAGGCCAAACTCAGACATCATCTGTATGAGCCCAATGCACCGGAACTCATCCATCGAGTTTTCGCTCATCTGAATACTCTAGTGAAATTATGTCAGTTATTTTCGATCTATAATCCAGATCTACCCTCCAGAATGGTACTTCCACTCCTGAGCAGGGATGCAGTTCGGTTCTTGCAGCTCTGTCTAATCTCCAAAGAAATGGATCTTTGGAGATCGTTAGGAAAAGCATGGACAATGCCGAGGTAACTCGTGACAGGAAGATTTTTTTTTAAAGAACCTTGCCTAATGTTATTTTCCCAAGTTCCTAAATCATCTTTTGTAATGCTTCTACATAAACACAATTTTAGAGATGAGTGGAGAGGAGGGGAAGAGGGATCTATGTATAATGCCATGTTTCTGGAAGGATGGGAGGCTTGCTATCCACCAAACGGAACCATCATCAACAATCAGCCTTGGATCCACACTCGTAATCGCTATCGAAGTGGAGGTGGTAACACTGAAAGTGAAACAATGACATTTTTCTCTGAAGAAAGTCGATCCCTTGGCACTTCAAGATCTAGGTTCTCATAAAGACATTCACAAGAAAGAAATCTCTGACTTATGTCTTGTCGGAAATCTGTAGCATCACGTAGCTCCACCATAGGCCGATGGACCGACATGAGATGGAGAGGCGAAGACGAAAGAGTATTTTACTGGACTAAACTGGCCTTGAATTGTAGAGAAATATTGTATTATAGTAATGTTGTTGGTAACAATTTTTGTTGCTTTTTAATGTTTGAAATTTAGTTTTGTTTCAAAGTTTATCAAAGTGTTTTCAAAAGTGCAATTGCTTGACCACTCTTCAGTTAGGAAGAAGACAACCATAATTGAAGATGGTTTATCAAGATGGACCTAGCTTTACCCAGATGTGGGATTTTTGTAACGTTTCAATAATTCCTTTTATTATTTGATGGTAAAATTTCACTTGGCATAACATTATGTTGTTAAAATCACTTGCAGCAAAATTTTAAAAGAAATTTCTGACAAAAACGTGCCTGTGTCAGGGGTTTTGGCACTTGGAAGGCAACGCACAATTATAACACTACTAGTAGTATTTAAAGTCGTGTAAAACGATATTAAAGAAACATTTGAAATTTTTAATAGATTGAAAGAGAAGTAAAAATGAATTTTATTCCACATCCCCTGGTGTTTGGTGTCAGTTCACAAAACAATGATAATGTCATCTAATAAGAAAAAGAAGCTACTCCTTCTTCGACAAATCACATAAGTACAAGTCGTACATGATACTCATAAACTTTGTCCAGCAAATGCTTAATTAAAAGACATGCTATGTCAGTTTTGATTTCCGGAATATCAACACTACGTCTTAATTTCACGTCTCTCCAGTACCAATCTAACATAATATAGCGCAGGCGATCCAAGGATAACGCTCCTGAAAATGTTTTAATAGTGTTAGCATTTTCATAATATTTTAGTTTTTGTTTAGCCAGTGCCGTAACGGCGGTATGAAGCGCCTGTGGCAAGTGTCTAATGCCTGGTTCCGTATACCCACGCGCTAACGCTTTTACCGTTGAATCAGACGACACAGCACAAAAAATGGTGACGTCACACTGCTACTTTGGGTGTCGCAGAGCAGCTATGCGGGAAGGTAGTTGAGTTGACCCAAGGTTACTATAGATACCTTGGAGTTGACCAGTGGTCAACTCACATAGCGTCCAGCACGTCACGCTGCGTTCTGATTGGCTGGCGGTTGAGCTGTCTGCTTGAAAAATGGCGGAGGATAATGTAAGACATGACGGCGACGTGCGGTGACTGCAAATAAAGCGCTGCACTTAAGGAATTGCGCTGGCGGTCCTTCATAACGCACTAGCACAAAACGTCATCAAAATGTCATCAGTGGCGACGTGATTAGCGTTGAAGTGCGGTGATACGGAACTAGGCATTACTTTCGCTTGCCCGTAACCCAATAATGACAAAAAACTTAAAAATTTTGCACCCCAAACCCAGTTGCGCCCGTGGCGGCCGCCTTCTTCGCCACGCCCTCGCTACGGCCCTGTGTTTAGCTAAATCTCATACAGCAATTCCACAATATCCGTGTCTACAATGCTGACAAATGACATTACAAAAAAAATGCCCGCCCTCCCTGCCGATGGTAAAAACAACGAAGCTCATTTGGCAATAAGGTTATTATACACTTACAGCCATTGCACCGTCTGTGAGAAGAATTTGAAATACCTTCAGGTAATGTAATTTGTGTACCTTATTGCAAGGTACGAGTGTAAGCAATTACTAACTCTTCTCCCGCCTATGGTAGGGTCCGTTACCCATTTTTGTCCTTCTGCATGGACACGAGAGTAATCTGTTGGACGATATTTTTACACAACCCGATGCAACCAATATGCTCACTTATCGTCGGCCTACTGCTCGTTCAGGGGGAAGGGTGAGCTCCTACAACAGGGGATTCCCAAAATCTGAACTACAGTTTCCTCTCATGGGCGCCGCGAAATACTCCAAATATGAGTATGGGGGATGTCCTTTTTTTGAGCTTGCTAAACAAAAAACGTCAGCACGGTGTCCTTTGAAAGCAAACCAAAAAAAGTCACCAGGGCGTCGTCAGGGAGCAAATATTCAGAAAAAGCGCCGCTAATCGCAAAAGTTTGGGCACCTTTGTCCTACACCTTTCGTTTCGTTGGTGTTTTAGGGCCCTTCAACTACAATGGTCATTAAAGCCCCCACCCACAGCGTAGTTATAATGCAGTCTGCACAGACACCACGCTGTTGCCACGATTTTGGGTACTGTATTAGTAGTACCCAGTGTTCCCAAGCGGTCATCCCTGCTTGTACTATCTGGGGTTGCGTTGCTCCAGTAATCAGAAGAGAACTGGTGTATCCAATGTAATACAGCCGCTCCCTGTCCTACACCAGAGAATTTTCCCTGATCTAAACGCAGCATAGAAAAGAGGGTTCTTTTACGTACACGCCACACAAGCCCATGGCTTTACTTTCCATTCGGCGGAAGGCGCACTGGGAGCCTATCTCTCAAACGAAAGAAGCCACCCAACCCCGATCCAGTATCGAGCATGAAACCACTGACTCAGTAGTCGAGGACGCTACCGCTCCGCCATCGAGGCGGGTCAAACTAACGAGGTTGATCTATAATGAACATACACAAATCCGAGATAAATCTGATTAGTCTAGTGGTACTCTACCTATATCCAATAATTCATTAATCCTTTTCGGTGTTCCCACAGCTATTTTGACAACATTTTGGCTTAGATATCGCTGTTGTTCAACAATCTACATGAGGAAGGACGAAAGATGATAAAACAGTGATTAGTTACACGAATGAAATATTTTGAAAATTATGAAGAGTTTTCATTAAAAAAACTGTCCAAAACGGATTTACCTTGATGTGCTTGGCAAACAATTTAGCAATGGGACAGTCTTTGGAAAATATTTGGAAATGCCTACAATTATATTAAAAGGAAACAAATATACGAATCAGTTTTTCAGTATATCTTTCAAATAAGTATTAGACTATAGGTAAGGACAAAGGGTAAATATTTTGCACTGAAAAAAATACATAAATATAATGCCCCCAATGATCTACTTGACGAGTATCGATTTCTATTTCTAAATGTTGTGTTAGTAATTTGACTAATAGGATACTTCAACCTCAAGAAAATTATGAAATATTATTCAGTACATTTACACAGAAAACATAAGACCCTGAAATATATCTGAAAGTCTGTTAGGTTCTATAAAGCCTTGTCTTATTTACCCGTGTTCACATTTATTTTTATCCGAGTTTTTACGTTATTATTTCATGCCCCTGGCCAGTAGAGTTATTGAATTGATATCCGTCTGGTGTGAGGAGGGATTCTGTTCGATTCCTAGCTATGTAAAAATGATGATATCACCACTTCTCTTCCTTTGGCACTTTGGAAAACGTCAGTCTGTTGTTTCTCGTGTAAATCAGTGATTGTGAATAATGAAGAAGAACTGCTCACAGTCGGAAACTGCTAATCGCCCTGACAATAGTCTCAGACATCCCCGTACTCTTGGCGACTTTTTCATGTAAACTGTCTTTTGTAGACAAGCAGCTCTAATATAGTGTTATTTTCTTCGTCTCAAGCACCTTCCAGTTTCCCCCCGATTCCCCATCACAAATTTGCGACATCACGGAGGAATATTATTTACAGATATTAAAAAAAACACTGACCCTTTTAATTTTATGGCTCGTAATGCCGATGGTGCTATCACCAGCACATAAGGACATCCATTTCGCTTCAATGACTTGCTAACATTTTTCTTAAAATTTTCCAACTTCTCGTTAATGCTCTCTACAAATCTGATTTCTTCTAATTGAGCATCAACAACGTCAAAGTCTAATTTGATAAAAAAATTATTTACTGAACGTTGTTAATAACTTTGAATAAGAATAATAAAGTATACTTTGTATGCGGTAGTTTTTATCTTCCAGTGATATGGTCTCACTTGTCAAGTAATCATTCAATGCCGACATGACCTGCGTTTTACCATCGATTGGATCTTTTCGCTTATTTAATTCCAATTGCGACGCCTGAAATTAACAAGAAGCCATAAGCAATGTTTGCAGAAACCTTAACTATGAACAACTAGCAGCAACAGGTGAGCTGTAAATAGATGCTCATACCTTCGTCCGCCTCTTTCGTTTAGATTTCTTCCTAATAACGTCTCCATTACCGTCGATATCTTCGAGGTCTAGTTTCTTCTTGGTATGAACTTTCTCGGTTTCGCTGATATCTGTTGCACCATAATAAAATCTTCAACTGATTTGGCACGAACATGTGCTGCATATCGCATGCATTACTCAATCGGTGATCTGGCTTGGGATGGAGTGGAAAGAGCTAGAATTCTCTGATTCCACCCAATGGTATAATGCCAATAAATCTAATGTTACTGTTGCAACATTATGGATCAAAAAATAAACAATGTGTTCTATATTTACCATCGTCTTGCAACCACCATTCATCTCCCAAGTCGTCCGCCATTTATGAACTGTGGAATAGGAACATTAATCGATACCGCCGCATACCTCAGCAATCGATATCGAATCGGTTCATCGTTCCGTGCAAAGGGATGGATCGTCGGCTCATCCTTACCAATTTAAAGCAAAATTCTTTTTGTATTATTTATAGTGCATTGAATTTAGGTATTAAATGAAACTTAAAGCATGCCGTTTTTTTAAATAATCCATGGAGTGCAAGCCACAGATTTCATGTAAGTATATTTGTATGAATTCCTTTTCCAAATTTCAAGCCTGAATATCGAACAGAAAAAGGGAATTCGAAGAGGGTGGTATTTTGGCACCAGTATTTTAACTGCGATTTTAAAAATCTGAAGTGATGACTGGTTTATTTGTTTAATATAAATTTAACACGCTGTATATTACATAAGTGCGGTTTTTGATAACTGTAGACGCGGGGGATGAAGCCCTATTTTCATCTTTACAATTCGGACTTGTTCAACAACTGTCAGTGGAACAGGTGGAATGGCGGAGGTATTTGGAATCCAAATTTCACAGACAAGAAATACGTGTATTTTATTATTAATGAATAATAATGTTGTTTTCATTATATCGCAGATCTTATGGGCGCGCAGCGAAAACTGTTTGTGTTGAAGGATCATTCGTGAAATTTGAAGAAGAAATTATTGCAAAAGAAAATGACTGGAAACTTATTGGGCAAACTTTTTTTCATACATATTGGACAGATTGCACTGTAAATTTTTCATCGTAAACTCGAACCATTGTTCTTTAGAATTTTCCTGAAATATTCAAATATAATTTTGTTAATCTTTCCTCGAAGGATGTTGACCAATATAAAATATCTGTGAAAGATGACATTCAGGCCTGGTTAACTACATTACGAAATCACTCAGTCCATGATTGGATGATCATCACGGTTGAAACTATCGATGGTCGAAAAGGCAACAAAGCGAAATTACTTCCAAGAGCGTCAGTCATTGATAAGATTAGAAGTGATTTTTGTAGTCGACAACCTGATCGGTAATAGTTGTCAGTTAAATGTTGTCATGTAGCAGATGCACAATGTGCACCTTATTTAGTCAGATGCTGATGCATTATTAGATGCATCGCCTTGTTGGATCCTCTCAAGAGTGATGCCCGAGGTGCAGAATCTTGGCAGAGTTTATTGCATCGAATTAGGCAGTTGATATTACAGGCTTACAACCGTAACCTAAGTAAATTTGAAGAACACATGCGATCTCAGCGCGAGAGGCGAAATGAACCTGGCTGGAGTTTCTGCGAATATTTCGTCTTACAGGTAAAATTAGCATAATTGCTTTAATCCGACATTTATTAACCTTCATTTTGCATTCTCTTTAGTAACTTATATGCTTGTACAATTTCGTAGGAGGAATTAGCCTTCGTTTTTGAAATGTTGGGTATTTACGATGAAGCCCTAGTGCAGTATGATGAATTAGATGCCCTTTTCACACAGTTTGTACTCAATTCTAATGTTGGAGGTGCGTTGTAGATAATCAACAACTGTTTTATATTCCATCATTTGTAAGAGCCTGATTAATTTGTTTTTATAGATACTCCTCAATGGTTGCACGAGTTTTCAAGAACTTGCGATTCTTGGATGGGTCTTACACTAACGAAAAATGCAAATAACAAGAAAAGAGAACTTATTGCTAAAAGCAAAGCATCACTTTTAGATTTGCGCAATTATTTATTTTCTAGACAGTGTAATCTATTGTTATTGCTGTTTCGTCCTTGGGAAATTGCTCAACGAACTTTACCATTTCTTCATAATTGTATTAACGAATTGCAGATCTTAGAAGTGAGTTAGTTCCATGTACTGTTATTTACTAACGTAATAGCTCATAGCATAATCTTATTGAAACAACTATTATATTAGGTTGCGATGCCTCTTGGGGCCGTATCATGTTGGGTATTTTTAAGTGCTCTGGAAGTACTTCAGACCTGTGAACGCTTCAATGACTCTAGCCATGTAGAAGCGTACTCTCTTTACACTGCTGGTCTTTGGGCTTATACGAGAGATAAAGTTTGTTTCTTTAAAAACACTTCTTTTTTTTATATCACTCGAAATGTGAGTCTTTCTGTTTTCTTTTTTCAATTTTAGTTACAAGAACTTGGTACATTGTGTGGTCTAATGCCTGGCTACAAAGAAACGTCTGAGCAGCTGCAAATGGTAGTTGGGCTTCTTTCTGGGATGAATGACGATGAAAGCGAAGATTGTGAGTGTTGTTTGCGATTTTTTTCCAGAAGATTTTTTTCTTTTTTTAGGTGAATGACGTTTTCCTTTATGTACAGCTAGTAATCCACAAACTCCAATGAATAAGCTTCGAGAAGCTTTATCATCTAGAGATATGTTTCAGCATCATTATTTGGTAAAGTATCATTATTTCGTAAATTCTTTCTTTTCAAAAACTTTGGAATACCTTACAAATCTAGACTGAAGTATAAAACGACGTGTTAATTTATTTAAAGGAATTATCAGAATTAGCAATGGGTACTTTCAAGCACATTGGCCGAATCCGCTCAGCAAGACTTATTGGAAAAGATTTAGCGAATTTTTACATGTATGGAATACTACACTATCCTAAGCAACTCTTTTGTTTTTTGAAATTCCAATTCATGAATTTTAGGAAACTTGGAGAACCTCAAAAAGCTGCTGCATTTCATTTGGATCTTCTTAAAACAAGTTTAAAAGAAAACTGGCTGTTTTTGGTAGCAGATACACAATTGGAACTGGTTAAATGTTACAGAATGATGCAAGATTACGAAAAATATCCTTTTTTCAATAACCTTTTGTTGAGTGTGTGTACTCGTTACAAGGACACCTTAACTCCAATGAAAGTGTATTAAAATGCTTGGTGAGATTGCATCAAGTCATTGTATCGACAAAGAAATCCGACAGACACATTTTACCGAAATGCTGACTTGGGCTGATAAGTATCCGAAAGGTAGATACTAATTTTGTTAATGAAGATGAACCTAGTAGGAGTAGAAAATAAATTGTACTTATGTTGTTGTTTTTCTAAGATCGCTTATTAATAGCCGCATCACCAATGTTTTCTGTTGAATCTGTTTCTGTAAGTTCGGATTCAGATATCATAATTCGGGACAGCAATATAACAGTTTCTATGGAACTGACAAATAACTTAATTAAAGAGCTGAAATGTACCGACATTAGCGTATCTGTATGCTTTCGACGTGAAGATGCACACAATTCAAAGTGGCGGGAAGAACCAACCAGTTGTTATCAAGATGCTTATGAGGCAACTTCACATTGTTCACCGTCTTCCAGGAATTTAAAATTTAATGATTGGACCACGCGTAACGTTACAGTTCCTATCGAAATGGAGGAACAGTTCGAGTATAAACAAGACCATAGTTTGAAAAGTGCATCTTTGGCATGTGCCAACTTACAGAATGTTTTGAGACGGCGCGATAGTCATGGCGGGCTATGCAAAGAAAAAGACATCGTTAAAGGTGACTTCTCAAACTGTTTCTCAGTCCAAAGCATCGTACTTCAACCTGGAAGGAATGTCATTACATTTCGGTGCAAGGTATAGAGACAAAACAATATGCATTTTGGATGTTTATCATCTCATATGATTAGTGTTAGATTGTTAACTCTCCAGGATATTACAGGCAGGTCATCCTGGAGTGTACTCACTCAACCAACTGTCCATTCACATCAACAAATTGGAGTTTCTCGTGCTGAAAATATCACCTGTCGTTACGTACAAAGTGGTTTGTGAACAGCCTAAAATGTTTCTTCAGCGTGCTTGCAAAGGTACTTGTCATCTGAAAGGCACATGATATCCGTTGTTAGTTGTAGTCTGAATGTTTTCTCCTAATTCTTGCTTTCTCTGAAGGAGATCTGGTAGCAGGAGCAGAACAGGAGTTGATGTTAACAGTACATACTGGAAGTAAGATAATAGAAATGGATACAGCAGTGCGATTGCAAGCTTCAAAGGGCCTTTTACTTAAGGTACTAATGATAATTAAGATATTTTAACGATTATCGCCCTGAATAATAATCTGGTAATGTCAATTGATTTAAAAAAGGTAGAAGAGGATGATGAGGAAGAACCAGATTTTATGCAGGCTGTTGAGTGCCTGTTGCCTATGGTAGGACCCTTTCAAACTACGACAAAAAGGGTTAAGGTGTTAGCAGACATTGTTTCACAAAAGGATTCTGGATACTTGGAACGAAAGGTTCGTTCGAGGTTTAAAATATTTCTGAGTGCAGCTGATGCTTTAATTTCATTCTGTTGCCTTAACTTACAATACTTCCAGGTTTCTCTCATCAGTCCGTGGACGACTGAAAAACAAGAATCTCTACTAATCTTTGTCCTGCCGTTTGCAGCATCTCATAAAATTCAGACAGCAAATAATAAGTAATAATCGTGCATTAGCCTTACATATAACACCATTTATTCGGCTAATGTAAAAAAAAATGTCCTTGTTAGGAAGTACATTCAAGTTACAATACAAGGTTTAAGAGAAGAATCATTTTACCTTTATCAGCATCATCTCAAAGTTACAAATTGTGAGGAGGCATCAGTCACTTCATTGAACCCTAGCTATCAGCAACTGGTATAACTCTTACATCAGAATAACAACCAGCATTAACATTTACTAATATTTTATATTCGTTATATCCAGGTAGTATGCAAGGAACAGAATGTAATGTACCTATGGGAGTTAACAGCTCCAGTGACAGACGCAGCACTTCATGTGGAATTCACAGTCAATTATTGCAGTGGCACAAAAGCTTCCAGCGTCCTGCAGTCGAAGACGATACCTAACGTTTATAAGCACCATTTTGATATTTTGGAGTACAAGGTAACCATTCAGAACAGTTTCTATTACGTAATCCATCACGTGTTTTGAAATTACCGTATTATTTCGTGTATAATACGCACTTTTTTCCCCAAAAATTGGATGCAAAGTCTGGGTGCGTGTTATACATAGGAGTAAACATTTCAGCCATTTTCAGAGGAACATTAAGTACGCATAAAGAATACTGAATCATCCATAAAAGCAAGAAAAGAGAGTATTCTAAGTGCAGTTATGTCCAACAATACCGATATTAAAACCTTAAAAATTCTTCAGAATCGTCATTTGAAATAACTGGGAACTGGCAAACTTTGTCTGCATCTTATACACAAGTATTTAGATTTTTACACCAACGTAAATCTTGAAACTTGGGATGCACATTATGCACCAGTGCGTATTATACTCGAGATAATACACAGTATACATGATCTCATTTCTGCTTGTTTTTTTTTGGTTAAAGACCCTGTACACTATTACTTCCAATGTGGAACCTTTGGGCTCAGAGTTTTGTCGTATTGGAAGTATTTGTCACATGAATATTACCATCGGTCGAGCTCACAAATCTGAATATTCTTCTTTGATGTATGAAGTCTTAGCCGATCAGCTCATGTGGGCAGTTTGTGGTCGCACAGCCGGTAGTTTCTAATTGCACATTTTATTCGTATTTCGAAGCGGAAATTATTTTGAATAACAACGAGTTAATTTCTTTCTATTTAAATCAGGAGTTGCAGTTATGGGTTCTGATGACAAACACAGCGTTACTCTGGACGTTATGCCTTTAACTAGAGGTTTTCTTCCACTACCAGTTGTGCGTTTATCCAAGTACATTTCTGGTGGCGAGGGCAAAAACAATTCAAAAGGTAGTTGCTGTTGTTGGCAGTCTTAAAAACGTTAAAAATTATTTCAGTACTGGAAATTCGTATAATGATACCTCTGACTATTTAAACGTGGTATAGATGTCTCAAAGCGAATAGAATTGTCATCTACTGGAGCAAGCCAATATCCTCGTGTGGAACCATTTACTTCTGGACAAGTATACAATTCAACGAAAAGTGTTCAAATCCACGTTTTGCCTGCACTGGGTACAAATAGTGATCCAGCTACTACTTAAAATAATCACAAACGTAAGTCGACTCTTGAAGAGTAAAAATATTTTTTTTTTCGTTTAGTAAAGTCTATATACCTTCTCTAAGAACAATATTTATAATGATCGATGTTGTGTTACAATAAAATAATTTCGTCTTTATTATGGAAGAAAAGTGCGAACTGTACACTTGATCTCTGCTCGACAAACGGGACAAGTAGTTAAAGACGATGCACAATTGGTACAAGCAACAAAATGTCCACAGGGTAAAAACACGACGCTCATTTCTTTATCCATGCATAGTTTACAGAGGCGAAATTCCTGTTCTGCATTTAAATCACCACTTTTGCGTTGCGGTAAACATGATCCTGTAACCATGAATTACATTTAGTGATAATGAACCTCTCCACTAAAACATTATGTTTAAACAAAATTACCACTAGTAGAAGGCAAGA
>JAAFCE010001036.1:18252277-18290071 GCA_013389805.1 Trigoniulus corallinus
GATTCTTTTACGAAAGACACACAGAGATCTTTCCAAATTGCCTCGTATTCCGATATCTTGTGCATGTTACCATTTACGACAGGTGATCCATTATTAGGCACGTAATAACTACCACGTACCACTTTGGTGTGATCAGCTAAAATACTAGACAGCTTTTTCACAAAAGGACATTCCGGATTTAATTCTCTGTGTTTCTTGATAGCAATATCTCCATACTTCCAATTGGAATATTTGACGTGACACGTAAAGCATTCAACTTCTTGACCATTTCCTGTGTATACGAAACCCGCTCTGGCCAGATCCTTACTCTGTACTGGCGCAGTATCAGGCCATGAGGATCGTAGAAAAGTCTTCAATCGTTCCTCTTCATTCACAAACAATACTTCCAAGTCATTTATAGGTATTGATAAGTCTCCCATTTAGGTAGTGGTAATACTGTGGTGCCAAAAATTTGTTTATATGTATATATCTAGAATGAAAATTTTATATTGAGTAACCTATGGGCAGAGTTCGACAGCTATATAGGATTTCAAAATTATGTTACGCAATTATTTTTACACAATTTGTTTGGCACGGGAATATTTCAGCGCAGTGAAAATTTAAAATTGGTGTGTAAATTATAGCGTAATTGTTTTAGGACACTGGACTTACAGCAATTATCGGCGTCTAAATGTAGCTACTTTGTACCATGTCCGATAGTCGACCTGGGTTAACAGTTTCAAATGATTTAGATTTTTGATTACGGTGCACATCATCAAACGCAGCAGCTCATCCCTCATTTCTTACTGCGAAACGGTTTTTTATCTTTATCGTATCGCCGATTTGTAATAAAAATACAGCACAGTATTATAGGCGCGCCGCTACCAACATCCTTTATCCTGTCTAGAACATAAATACGTCTACGACATCAGGTCTCCATTCCCATGTTTGCTTAGCCCTGCCTCTACCGGTCTATTTCATCGGTGGAAAAACAAAGATCATAACACCCTTAACCCGTCTGTGACAAGGTTGGGTCTGCCGGTTCTAGCCCTCCACTCTCGCTTATCTCCTTCCACCGCACACTACCATATTCTTATGTAAAACCTGCTTCCACGTCTGCTTTGGCATCTGTGGATACAGTACATACAATAATACCGTAAAATCTCACGTAAAGTCCGCATCTCAAATATAATCCGCACCCGTCTATAGTCCGCATTAGCGATGGGTATGTTTCAAACATAGTCCGCACTTTAAAATTCCTACTGTAGCCAGTGGCGCAACTTGTAGGGGCAATGGGATCAAATGAATTTGAACGTGAAATGTCATACCGCATTTACACATTCGCGAATAAGACGAGTCGAATGACGAGGCGAGACTTTCGTCGAAATGTTCGCATTCATTCTTTGGATAAGGAATGACTGTTCACACATTCGCCGAATATCTCGTCAGATGGTCATTCTCCAATCACCTCGTCGCTAGCGCCCTTTGACTCGTATTGTCTCGACAGCTAGTCATTCTCAAATCGCCTCAGGTCACTCGCGCCCTTTGACTCGTGTGAAAAAAACCGCTTCCAACACGAGCGCCACGAATGGCGAGGCGAACCACGAGGTGAATGACGAATGTAGTGTTCACACATTCGTCGAACATGCTCGCCTCGCCACTCGCCTCGTCGTATTCGCGAATGTGTAAATGCGGTATTAGATTGCTGTAACAATGAAATTGAAATGTGAAAGATTTTAGTTGTTGTGTAATAAAATGTTCAGAAAATGAGGAGCAGTTTTCATTGAGAACCCTTGGTTTCATTTATAGTCCGCACTAAATGACCCTATGTTTCGCGTATAATCCGCGGGCATTACGTGAGATTTTACGGTAGTTTTACATTTAGCTACAATTATGAAAATGAAAGCACTGAAAATAATCATAGTGTCAGTTGTAGTAGTTAACAATTTTCATTTTGGGCTTCGGCATTACTTACATCCCTATGATGAACTTGGTCATAATACCACTTCTATCTAGTCCAGAGTTGGACTTCAGTTCAGCCCTGGGTCATTTTGTAGAAACCTTCTGAACGAAAAATCGTGGACACCATAAAAGTAGATAATAACGACATTTATTTCTTATTTGAAGTTCATTTAATACGATGTCATATATTGTAAGGGCCGGATTATTTGTACTGGGAACCGGTACCAGGTTGAGATTAAGGCTTTAAGAACATGGGCGGTACTCCTGCGAAACTCTATATACTGCGTCCTCACTCTAAATTATTAATCTTTTCCTCCACTCTACTATTATTGGCATATCCAAATGAAACTATAACTCTAGATTCACTCTGCGACTTAAAAGTCAATTCCACACATTTTGTATCCAACTGGAAAACGATAGACCCCAATTTACGTGAATTATATGGGGCAGGAAAATAATGACACCACAAATCGAATTACTCAATATAAGGACGACTAATGGCAAATCGCTCGTATGGAGCTAGCTATACCACGTTGTCGTTCATAAGAAAACACGATATAAAATTTATACCTAACAAATATTAATAACAGCTGAACAGCAAAATTATCATTATTGCGACGTTTCGAACCGAACAAACCAACGCCATATTTAAGATCTCGTGACTACGAAACACAATCATGAATGGCAAGACAAACATCACACCAAGCCTAGTTTTGATAACTAGCGATAGGCATTACTTACTAAACTAGAGACGTCCGATGAGATTGATTAACATGATCGGGTTAACTTGAATGAATATTTTAGCTTCTACTAAATAACTACAAATTTAAAACGGTAACCTTTAGTCATCGATTAAAAGCTTTCGCTTCAGTTAGAATCTGCCACTAGAGGGAGTTGAAAACATTCATTTTCTATATTTATATGACGCACAAATGTGGTGGGAAATTCAGTCGTGCATTTTCTTTTCAGTTTTCGAGTTATTTCTTTAAATGATATCCTGCGTGAAAGGTAAAGTCTTGTTCTTCTCTTAGTGCTCATGTAGATGCATATTCTGTGAGGAGGTTATGCAATTTCGTTTCGTGCAAGTGCATGACGTTTTATCAGCAGTATTATCAATGGATAAGCTATTATCAATGAATAAGCAATTCCTTTATAATTGATATTGCAATGTCGTCAGGGTTCAGGTTCCAACAACGACTCTGAGAAAAAAATATTTAAAGCGTGGCGGAAACTAATAACTCGTATAAACCGATTCGTGAATGTGCTGATATTTGCCCTGAATTTCGTAGTCTATATACACAAGGAGTCACAAGTCTTGTGACTTGTGCTAAAGGTCTTAATTCCTCTGGTATAATGGAGCGCCCGCGAGCACCCTATAGACGGACCTTACACGTTCAATCTGGCATCAGTTTAATCCAATTCTGTGATCCAGATTGATAAAAGATTGAACGTGTAATGGCCATATTGACGGATTGATATTTATTCGAGTAATCGAATAAATACTGTCAATCTGGATTGAACTGATGCCAGATTGAACGTGTCAGGTCCCTCATAGACGCGGATGTGACCCACAGAATCAATGGGGGATGGTTGAAGTGGAGACAGGCAAGTAGTCCTGTGTAATAGGAGGGTCCCAATAAAGGTGAAAAGACAATTTTACAGGACAGTGGTTAGGCCAGCTATTGCTGTATTAATCACCGTGTGGGGTTGTGAGGAAGAGCCACGTAAACAGAATGCTAGTAACAGAGATGTAAATGCTGTGGTACATGAATGGGGTGTGGAGAGCTGTCAGAATTTGGAATGAGTCTATTAGAAGTAGCTTGGGGTGGGGACATCGTAGAATCAATGAAGGAGAGTAGATTGAGGTGGTATGGACACGTAATGAGAAGAGGGGAGGAGGAGTTCGTTAGGTCCATTACGGGAATGGAGGCGCTTGGTTGTACCCGGGGCAGGGAGAGACCCAAGCAGACGTGGAAGCAGGTTGTTCGTAGGGATGTGGTAGTGTGTAGAGTGGATAGGGACCTGGTGGGAGATAGGCGGGAGTAGAAGGCTAGAATCCGCAGACTGCCCTGCCGCAGACGGGATAAGGGTCTGATGATGATTAATAGAGCACCTTAATTTTCACCCCAATTTTACTTTCTCATTTCCTGTAGACCTAACGACATAGTCAATTTAACAGCGACCTTCATAATAGGTTTAAAAAGCCTACTAACGAGATGCATGAGGAGGAGGTATGTGATTACATCACTCCTACAAGGGATGGCTATATATTTCAGAAAGTGAAAATAAAAAAGATAGTTTGTATTTTGTGGAGGCTGCAGAAGGGTGAAGTCTACAAATTGCATCAAAATTAATTGATAACGGTAAAATCATCTTTCATTATCGTATGGGTTTCTGAGAGGCGATTGAAAGGTTGGATCATCAGCTGATCAATCAGTGATTTTAATTAAAGATGACTCTATATTACTTTTCCTTCCCTGATGTCAGCTGCCGTCTCCATCGCTGTTTTTTATTTGCTTCCTAGGTGGTGTCAACGGTAGGCAGTCCTGATGTTGGGGATGCGTTTCAAAAGTGTTTAATATCAAAGCAATCCAACACTAATTGCAAACTGGACAGAAGAACTTTTACTCCGACGTCCCAGGTTGACTCTCCCTTACACTCGGGGTCAAAATTCGGAAATGGATTCACTCTATTCCAATATTGTCAGGTGAACCCCGTCGCCAGTGTGTGATTAGTTGGATTAGTTTCATGGGTTGGAGAGTAAGCCAAACAGCCATAACAGGGCGAGCCCTTAGAAGGCTGCTCGCGGGAGATGAGGAGGTAGGTGTAGAGGACGAAGGAGAGGGGAAATTTGCAACACCCAACGTTCTTTACCAACTACCCATGTTGGTATTGACGTGGGCTTGCGCTGCTTAACTTCAGTGATCTCACGGAAACTGGTGTGTCCAGCGCAACTTGATGATGAAAAAACTTCATTCATGGGCTTAGTTACAAAGTATTTGGCAATCTCTTTCATAAGTTCCTTTCAGACCTTTAAAAACAAACAATTTGTGCCAAAGTTGATTCAAAATATTTGTGCTGGAAGACGGGAGCTTGTACATGGGACAAAAGTCAACTGTTTGTTGATTACTATGTTTTTGTTTTAGTAGAACTTACTTTAGCAATGATTTATAGATAAACTTCAATGAATTACGGTCGAACTCTGATATAGACGGGGGAAGAGGGCGAGTTCTCTACACCTGGAAATTCTTAGAACATACACACATGTTTATTTTTAACTAGAAAGGGTTGTTTAGCTCGCTGATGATGTGGGAAGGCTTGAGGAGTCCAAGGAGGATGCACAAAAGGGCCTACAAGACATTAAAACAGCAATGGAAAGAGGGGGCCTTAAGGTAAACATGAAGAAGGCAGAGTACCAACCTTTCAATTTTAGTGGCCAAGGGCAAGGGGGGGGTGAGATTCGTTGTGGGGGTGAGGGGATACCAGTGGTGCAAGAGTTTCGTAATTTAGGATCAGTTTTCCAGAGCAATGGGGAGATAGATTCCGATGTGGCTCATAGGATTAATGCAGGATGGCTGAAGTGGAGACAGGCAAGTGGTGTCCTGTGTGCCCGCCGGGTCCCCATAAAGCTGAAGGGCGAAGTCTACAGAGCTGTCGTTAGGCCCGCTATGCTATATGGCTCGGTGTTGGGCAGCTAGGGAGAACCATGAAAGGCAAATGCAAGTGGCTGAGATGCGAATGCTGCGCTACATGAGTGGGGTGTCACGAGTCGATAGAATCCGAAACGAATACGTTAGAGGTAGCTTGGGGGTGGGAGACAATGCGGAAAAGATGAGAGAGAATAAGTTGAGGTGGTATGGGCATGTGATGAGGAGGAGAGAGGAGGAACTTACTAGGCTCATTATGGGACTACGGGTAATTGGGGGCACCAGGAGTAGAGGAAGACCAAAACGGACGTGGGAGCAGGTGGTGCAAAGGGACATGAAGGCATGCGGGGTGGAGAGGGACTTGGTGGGGGATAGGCGGGAGTGTAGGATAAAGGCTCGGCCACACAGAACTCTATCTGTCGCAGCGGGCTGAAACCGCGCGACGGTCTGTGATATGAAAACGCCACATAGTGCGCGATATCTTCATAAGCGACCCGTTGAAAAGTGTCAATTTCAATTTTCTCATCTCATTTTTTGTCAAACTGATAATTGAATCGAGCGATAAAATTGTAATTTTGTGCATTCGGATTGCTGCCCGCTGCAATCCAAAATAGATCGCTGCAACAGGTTACTTTCTGTGTGACTGTCCTAATACAATTTATTGCATTGCAAATAGATCGCTCTCCCGCCACGGTCAGAGATCGCTGCCCGCCGCGACAAATCGCATTCTGTGTGGCCGAGCCTTTAGAACCCGCAGACCTGACCCCGCCTTAGGCGGGATAAGGGTGTGATGATGATGATGATGAGAAAGGGTTGTTTTGCATGCAGGACGGACATTATACAACGCCACATAGGACCATAATATTACTCTACTCATCCGAGGGAAGGCCTCCCCCGAAAGAAGATATTCGCCTCTGACAGGGTCGAACTTGGGCATAGACATTAAATATAGCACATTATCTGAAGAGGATGGGAATGAGGTAAAAATACCACAAGGTTGGATCACATAATAATAGAGATAAGTCAGTCAATAGTGACATTTCGATGATTGTACTCGTCGTGATAAGACCCCCCCCCCCTCGGTGGCGCAGTGGGTAGCACGCTTGGTAACTGCGTTGTTGTTGTTGGTTGTTGGAGTTTAAGGTCCCGTCAACTACGAGGTCATTAGAGACCCGTCCACTGTATAGTTCTAATGCATATACTGCACAGACACTACACTAATGCGACGATTATTGGGTATTAGCAGTACCCAGCTTTCCCGAGCGACCACCCATGTCAGTACTAACTGGGTTTGCGTTACTTAACTTCAGTGATCAGACGAGAACTGGTGTGTCCAACGGTAACTGCGGCATTAGTACTAGGTTTGATACTGGGCCGAGGTGGGTTGGCTTCTTTCGGGCGAGAAAGAGGCTCGGAGTGTGCCTTCTTTCGGATGTGGAGTGAAACAGGGGTCCCGTGAGGTGTACGATGGTATTTGCACATGAAAGAACCTTCTCCGCGGTGTAACGGGTATTCATCATCATCATCATCATCTCACCCTTATCTCCACTCCCGCCTATCTCCCACCACGTCCACGCCCAATTCCGCACGCTTCCATGTCCCTGTGCACCACCTGTTCCCACGTCCGTTTTGGTCGTCCTCTACTCCTGATGCTTCCGATCACTTGCATGGTTCTTCCTAACTGCCCAACACTCTTGACACTATGGAACGGGTAGATGAGGCAAAATTTCCAGGTGTAGGAGCTTGGAGTGCCCCAAGTAGACAGACGATAAATAAGCATATAGGTTGCAGCTTTGGTCTGCAACCGGCTGTGGAAAAACTCAGATAGATCGCCCTTGTGTCCATTTAGAGGGGGCAAGATGTGTACCCGACCCTACCATAGCGGGAAAAGGGTTGCTTGTACTCATCGTGATAACAGGATAAATATATCTGCTAGAAAAAAAAGGGGGAGATTGTAAAAGATACCTTTCGTAAAATCGAGGGCGAAGGTTATTCATTGTGGTATCTGCTGATTTGGTTATCGAATACGTTGCTATCATTGCCGATCTGCGCCATCTCGTCCATATGCTTCATTTCAAAGTCTGGTGCGATAAGTTGGAGGTTCCCACTTGGTGGTTGAGTGGTTCAGCGTTGTTAACACACGAGTCCTTCGTTGTAGGTTCGATCCAGGCTTTCGGCTGTCCGTTGTAGCTTCTTTACCGAGTCGAGAGAAGGATGTCCTAAATATGCTTTCCGGCCCAAATGGGAAATAAACCCGCTGTCCGGTGTGGTTTGTACGATGTTACTCGTAAAACCTTTTCTACAGGAAGTAAAAATGCGTAGATCGGCAAATTATCTAGTTGTAAGAGTTCGCCCCCCCCCCTCCCATCCCTCCCTGGGGGATAGTCAACATTACAGGTAGTCGTTGACTTACGACCGCAATTGGTTCCGACAGACCGGTCGTAACACGATTTAGGCGTAAGTTTAGTAGGCTATACAACAGCGGTCTTCAAACTGTGTTCCGCGGAACCCCAGAGTTCCGCAGTACACCTCTGGGGGTTCCGCGAGTCAAAATAAAAATTCGTAGCCGATTCGTTATCAGTGGCAAGATATACTTTTCTAAAGCTGGGATGGGGTTCCCCAAAACATAGTTCTAAGGGTTCCGTGAGTCGACAATGTTTGAAGACCACTGCTATACAGAATGTACAGTACTGTACTGTGAAATCATCATCACATCCTTCTCAAGCCTGTGGCTGGGTCGGGTCTGCGGGTTCCAATCTTTCACCCCCATCCACCCCGGCCTGGTTGTAGGCTTGTCGGCCTTGTTCCTCCTCTTGTAGCACCTCTTATGGCACCCTCGTCTTGTAGGCCTTGTGCCTCCTCTCCCACATCTTTGGCAAGTATCAAGCACTGAGGGGCCCATTCCCCTACTCCTGCCAGCAGCTCAGCCATGACTAGAGTGAATAAGTGTGGGCTAAGTATTGACCCTTGATGCACACCCACCTGCACCTTAAAGTTTCTAGTATTATACTGCACTGTGAAATGTTGTTATATAAATCTTTAAGTCATATTTTATCGTAATTTTCTTAATTATTATTGTATATTTTAATGCCATTAAAACACTGCAATACCAGTCCAACAGGGAACAAGTGGTACAAAAGGACATGGTTGTGTGCAGGGTGGATGGCGGCCTTGTTTCAGATAGGCAGGGGTAGAGGATTGAAATCCACAGACCCGACCTAGTCACGGGCTGGAGAAGGGTGTGATGATTTAGTTTCAAAAATACAGTACCAAAATACAACTATTAATTTTCATCACTGCTGATTGTCTATGGGTCGTCAGCCGTCCAACGCCAGCTGACCAAACTGGTTGTAAAGTCGAACAGTCGTAAGTTGCATAGGTTGTAAGTCGACGACTACCTGTGTAGTTGTTAGGCCAACGTTAAATAACCAAATGAAACGAAAGATACCTGGAGGGTGAAGAAGTAGCCCGTGAAAACTTGACGATATTCAAAATAAACCTTTCAAGAGTACCAGTAATAGGGTCAATTGCGTTTTTTTGTCTCTTGTTTTTAAAGGTGATCTGATCATCATCGGGGATCCGTGTCAACATTAAAAAATGTCTGGAATCGACCTTTACGATTTAGATGAAGATATCGGCGATGTTACTGTTGATTTTATGCAGTGTCTATCCGGTGACGATACTCATCATATTTTGATATGCAATGGAACTAGTTATGTGCTCCCCGAAGTACCTCTCACTTATCACGATAACCAATTTTGGCTCTATATATTTTTATACATATTTCTAATGCTCAGCTCAGGTGAGTGATCATCGCTAATTCAGTTCTTCTTGGTCCAGTTTGTCAAATCTCTTGTAACTCATCTTTTTTTTTTTCTTCCAGGTGTTTTCTCAGGGTTAGTGATTGGTCTCGTTTCCTTGGATTTGACCATTTTGAAAGTGTTGAAAGACGCCGGAACTCCATCTGTGAAAAAATATGCCACTAAAATATCTCCTTTGGTTGAAAGACACCATTTATTACTGGTAACTCTTCTGTTGGCCAATGCAATCGCCATGGAAGCCATGCCTCTCTGTTTGGATCGAGTATCTGATCCACTCACTGCCATTCTGGTTTCAGTTACCACGGTTCTCTTCTTTGGCGAGTAAGTCCTACGCCTTTTTTTACATATTATCATAATTTGAAAGTAACTGTCGCATTATGAGTTAAATTGTTGTTTAATTCATGATAGGGTTATTCCTCAAGCAGTGTGTGCTCGTCACGGGCTTTCAATTGGAGCTGCCTTGACACCATTGGTTTATTTTCTCATGGGCCTGTTCTTTCTCGTTGCCTATCCCATCTCAAAATTATTGGATATTATTCTTGGAAAAGGGCACGGAACTTTTTATCGCAGAGCGGAACTTAAAGTTAGTATACACGTCTTTTCAGTTAGCTTTGATCGAGATAATTTCAAACAGGGGCAGATCAAGGACTTGGAGGGTCCCAGGTGCAACCTAGTTTTGAGGACTCCTTTGTCCTAAATATTGCGTAATATTATAAATCTATTACAGTGAAACCTCTCTCTATGGGTACACCCCTTGTATCAGTACAAATTCTTCAGGCACCGATTTTTCATCCATAGGGTATTACTACCTTTTATGGGTACACCCCTCTGATAGGTACACTTTGGCTGGGTCCCCCGGGTGTACCAATTAGAGAGGTTTCACTGTACTTAGAAAAATACTGATCAATAAGCCGGTTACTTAAGAATAAATCTCTACTTCTAGCCTTTTGCAATTACAGATATGAAGCTGCTAAATTTCAGAGGTCCTTGACAATCGGGGGCCCAAAACGCACGCTTGTTGCCCCCTGTGCTATGTTCCGCCATTGCATCCCAACACTTAACATAATCATTATTCATGTCATTTAATCAAGGCGCTGGTGAATCTTCATGGGAAAAAACCTCCGCATTCGCGTGAATTTCATCACGAAGTGTTGTCAAAAGATGAGATTGGTATCATTCAGGTTGGTTTCACTAACTCTCGCCCCGTTTAGCAGCGTCAGGAACTGTTTTTATGGTTTTTAAACTGTTATTTGTGTTTGTGGCTAATTTGACGTGCAGGGTGTTTTGGATATGAAAGATAAGACCGTGGGCGATGCAATGATTCCTTTGGATGACGTATTCATGCTGAACGTAAATTGCTGTTTAAATGATGAAACTCTAATGCAGGTTTGACCACCACCATCCGATTATATTCTTGGCTCTGTTTTTATTTTTTGATAATTGCTTATTGTCCTGCCTGATCCGCTCTGTGGTTGTTTGTTTGTTGGAGTTTAAGGTCTCGTCAACTAAAAGGTCATTAGAGACCCGTCCACTGTATAGTTCTAATGCATAGACTGCACAGACACTACACTAATGCGACGATTATTGGGTATTAGCAGTACCCAGCTTTCCCGAGCGACCACCCATGTCAGTACTAAATGGGCTTGCGTTGCTTAACTTCAGTGATCAGACGAGAACTGGTGTGTCCAACGCAACTCGCCGCTCCCCGGCTCTGTGGTAGTGCCAGCTTCAAGTAGCCCTCAACTGGGTGTATTACCAAAATTTGTAAACTGTTTTGGGGCAGTCTGTTAGTAGTGTCTTGTCATACAATTTCAACTTGAATCAAATTTTGGTTAAGGGCAAGGGTGGACTGACGGCTAAATTTTTATCTGGAAATTGTTTTTTCACCAGTCTTGTGACAAGGAAGATGCGAGACTTCTCACTTGTGCCACCAAATATTTTTATAAAATAACATTGGGGGGGAGGAAAGGCTGCATCTTATCATTTCTTGTTGACAAACATTCATAGTGGCCAATGTGGAAATTTCCACGCCTTCCCCATAGTCAGTCCACCCCTGGTTAGGGGGCCAGCATGCTCAAGTTAGCTTCATCATCTTACCAAAAATAACTTGTTGTTGTCCGGAGAACGGAAGGGTTATGAGGAACAGTAGCTGGTCATTCAACTGATTCTGACGAAATAGAATGGTTCCTCGACAAAAGGGTTATGCTACAGTTCAGTCGTTGCTGGCCATTCACCTTAACTGATGAGGCTGTGGCATACGGACGGTTAAGGGGGTTATAGTTGAATTACATGAGCACTTTGGTGGATATCAGTCATTGTTGAGACTTCATTTTTTTTTTCCAAAAATGCGACGTTTAGGACCTTTCTCTGGTTTCTTACTTATTGTATTTCTTTCTCTTCCACGTGACCTCTAGATACAGAAGTCATTTTTTTCTCGTATTCCCATCTACGATAAATCGAAGCAAAATATTCAAGGAATCTTGATGGTCAAGTGCTTGATCCGATTAAACCCTTTGGAGGCTAAACCTATTAGGCAGTTATTTAATACGAAGGCACTTCAGAGGCCGCATTATACAACTTCGGATACTTCTCTTTTAGATCTTTTAAATTATTTTCAGACTAGTAAAAGTGAGTATTTCGTTATTGCTTCCTAGGTTGCCTAATTCATTGTACTTTGCCATTTAACCTCAATAATCTGATAATGTTTTTTAGGATTGTATTTCCTCGTTGTGAAATAGTGGGCGGAGGGTCTTTACCCACTTCCGCTTTCTTTCCTGATTTTTCTTGCAATTTTTAGTTGTCAATCATGTGTTTATGAAATACATCTACTTTTGTGTGAATAGGTCACGTGTCAGTTGTTACGAAAAGTATACAGTCCTGTCAAGCCAATGATACTACAGACGAGGTAATTTAATATATTCTACTTTAAAATGTCGACGACGATATGAGCAGCAGAACTCTTGTGTGACAAGTTTTTTTTTTTTCTTCTCTTAATCGTTATTTATTTTTGTTCAACTGTTGCTACTCGAAGTGGCCAGAAAATTTCGTTGTTTTTCAAACATAAATTACACATTTTGTTACTTTGTCCTTACAGATATTTTCAGTTCAGCTTGGAATTGTTTCAGTGTTGGTTATGTGTTTTGTTCCATTTTTGTGACCTTTGCACTGCTCTAGACTTAATGCACATTTCACATTTGTTTAGTGCTTTAACTATAACCAAAATGTCATTGGCATTATCACGTTGGAAGGACTAATTGAAGAATTATTGCAAAGGCCAATATTCAAAGAGTACGAAGCTTTCCAGAGTAGTGTGAGTTCTGTTCTTCATATGGCATTGGCTAAAATATCAATGAGGAAGGTAAGCGCTACTTCCAACAAAAAACACTGCTGTTGGTTTTCTTTGGAGATTTTAAATTCCTTACGATTTTTTAACTGGTCAGGCATCATCTTCTACTTTGAGCAGCATTGACGAAAGCACGCGGCTTGTCTCTCCTCCATCCTTTACAATTTCGTTCTCAGACAGCATGGAGAGTGATAGTACAGACTAACTGGTGTCAAATCCATTCGGCGATTATGTTTTAAAGTCATCAGAAATTTTAATGATTATTGTATTACACGGGTCTTATAATCACTCTCCCTTTTATTGGATTATTTAAAACATAA
This sequence comes from Trigoniulus corallinus, assembly GCA_013389805.1. Taxonomy (NCBI): domain Eukaryota; kingdom Metazoa; phylum Arthropoda; class Diplopoda; order Spirobolida; family Trigoniulidae; genus Trigoniulus; species Trigoniulus corallinus. The sequence goes on from JAAFCE010001036.1 coordinate 18,265,350, forward strand.
GCTGAACACACTGCCCCTTCTGAATAAAATGAATCTCAACTTCTTGTAATTAAATAAGAGTTCGTAGAATTATTCTCCTTCACATTCCATCTAGGCGCTTTTTTAGTACTGGTAAAAAAACAAAAAAAGTAAAGAAATTCCAAATTAACGTACGGGAGTATTTCACAATAATTCTTCTTGAGTTTTGTGTCTTAATAGTTTTATCAGTCCACTGTCAATTAAGTATTGGTAAGCGAGTTGTGTCGCTGGTCCGGGAGAACTTCCGGCAGTAGTTCGTAAAAGATCAACTTCAAGCGTGATTTCCGTATTCTATACACAAAAACATTTGTAGCATTTCATCTCCTCTTAAAAGTAAATAAGAGTAACCACAGTCGCTTACCTTAACTCGTACAAAGAGAGATTTGTCGAGTACTTCATATATACTTCTAAGCTCTTTTTCCACAGCTTCCCAGTCAGTCACGGGTACCACCTGATGAAGGGTGCATTTAACTGCCTGTTTTGGAAGCTTCAAAAAATGACTTGGCAGTTGCCTTACTCTAAAAATAGATTTCAGAGATTCAACTCACCAAAATTATAGCTAATGTTACAAAAACAAATTCGCCTACCTGCTTTTAGACACAAACTCCTCGTTACCAAAATCTACGTAAAATACCCTAACTTCATCACTTTCTTCATTATAGTCTAATATACAAGCTCGAAACCAACATCCATCTACGTATTGAGCGCAACATGGTGTTCCTGAACGTGACACGCCATTTAGCCACATAAAAACTTACATTGGCAGTACAACAAACACACTAATCACCTGCTTTAAACTTTGTGACTAGAGGCCATGAACAGGCCAAAGTATTCATCATTTCTGAGTAGCGAATTAACACTGTACAATTGGCATTAATTTCCTTTTGATAATCACTTTGAGGTTCATCGCAAGGTCGCCTTTGTATAAAGAACTTCAAAAACGAAAGTCCACAATAACTACTATATTTTAATTACACGTACATCTTTGCATGCTAAATTGCAGCAGAAAGAAAACTCACTACATTAGGACTTTTAACTTCTGTGATCTCTACTCCAAATACCTCTCCAAAAGGTGGCATCTGTAGATCAGTAAATGTTTCCTCATCTACAGCATACTATAAAAAAGTTATATTTTAATAAAATAACCATGTCGTTAGATTGTTTACACATCATTTTGCTAAGTAGTTGTCAATGAAGTCGAGGGTAATAAAACTAGTGGAAATTAGGATTTAAACTAAATAAGAACTAGTTGGTATCAAGACCAGATAAAATGCCACTGGGCCCTTACGTGCACAGATTCTTCATCATTCACCGAAGAGTCGATTTCTTCTCTTTCGTTAGACACAAAGGTAGCGTAATTTAATTCAACCAAAACCTGCTCCAACCAAACATCGCCAACGGTCAGACTTACTGTCATCTTCTGACCATTCTCAGGGAGCGTCTGGAAACGAAAAAACAACAAACTAACAACACTAATCGCATGGAGAGCCAGTATTTTGTGTCTACGTTTCAAATGCACCAGTAAACAATCGCTTTGACCGTTGTGAAGTTGTATAATTCGGTCATGTGCGTTAAGGGGAGAGAGAAACTCATCGGTAAAGTAAGAGCAGAAGTACAGACAAACTGAATCTACAGGACGTCATCCCTTAACAAAGTGTACAAAACCATCAACATCGAACGGTATCAAGTGATAAATGTACCGGCACAAGCAGTAGTTATCGTTAATTACGCTGCAAATCAAATGAACGTTCCCAGTTCTAGGAATAGACAAGACAGTCAGAGTCGTTTTCTGGCTCATGAAACGTCAATCTCAAGTTGATTTATTCAGTTAATACTATTGGCGCAGTATTTTTATATACTGCGAACAATGTTAAGCTTTTAGGCCACTGTAACTGACCTTTATAGTAACTTGGCATGAGTTGTTCATTACAATTTCCCAAACAAGATCCATTGCTTTTTCATTCCATTTTCCATTATCAGAAACCTGCACCAGACATTAACACAAATAGATTATAAGTACCTTGGAAAGTTCTCAATATTTCAAATAGCTATTCAGCCAGTTGGTACTCAATATTAACTGGCTCTTTTATCTTACTGGCTTAATATTATGCAAATTGCAACAGAATCCTTGTTGTGGAATGTCTGTTAAAATGATGTCTTTGCGGACAGAATCGGTACTGACATATTCTTCATTACCGTAGTCAATAAATAACACCTAAGACAAAGGTTACATGAATATTCGTCCCATTTAGTGTCGTCTATCCTTCTATCTTTAATGATCCTACCTTAATTTTTCCGTTTTCAATATCCATCTCCTTCACTTCTCCCCGATACCACTGACTGTCCATCGCGAACTGGGCGACACATGATTGGCCTACATACCAGTAAAGGTCGTGGGCTTCTGAAGTGGTATCTTTAAATTTGTTGCTTAGCGCGCATTTTATCATGTTGAGAGTAGACAAAGCTAGTTGACAGATTTACAAAAAAACAACTATAGTTTCAAATTTGAGAACGAAATCTAAATAATGTTTTTGTTTCGTATTAATTCAATACCTTTGTTTAGATCATGCATATAAATATCACAACTGTAGTTCACGTAAGTCGCTTGTGCTTGAAATTTTTGGCCTACGTAAAACGAGACCTCTGGTCCTTTCCATTTCTTACACCACTCCCGAGATTCATTAAGATAATTCTCAGAGGTAGTCCTCGGGAGAACTCTGGTGAAAACACAATTGACAATGGTTAATAAAATACAACATAAGATTTAAAAATTAATTATTAGCGAGTGGAATGTTGAAATTTCAAAATGATAATTTTTGGTCATCTATACCTACTCTGATTTTGTAGCGTTTTCTGAGATTAAAGTAGATTCATTAGATCTTGGCATAATATGCTTAGGAGAGGTGGATTTCCTAAAAATCATTTTTGAAAAGTAGAAGTCAGTATATTTTCCAATTAAAATCTCAAAGATCCACTATTCAATTATACCAATCGCGCACCAGTTAGCAGGCAGAGCAAGACCTTTATCAATTAAAAGAACGGCGAGAGAGTTGTAGGACGTCACAGTTGGTGCGAGAGCATCAGCAACAGTTACTTCTTCATAAAGTAATTTCACAGGCGTCACATCATCTTTTGCTTTACCCTGAAAATCGTAATCAATCGATAAATCTCATATATGCATTAGTATGAGGCTGAGACCAATTAAGAATTCGCACCATTTTCTTTAAATACAGAGTATCATGGTTCAAGGCAAATTCTTGCAAGTATTCTATGGCGATGGAGGGCCAGCGATTAGATCCTCCCGGTGCAGCAATATCTACTAAGCAACATTCAAAGGCAAACATGGGTTCTCTAGAAAATTTCTCCAGCAATGGGCGGATATTGCACTTTTTCAGTACCAAAGTTTCGCCATAATCAATCAACAAAACCTACAAATCATAAGTAAACTCCAATTAAAATATTACTACAGAGCCTTTCGACATCATCAGCATGCTAGAAATTGTTGCACAACTTAAACGATGGAAAGTACGGCAATCATCACCTCGTAATCATCACCCTTAAGGTGATTCAAGAGTTTTGCTCGATACCAACATTTATCCATCTCATTATACGCACTGCATATTGTAGAACTATTCCAAACAGTGTTCGAGGTCTCAGTCGAATTGTACGCTTGTTGCAAGTCCTTCATAAATCTAGGGAATAACATTTAAAAAGGCACTTCACAGTAGTGTTAATTAATGGTCCGAGCTTATGAGACGGTCATTTCTACATTAACAATCCCCTGAATCTACCATATAATAATCAGTATTAAAGTTTCTACCTCCCAGATGTTCATGCATCATTAATTTTTACATGTGCTTTATACAGTATATATACTCTAATTCTTCTCTTACGCTTTCAGTTTAGTTAAACGGCAAGTGAGTTGAACGAAAATGCTCTCCGGTGATACTATATGACTGATGTGCACTGTGGTGTCAAAGCCCACAACACCATCCTCATTCCTTTGAATATTAGCCATGGCATCATGTTGAAATTGTTCATCACCTTCATTCATAGATTTAAAAGAACATTTTTCATCGTCCAACGAACGGTCACCACTCGCCTGATAAGAACTATATATATACATAAACAGATTCATGATGTTTAAGTGTCAATTTCTTTGATTTCTGGGTGCATAAATACACTACAGACCAAGGTCCAGTACTAAAGGCATAATCTTTCTCCACCAACAGAGCATTCACACAAACGCCTTTATTATCCTCCTTGCAGTACAAAGATACTAGCATCTTGTTATCATTAAGAATACCTGCAAAGAAAAACAATCAATGACTTTTGCCACTATCACGATGCACAACAAGAAAGTGTTTCAAATCATACCTTCAACTTTCAGATTTAGATTTTTCATATATACCAAATCATAGAAAAATTTCAGCTGAAATGCACATGAAACATGCTATAGTTAATCCTAAACTCATGGTCCACTCAATAGTCAAAAACTAACCGCTTCTGAATTACGCTGGTCATCGGCGCCATCAATACTATCGCCATTTAAATACAGTTGAATATCTGCCAGCTTGCATTCCACTGCCTAGATAGTTAAACAACAGACAGTAACTTTAGTCACAAATTATTCACTCAAATCGCACTTCACCCTTTTCCTTTAATAATTCTAACCATTTTTGGAAATTTCATAAACGTGTGGTGCAATCGCTTTACTTCTGTATATGATACGACTTCTCTGTTTCCGAAGTCTACGAAAAAAACTTCCAATTTTCTACCAGACTTCAAACTGACGATTTCTGCACGATACCATTGATCATCTACGGAATACTGTGCAGCACATGGCATGCCTATAAAAACATTGCTAGTTTTTATACTCTTACCATGCCCAACTAAATACATTTAAAAACACAATTTTGTTAATAAAGAGAACAGACCCACATAAGGTCCACAAAGTGGAGGTAGGCACTTTGAATTTTCCAGATACATATTTTGCATGTCATGCATGACTTCACTTAAAAATATGCAGTTATCTACCTGCAAGGCATCAAAGATTCAAATATCAGTGTAACATTAATTATAACTTCGAAAACTAATTTCTCATAAAACTTGCTCACCGGCTGAATGAAGAATGATGATGGATTTTTTATGTGACTGACATATACAGCTAAAGTTGTTTTTACAGCGGGTAACGTAGGTTCAAAGTACGAGGTAAATTTAGCAGAAGAAACTACATTTTCTGTTAAAAAAAACAATCAAAAGAAAGGAAATTATAAGCAAATAGCGATATGATAAATTTAATTAACTGCAATAGTGAAAGAACAGAAAGCTTACTGGATATATCAGGAATATTCACTGCACATGGAATATATCCATATTCAAGGAAAACTAGTGCATCACGAATTGACATTGGTGTTGCACTTGAAGCATCTCCTCGTTCAGCTTCTCCAAGATCAACATATAAAGTACCATCGTTATCTGCACCTTGATACATCTGTAATGTTATATTAAGAGTAGCGAGATAAATAAATGAGTTTGACAACCATCACATTAAAAAAAGACTTACAGTCATTTCCACCAGTTTATTATGAACAAAGGTAGAAAAAGAATTTATTGCTTCCTGAGACCAACCGTCTGACTGTAATTTAAAATAGTTAAGTTAATGACATCAACAGTCATATTGCAACAAAGGACTGCATTCACCTTATTAATAGGTTCTATTTGCCAAAGACAGCATTTCAAGGCCATATCTGGAAGTGCAACCACTTCAGGGGGCGCATATCGCAGTCTAATATATAAAACATTCAGTTAATATCGAAATGATTACGACACTATGCACAATGTAATTTATATCATTTACTTAGTGGTCTGGACAATCTCCTTGTTGCCATAGTCGATGTAACAAATTTCGACGTTGAAAATACCATCAACATCAGAACACGCTGTTTGCCCATCTGCGTCTATACAATTAATCTGGGCGCACTCATCATCAGCAGAAGGGAAGTCTAAACCAATTACACGAGCACGACACCAACTCTTTTTGGCACTTTGGTATACTAAATATACCATTTCTGGAATGAATATCAATAATATTAGAGAAATACTAAAAAATAGAAAGCTTAAAATATAAAATCAAACAATATACCTTCATTAACAGTTAAGGAGATAGAAGGATCCAGCTTTTTATTTCGACAACAGGTATTTATCGCTTTTTCTAAGTTTTTTATTACAGAACCATCACTACTGCGATGGATATAAAACTCATGTGGCGATACAATGTGACTCACTCTTACTAATTCCTGCTTAACTATATGATGGACGACAACAGCAAGATAATTCACAAAATTATCAAGCAATAAGTAAACTGTCAATTGAAAATTAAACTACCATTACACACTTACAGGTGGTCCAATTTCGAGGTTTTGCTACTAAACTCCTTAATGGCTGTGATGTTCCTTTTGTTGTATGCGATTCATTATTGACACTTCTTTGAGATATATGACTACAGCAGTCATCAATGGACATCGGTGCTGTGATGGAGGTCTCAATGGAGCTTAATGACTCCATGGAATTGTAGACATTCTCCAGTTCTAAAAATGAGAGCATATTAGTCTAACTGTAGGATAAAGCAAACAAAGAAGCATTGCTGTTATGGTGTTATGCAATAACTTTGTACCAAGAGATATGTACACACCTGGCATTGTAGAGGAATCGTCTTTGTCAATGATTTCGTTTAATACCGATTTTGGAATGGCTTCGAATGGAATTAAATTTAATCTGCTGAAAACATATTAATTAAGTGTTAAGTATTATTACAGTAACAGAAACAAGGATTTGTCTCGTTCAGAAAATCACTCGGTAATGCAGAGCCAGAAGACCTTTAGAAAAATGTATTACAACTACCAATAGACATGGAAATAATATATTTTGTTGCATAACCATTGTCATTGTAATTGTTATGTCAAGATGGTTTTAAGCACCACCTTGGCCGCAGATACTAAAAGTTCGCCAGCCCTAATCAAATGTACCTGTCATCTTGCTTTTCATAAGTCACATCCCCATAGTCGGTTACAAGCTGACACAGAGATTCAGATAAGGATACCCTAATTATAACAATAAACGAAAGATTTGTTAAAATCCTCTCTATAATGCACTTTTCATGTTTATAACTTCTTAACCATACAAAACCCCTTTTAGCTTACTTAGGAACGTATTTAATTTCAGACGGGATATCGTTTTCTGACAATGGCAGATAACAAGGTAGACTATTGATACAACGTAGGTCATTTAACCATTCTGGCTTTACAAGTCGTGAAGAATTTCTAAGGTGTTCCTCGCCATCTTACAATAAATTAATAACAGAAAGAAAAAATACGTTAATATAAATTAAGTTGGCACATTTAATCAATCAAATACGCAGAAATATTGTAAATACCTATTATAAGAGTTTGAAGACGTTTATAATCCATATCAATATGAAGAAACTGCAGGTAAAAAGCTCCAGATTAGTCTAGCAAAATCACTCACGCGATGACTAATAAAAATATTACCAGATCTTTCATCGATATGCAGTGTTTTTCCGTCCTTTCATTCAATTCTTGTATGAGGTTCTGTTCCCTAGAAAAATAAAGATGAAACTGCTATATATCAAGTAAATGAATATTAAAAAAATTTTCACATTTCAAAACAACAATGACGTACCTTAACTGCAATAAAGAATGAAGAAGTTGAAATTTATCTCTAATTATTGAAACATTTGTTTGATGTTCCCTCTGTATGGCATCCAATAACTTCCCGAGTTTCTAAACGGAGAAATAATTTAATTTCTAACACCTTAATATTAACATATGACATGCCAAATAACTGATTATAAAGTTCTACAAGTAAGCCAAGCACCCATAACAGGCCGAACCCGTAGGAGGCTGTTCGCGGGTGAGGAGGAGGTAGGTGTAGGGGAGGAAGGAGAGGGGAAATTAGCAGCACCCAATGTTCCCTACCAAACACCCATGTTGGTACTAACTTAGGTTTGCGTTGCTTCACTTCAGTGATCTGACGAGAACTGGTGTGCCCAACGCAACTTGGCCGCACCAGCTGGCAGACGAATTTCATTAGTTCGATTAGTCACATTAGATTGGATTAATCCATTCCAGAACCTCAAAGTTAAAATTTACCAAACCATTTTGAGGCCTCAGCGAACTTATTGTGGGCGATAAGAACCAGGGCAACAATGTGTTAAATAGTTACTTCATAAAAGCAATCTATTCAGCACATCTAATAAGAACTGAATCAAAAAACAAAACTTTTTGCAGGAGTGGAACCAGAACTGAACTCTCACTAAAAATTGAATGGCTTGAGATCGGAAACCATTATTTTTTGTGGCAATAATTTTTTCTTTGTTTTCTGTAGAGACACAGAATTTCACTCGGTTTTAGAGTTTATTCAGTTTGTCATATCCATTCGGGGTAACAAGGATAGAAAGCCAGAAATGCCTTATATTACGGGGAAGTTTGGGAAGGGACGGGGGAGAATAGTTGCAGGTTCTAGTTATTAGATGAGGAAGATGTAGGCCAGTGTGTGGAGTGGACAGGTAGCTAGAAGAGAACAACAGATGCAAGAACTCACACACCTGACCCTACCATAGTTGTGATAAGCGGAATGTCGATTAACTCATTTAATAAATGCAGTTTTAAACACATCGAGAAGCCTGTTTTTTAATCTGTAACTCAAGGGTAATCCGTTATGGGCAACATCAATCTCATGACAATTGGAGGTACATTTTAGTTTATAAATCGCGCGACAGAAATACTGGGCATGAAAGGTAGACGACGCTAGTAGTTTTTTTTTGTAATCCGTCGTAAGACTAGTATGAGAGCTTAAAAGATTTTCTATTCAAATGAATTCATGTGAATTTGGCGTTCATTCAACTAATATGATTGAGGGTAACTTCATGATGAGGCCGAAAACAAAAATCACTCCACCCTTTTATAAACTGCGCATTTTTAGAATAAAAAATGGTATCAAATTACGATCAGTTGTATACAATCATCGTTGCACACGGATAATTCAATAATGACTCAATGTCACCCGTTCAAGCCTTGCCACAAACACTTTGTGGCACATTTTACGTTAAAAATGTACACCTATATATGCTGTAATGAAAATAATAAAATTACAACTGAACATAGTCAAATATATATCTATTCCAATGAACTGTTCATCATTTTAACCTATTGTTTGTCTTCGTAAGAGAAATTCCCAAAACTGGCTACCAAAATAAATCGGTTCAGAGAATGCTATTTGAAATATTGCGGCAAATGAGATAAATACAACTTATTAAGAAAGATAGAGAGTGTGTCTCGACTTTTACGCGAAAAAAATCGTCAATCTCATTTACAAAAATCTTACATGCCTTAACTAATTCGCCATTCAAAATTACTACAATGTTCTGGGTGGCTGACTTAATTGAATAGTCAGCATAAATAGCATCAGACCTCATATTAAATTCCTACAATACAAAAAAATTATGTAAGCAGTAATTTGATTTGCTCATTACTATCACCCTGGCCTTATTACATGTTAAAATTCCTTAGTGGTTAAAAACGTTTAATTTACTCCCATATATATAAACATCGTAAATTTTATTTTTTGAAACAATTTTTCGTGCACTTCAAATTGTGTTTTGCATAGACACCAGTGAAAAACATTCAAAAGTTAAAATGCGCTGCTGGAATTTATTAATAGGTAAACAGTTTTTCATTCACTTTTCATAATAAGAGCAGGTTGTTTCTTTAATAATTTCATACTAAAGTATAAACCGCTTATATATTTTAGCATTTTTACTTGGAATGAAGTGCGGAACAGAAGTCTGTATTTTTTTTTTAAATTCAATGCGGCATATTGCCATTATTATTATAATAATTCTAAATAAAAACATTGCTTTCAAATAGGGCGTAATTCAACAAGATGATGAAATTTTAGACAGATACGTAGAAATGGCACACGCTGCAAAAGTCCTTCAAGATCTCAACAGTACAATAGGCCACTATGCGACGAGCTCTAATAAACAAAAGACACCAATAACCCAAGTAGAAACAGCGGAAAATGCAATCCAGGCGACCCAAACTGGAATGTACCAACATCAAGAACTCCAACAACTGAGTTCAACACTTGAGTCCAGCCACATCAAATTCGACAGTAAACCGTTGACGAGCCGCCAGGAACCCAACTGGGAGACAAACTCCAATCGATACACCATCCCGGGGATACCAGGACGGGATTATCCAACTCATACGTACATACCTCTTACCCAATTTTATTGCTACAACCAACGTCATCCCGGTTATTATGCTGACCAAGAGACTAATTGCCAAGTAAGTACTATTTCAATACACTTTCATGATTAACTTAAGGTCATCATAGGACGAGAAGGGGCAAATGTAAATAGGAGGAATAAAGTCCTTAACTTGCAGGAATTTTGTCATCTGACGGGGCAATTTATAAAATATTGGATTTTCAAGACTTGGGAATTGTTTAAATCTTTCTTGTCAGGTTGCATGCCTTATGTTTAATGCGAGGTAGTTATTTGTTTATCGCTGTAATATTTTCGGCATATTTTAAGACTTGTCCTTCTCTGATAATCTCATTCGACGATTGTAACGTGAAGGTTGACCAAACTCCTCTGAAATGATCATAAGCCATATCTGCTAATTATTTTTATAAGTTTACTAATTTATTAAACTTGACCTGGTTTCATCTTTAAGGTCTTCCACGTATGCGACATGGATGGACGACAGGACAGTTTTCTTTGTCCGCTTGGAACCATCTTCAACCAACCTCTATTCGTCTGCGACTGGTGGTTTAACGTGGACTGCCAAAAGGCTTCTAAATTTTATGATCAAAACACACTCCTGTATAAATCACTGAAGCCCAAAATCCCTCAACACTTGCCTTCTGCCGGCAGGCAAACAACGTCATTCCGTGCTGGCAATCACTGACAGTAAACGGATTATTTCTCTGCAACTGTTTGGTCAATAAGATGGAAATTCATGAGCTAATCACTATCACTTGACCATGAAATTGGTCATTATTACCTCAGACACATCCTCCTCCCAGTATTTTAAAAGTGAACAGATACATTACATGGCCAACAGCACTTCAGCAGCGCACAAATTAGCATTATAACTTGTTTTTAAAATGTCTATATTCCATTTTTTTAATTAGAATAAACCATGTGTTGAGTAAAAATCTTTTACTGGTACCTACACGTTTCAGCCAAGTAGCCCATGACGTTTTGTTTTTTTTTTTTTGAAATTCATTCTTTCATCAAGTATTTGACGTGACGAATTCATCGACCGTCATATTTCACTTTAGGTATTTGGCATTTTTCTTAAACAGACGGACGTTGCTGAAATGCCAACATGAGGAAAATAATAACAATAAAAAAACAACATTACACCAACCCAAAAATAATTGAGGTTTGTAGGTTAAATAACAGTTTCATTGTCAAGACCACGGTCAAACGTTGCAGATTAGGAGCAATAACCTTTCCTTTTATTTAGTAGATTATTGATCTTAATTCTTAAGTCAACTGTACGTGCTCACCGATAACGATAACTTGGGTTTCAGATTCGGCTGCAGGAAGAGAAGGGATACAGTATGTCTTATCTTTCTTTTTTTCTCAATCAACTGCTAAAAACTAATAATTGATGCCACCCTGAAAGAAATTTAGTTTCTCTATCTTAAATGATCGATCGATAAACCACTCACGAAACTTTTAATAACGTACAATTCCTTTTCTTTTCTCTTCTCCGCCAATTTCGTGCATCCCATTTGCAAACCGCGCAATAAATGATTTGATTCACGATTGCAAACAAACGATCTAGCGTCTTCAAGAATAATCTTCTGATCTCGTTCTGGAAGCGACCAATCCTTAGAAGTGATGTTAAAAACACATCGTATTAACCTAGTCATTAAATTTAATTCATCGAAAAAAGTGAGAGATATAGGGCAACCTGTCTGTCATCTTTCCGTTTTCAATAACCACAATGTTGAATACACCATAATAAAACTCCCAAAAGGCCAAAACTAAATTAATGCAAGGAAGTAGTCTTACAGAGAAAGAGAGAGAAAGAAAAAATTTTCATTTTTTTTTTACTCCTGAATGAAGGGGTAAACGACCTGTCAAACACATGAGGAGACCAGAAGCTGGAGGTAAAGAACGATAACACATTTTAAATCCTAACTTCCTACCTTTTTTCCCCCTTCTGAGTATTAAAATACGGTATATCAGAGAGGATTAAGCCACCCTCTAACTCCTACATCAGATGCAAATGAGTACCTTATATGGATATTTTGGGAACGCCACAGACGGATGTCTGTCCAGCTTCTTGACAAGCAGCTGCTCAAGGAAGTCCCTCTCACAGATGGGTCATCAAAAGACCGCACCGTGTTCTGGTGTGGAACCAATGTAATTCCATAATAAAGTATACTGATAGTCAAACATGAATGAAGAAGGGCACGATGCACCTAGACAGGTGGTTCACATATAATTCCGGGAGTAATAATGAAAACTGCATTGCCCTTAATCGGAGAATTATCAGTTAGTTTTACTTGGAATTACCTCTACTAACCCATATCTTGCCTGTTGCAAAATTGTGGATCCACCAATGCTAGTTATCCAATCAGAACAAGAAAATGAATTGACAACGCTAAGAAGGCAAAGGTCACAACCCGTTCGGCCTCCTATCACATACTGGGTGTGATTAATTCACATCGGAGCTCAAAAAAAAAAAAAAGACTAACAAATTTGCATGATGTTCGTATTGGATGTCCGTAGTTTCCTTGGTCTCAGAAAAAAAGTTTGGCAATGGATATTTGGACCACAGCCTGTCAAATATTAACAATTGCCCTAGGACACTCAGTAGGTAGAAAAACAACACGCTAGTCATAAAAAAATCCTAGAATTACGGAAATGCAAAATAACTGCCGTTGGAGATAAGAAAATATGCTTAGGACGTAAATGCGTCGGGGAAAAAAAGGTAAGTGACACCTACAGGTGAGTTCACTACCCTCTTACAGAAGAAAAATTACGCATACAGCCTCATCGGACGTTCATTCGTAACAAAAAAATTATATTTCAAATTTCCAGGTCAGAGGAATAAATAAAATACCATAAACATAAGTCGTTCCACATTATAATAATAACTTTAAAACAACGGAATGGGACTCTTTAAACTTGTTTAACTATGATTAATTCACTTCCTTCATCAAGCTAATAATCTCGCTATCATCACTACTCACAAACAGATTTTTTTCGACTCTCTTGGGACGTTATTATAATAGTTGTCTCAAATACGAAGGATGTCGTAACTCCACTTTCAAGTGTGAACTCTGCAGATACTTAATAGTGTATGTCCAGTAGGTATTGAGACACCAGTGAGGGGGAGGAGGAAAGTGGCACAAAATTAAGGCTCGTATGAATTATGTAAAATGAGGTAAGGTACTTAGGATCGATGTTCCAAAGAAATGGGAAGATACTCGGATGTGAACCATAGAATCAATGGGGGATGGTTGAAGTGGAGACAGGCAAGCGGAGTCCTATGTGATAGGAGGGTCCCAATCAAGTTGAAGGGAAGTTCTACAGGGCAGTGGTTAGGCCAGCCATGCTATATGGATCAAAGTGTTGGGCAGTGAGGAAGAGCCACGTTAATAGAATGTAAGTAGCCGAGATGCGAATTCTGCGGTACATGAGTGGCGTGTCGAGAGCTGATAGAATTGGAAACGAGCATACTAAAAGATAGCCTGGGGGTGGTGGACATCGGCCGAAAAATGAGGGAGAATAGGTTGAGGCGGTATGGACACGTAATAAGAAGAGGAGAGGAGGAGCTCGTTAGGTCCATCCCAGGAATGCAGGTGGTCGGTAGCACCCGGAGCTGGGGGAGACCGAAGCAGACGTGGGAGCATGTTGTCCGTGAGGATATGGGAGTGTGTGGGGTGGACAGGGACCTGGTGGGAGATAGACGGGAGTGGAGGGCTAGGACCCGCAGACCCGACCCTGCCGCAGGCAGGAGAAGGGTATGATTATGATGATGATGTATGAATTATGTAAAATAGTACCAACCAGGGTAGGGTGTGTCTCTTAACCAACCCTACCAGGATCTTATTGATATGGACAATGGTGACAATTACCTCCTGATTTTGAATTACAGCGACTCTCGAACGTCTTTTTAAAATGTGAAGCACAACTACCAGCTGAATCCAAAGAATGACGCAGTGCCCACCACTGGACATTTGCCATTTGTCCGACATTCTAAAGCCATTCAATGACTTTTCAACATGGATAACCGCCAACGCTTAAAAATCAGAACTTAGTATTCATTGTATATAAACACCATCCTTGTGACCCGTTTAATTTAATCTTAATTCGCACTTCATCTAGGCCAATGTCCGGTCAAAATAAACAATATTCGAAATCATTTCCACACGACCTATTAAAAATATTACTGATGAGCAATTCCATTGTCAATGTCGACTCACTAAAACGACTGACCACCGACACAACCTTGTCTACGAGATTCAAGGACAATAACGATCGAGGGGCCCTAATTCTTAAATAAAAATACAACCGCGTGTTCCCATACAAAAAAAAAAGAAACCAATGACCACCAGTTACCTAGTTATTATATTTCGGCCTCTACAGCTTACGGCATTTGTTAACACCAGGGGCCTGCTGCACCTTGGAGAATTACTGTTAAACGTAAAACGGATCTTGATATCAGAGAAGACATTATAGTGATAGGCAGGTAGCGAAGCCCGCCTCTGTGGCGCAGTGGGTAGCTTGCAGCTTGCTCGGTAACTGCATTACTAGTTCTAGGTTCCATACTGGAATGAGGTAGATAGGTTTCTTTTGGGCGAAAGAGAGGCCCCGAGTGAGCCTTCTTTCGGATGAGAAGTAAAACCGAGAACCCTGGTGGTGTACGATGGTATTTGCACGTAAAAGAACCCTCTCTACAATGCAACGGGCAGACGAAGCAAAAAATTCCAGATGTATGAGTCCCCTGACCAGTGCCGGATTTAGATATTGAGAGGCCCTAGGCTATTTCAAATTTGAGGCCCTTTTCAAGCCCTTTTGAACCCCTTTTCTTAAGTTTTGAAGTCCGCTATATGTTGAGGCCCTACGCTTCAGCCCATTAGCTGAAATGGACTAATTAGCCCATTGGTAAATCCGGCACTGCCCCTGACGTCGGTGGAGTGCCCCAACAAACAGTAGACCGACGTTAAATAAGCATAGGGGTTACAGCTTTAGTCGGCAACCGGCTGTGGAAAAACACTGTCCAATATATCGCCCTTGTGTCCATGTCCGTCCCGATCCTGCCATAGGCAGGAAAAGTTAAAGTTCCTTTGCTTTAGATAGGGATGGTTAAAACAATCAGATTAAGAATGAGTACATTACGGGCGCATTAACAGGTCTAGATTCGTAATAAGAATATTCCGTCCCCAGTTCCACTATAGGTAGAAGGATACTACAGCATGAAACCACACCACTAGGGGCCGACCTACATACCGGTAACTACCAGTTACCCTCGTATGAGAACAAATGTGGTCCTAAATACGACAGAACTGCAGGGAGCTAAGTTTGGAACTAAATAAATTCAGTAAGTGATAAAATATGGGCCAGAATCGTATCTCTTGAGTGCTAAAACCCTTAATGGCTACACCCAATCACCAAACTATACCTAAGAAGAACAAGGTGTGCCTCTCTGACTTGCATGTTCAAAGTATTGAATAACTGCAATCACCGGTCACTGCACCGAAATACGAAAACAAAGTCGGGAGGGAGGAGGGGAAAGAGTGCCAGTGACTCCGAACAACTTTATGATTCTTCCAGAAACAAGATGAAGGAAGCACGCTAGGAAGCATCTTGGCCAACAGGACGTTAGTATGCACCCCTTCCGGCTTCTATTGAAAGAAAGAAAAAAAAACGAGGTAGAGGGTAAAAAATGGACGAAGGTAATGGTGTGCGATTCAGGACAGATGGGGGAAGGTGGACCATACGCCAGAGAAAGAGAGACAGTGCTGACCTAAATAACCATTTTTTAATCACGTGGTCGTTTTGTCCCTCCTCTTCAATATCCCTGATTATTGCCCATATAAATAGAGATGGACAGGCGTAAGAAACAACAATTCACTAGACCATCTCTTGATAGCTAAATATTCTGTAAGTCTCAGCCTCTCTTGTGCCACGGTGTGTTGAGTGCAGTGTTTTCCAAGCTTCCGAACATCATCGGCCGTGCATCAGGTCGTGCCCTATACCGACGACAGAGTGTGATCGTGCCCCTATCATGATCTACTAACTGCTTGCTTTAAGCGGGTGACACCCACTAAAGGAATAATAGGAAGAAGAATTAGGGTGCTACGAATTTCGAATTACAGAGAGACTAAACCTCGAAAACAACAATAATGGCGCTATGGATTACTTCATCAGTGCCAATTTTTATCTGCTGTAAGTTATTAATCTCCATGTGCATTATCTCCCCAATTTTCTTCCTCATCTCTCTTACAACTGCCCACTTACACACTAACTTTTTACTGAATCAAAAGCAAGAAATTTTACCCCTTATCTGAGCAACTAAAAATTTGGATATTGCGTAAATGACATACCTCCATTTTGGTCAAAACGCCTTCGATTTCCCGACGCGCGTGCAAATGTTCTATATCGGAATTCCCCCATCCCCGCGATTGCTTGATTCTCTAAATTCAGAGAAGTTGATTGTCTCCACTGCAAGTCAATAACATTTACTCTTCTTTTTAGGCATCCTTTTGGTGTCATCACCAGCACAAATGCTTACTGAAGCTGAAGAGGTAAGATTGTTTCATTTAATTCGTCAAAAAAAAATCTACCGGCCTCATTCCATAGAACGCAAGGTTTAACTTTAAAAACTATTTAAGGAACATGCGGATTACGAAGATCAGCCTATCATCGAGGATGCTGCTGCGTCCGAACTGAGCAGAAGAGCAGATGTGAATGACCAGTCAGCAGTTTCTGGAGATTATGACTACGATGAACGACGACCCAGAGGTCTCTGGGCAGCTCTCTTCGGCTACCCGGATGAATTCGATGGCAAGGATCCTGTCAAGGCGTCTATCAAAATTCAGGAAGGCAAACGTCAAAATTCTGAACAAGCTGTCCGAGGGAGAACGATTGGAAACTTCGGAAATACTCGGGATCTCAAAAAACCCTTGGCATACATGTCCAAGACAGTTCCTAAGCATTTAACGAGTCCTTCCAAGACATACATGCCAGAGAAACCATTACCACCAACATCTCTGAGATCCCTTCTGAATACCAGCGATAATGCAACGGTGATCGACGACTTTTCCGGAAGCGTCAAGAATTTCACAAACGACACTATTCCGGACGAAATAGCAGCACGATCAAATAACATTTCAGACATTACGCAGAGCAATTCCACCACGTCAGAGGAGGTCGATGAGGCTGACTACGTATCTCAGAATTCGACAAACTTGGAAAGCTTTAATAACTCAACAGCTGACGTTGATGAATCACCTCGAGTTTCAGGTAGCACTAGTAACAAGAGGGAAGCTAACCCGTCAAGATCGACCAACGGCCCCAGTAGACAACCTTTTAATGGCCAACTTCAACCACTGCCTGCTGGCTATATCTTGTGGCATCCTGTACCACCCGGGCAAAACGGAGGTGCAGGAATTTCCCAACTGCCCCTACCATCTGATAGATCTCAATCGTTTCTCCCACCACCATCGGAAGACGACGGCCCTCCTGCAAGAAATTTTATTCCTCACCGTCCTATGTTTGTAGAGCCACCATCAAGAGATTTTAGACCTCATGGGCCCATGCCTATAACTGAATTCTCATCGCCGCCGGTGTTCGCAGTCATGCCAGACCACAGTCGCCAAGGAGAAGACGGCGGTGACGACGACAGACGCAGGAATCAAGATCGTACCAGCAACAAGGGACGAAATAAGAAGCCGGGAAAAGGTTCAAAAAATAGAAATAGATCTAAAGGTCGCCGACCTCAAGAATCTGACGAACCAGAATTTCAACCTCGACCTCCTCCTCCACCAATGATGCCAGTTCATGTGATGCTACCTCCGTTGCAACAGTCCAACGAGTTTGCTGATAACCCAGAATTTGGTCCACGATTCCCTCCTCATTTCGGTCCCAATAATGGCAACGAACGGGAGAGAGAACAATTCATTTCCAATGGCCCATTCCGTAACCGGCGCCCAGAACAACCCGGATTTCAACAACAGCAGCCAATGCGTCAGCCTGGATTCCAACAAGAGCAACCAATACGTCAGCCTGGATTCCAACAAGAGCACCAAATTCGTCAGCCTGGATTCCAACAAGAACAACGTCCTAGTTTCCAAGCAGAACAATCCATACGACAACCCCAATTCCAGCCACAACGCGACCAATCCATGCAGCCCGAGTTTTCCAGTGGTCCAAATCACCCGGAAAACTTCCATAACAGGGCACCAATGCCAGAAAGACAAAATGATGACGGCCATAGAGGCCAAAATTCTAAACGACCTTCGCCAACGCCAAGCGCTCATCCCGCTAAATTCGAAATTGACCGAGTTAAAAAGTTACAAGAGCATTTCGAGAACCGACCCAATACTGGACTACTTCCCGTTCCTCAACTTCCGCCGCTTCTTTTGTCGCCAGGCTTTTCTCCAGATCCAGCACCCCAACGACAATTTGACTTTCCAGCAGGTCCACAGCCGTTCTCATTCAGTTCCCCGCCTCCACAATTTTTGGACGCTAGCAACAATCAGAACATTAGAGGCGATCCCGAATTTGTAACGAATTCTCCTTTGCGACCTACCCAAGACCAGTCATTTGAAACCACTTCAAAACCTTTTATCCCAGATTTTCTTGGGCCCGTTCATCATATTCCTCCTTTATCTTTGCCTCCAGCTGAGCCCTTCCAACAGGATGTTGGAGATTTTATAGACGTCAGTACACCTCAGAGTCTGACAGACGAATCTGTAGACGGCCAAGCACTACTTTATACTCGCGACTTCCGAAAGCAGGCTAACGAAATTGGACTGACGACGCCAACCCCTAGACCACTACAGTTCACATCAACCACAAAACGACCTCCAGTAAAATCTGGATCAGTGTCTCAGCATGCTTCCGCGACGCATGTCCAAAGATTTCCGGCAATTCCGCATTCATCCAAACTTTCCTCCTCTCGTAGTCAACAGGAAAAGAAGAATAGTCAGCAGGATAACCAACAACCCAATACATTCTTTGACCAGCCTGCTATATGGCATCCGTTAAACAGACCCCAAGGTTCATTTACTGAAAACCAGAAACGAGGGCCTCAACGAAACACAGACAACCTCAGTTTGGCAGCCTCACAGCGCCTACCAGAAACACACCCAAATCTACCAGATTTTAAATATCACATTGGTCCGGTAGATCGCCACATTTCGACGTCAACCACGGCTACCATTGAGCAACAGAGTTTTGTGGATTCTTCAGACGAAACACTAGATCATACTTTGCGCCCTAATGAAGCAGACAGCTACGCGTCACCAGGCTTTAACACAGGGCACAAAGGGTATCCATCAAGCGTCACAGCCCCCAGCTTCATCACTCCAGCTGTAGAAGAGCAATCAACCATTTTGCAACCAACTGCTTCCCAGCGTCCTTGGTCAGTTACTCAAATTCCTGGTAAGCAGAATTTGGCAACGACTACAATGAAGCCCAAAAATTTCTTTGGCACAACGTTTCAGTCTAGTTTCGTATCAACTTCTCGCGGTTCCCCATCACCAAATGGGCCCAGTTACCACTACGAAATAAAATATCAGACTCCAAAATCACAGCAACGTGGATTTATTGGGACCACAAATAAGCCACTTTTGTCCAGTTCTACTATTCCAACAAGGACCTCTACGACTTATGATCAAGATTTAGAGTCTGCCGGCATTTCAGTGACCACTCACGCACCATTTGGAGTTGATAAAGCGCCAGAGTATGCGTCTCCAACTTTTCAACCAGCAGAAGGCCAAGGTGGAGCCTACAGACCAGGAACAAGCAGAATATTACTAGAGATGGGTCAATGGAGACACAAAAGTGACGATGAACAACAAACAGCAGATTCGCAAATGCTGGATATTCAAGCCAACCAATAACGCCATTTACTCACTTCACCTCACCATGTAAATAACCAGTTTTAAGCCAAACCACAATTTATGCTTTGACAGCTCCCGACTTGTGAACAGTGTGGCATCGCGGCTTATGCTTCATACGGCATTAGTTTCAACCAAGTTCTAAGTTGGAATCAGAATTGTGGACGTCCAATTTTTTTTTGGAATTATTTAAATGCATAGAGTTTTTCCTATTGTGAATGGTTCAAATGAACAATATCTTTTCCCCACTTTGGACTTTTAAAAGTGTGAGAGTTAAAAGTTACAGTCCTGCAAATATTAATTGTTGGAGCGGCGCAGCGCTACTTCAGACGCGTACGAGTTCGTATGCAATTGCACAGACACCTGGTATTAAAGTGTCAAAAGTTAAAGAGATATGCACTGTCATGGATCAACCACAGACACTGTTACTTAGCACCTATCAGGCGAATTTGAGACGGCAGTCAACTAGTCGAGGTCGCCGTTAAATTCAGTGACTGAATTATATAATTAAAAGTAAACGAAATTTAATTTTTAAGTTGCCACGTATCAAACTGTACTCCGAATTTAAAACAGGCAATCAACGTCATTCACTAGCCTAATGCACAACACTAGTTGGTGGATAGAAATTCCTTGTTGATATACCAAACGTCAACTAATGGAGATTTTGCAAAATTTCGTAAAATCATGTACTATGAGCACTACAGTTATTATTTTTTTTAAATAAAGTTGTAAAATTATGTTTTAACCAAAGAATAAAACCCTTATTACGTCATAAAACATCCTATACTGGAATTACAACTACTGCACTTTTTTACAATCACTTTATTGAAGTGTGTGATAAATCATAACACTCCATGTCTGTCTTATCTTTACACAGATTCAGTAATTAATCTCCAACATCAAAATTTAAAGATGAAGTTACAATTCTACGGACATTTATATTTGCATTTAGTTGTAAAAAGAAAATCTTACCTTGTCTGAAGCCTTCAAACATCTCCCAACTACGTCAGCTGTCTCCAAAGCAGATTCAATATCCATTACAGAAGAACGGTTCTATTAAGAAGGGACGAGTTAAAATACATTATGAAGTGTTGAAAAATAATTTAACCGACAAAAATCTTATTCATAATGTCAGTGAACTGTTTAAAACACATTCATTCACCTTTTCATTAACGGTGACAACATTGTGTCCTTTATGACTACCAACTAATGCACAATTAGCACAAACGACTTCCTCATCATCTGTGCAATAGAAATCTTTCACTTTGTCATGCTCCTCACAATTTTGGAGAGGATGATATCTAAAAATCAAAGAAAAACAAATAAGAAGCATGCAGCATTCAAATTGCAAGCTTAACTTCTAAATTCAACCAAAGACCACTGTTAACCAGAAAATCCCTTTTGTCCCCTCTAAAGTCGAGTCCCTATCAGTTATGCAAACGCGGGAAAACGTTCGGGAATGCTAAAAAGTGTTGCATTTTTGGTGGTGAAGTCAGGGGCACACAGGTAAAAAAGGAGCTCGTGATAACGTTTTTCTATATTTCAATCGTTGTAGCAACATCAAAAAAATGTTTTATCTTTGAGGAGTTAATATGACCAGTTGTACTGGTTAACAATTATTTTTTAACATAAAGTTATGAATTTATGACCTATTACAAACCTGACTGATAATACAGGTCTTGCTTGATGACTACGAAGAGCTACCGCTGATGAATGGACCTACAATCCAATTAAACTAGCTACAATTACAAATCCTATGTAATGGAAACGAAAAGTATCGACCGACTTACTTTTTTGAAACACTTGTGGCAAAAACAATTTTCACAGTCGAAACAATCAAAAGCCACATCCAGTCTATTGCACTCTACGCAAACATCTGAATTAGATAAAAAAAAACAGTGTCTCACAATCAAAGCTAAGCTTCACACGAGTTCGACAAGTAATTAACTGATAAATTCAATCTGAAACGTGGTAAACTTGCCACTAGGATTACAATCATTTCATGCCCAATAACAACAATTCAAAAGAGAAATTACCAGAGTCCCGCGAGACGGAAGCAGACAACATTTCCTGCTTTATAGGAACTACATCAATTTGAAAACTGAAAAAAAAACCAGTAAAATACAAGTTATAAAGTAAGGGGAAATTTGAACTGCGCTAACAATATAAGAACAAACACACAGGTATGTAATAGTGAACCATTAAGTACTCACTTTGATTTTGGTCTAGTGTCTTGATTATTAGCAGCAATTAATGAACCAAGGAGATGGTAATTAACAGGAATGTCTTTCAAACTGGATTTATCTGTAATTTGCTTCTCAAACACAACATAGAACGTAAGACTGACAGCAGTTAACAACAATTAGGCTGCCTACAGACGAACGACTGACGACAAACTACAAATTTGTAAGCAAGTCATCACAGACTAACAACTGTTAGTCGTCATCTATTTCGATGCACATAGAAACAGTTAGTTTGTCGGCTAGTGTCGTTCAGAAAATGGAACATGCTCAGTCTTTTTTGTCGTGGTTGCATTTCTGTCGTTCGTCTGATTATCCCCATTGAAATGCATTGGTTGCATTTCCACCGACAATTTTGTAGGTGACGATTGTCGTTCGTCTGTCTTCAGCCTTAGCTGGGATAAAATGTGATACCTGACAAACTGTACACCTAATTTCTTTATGCCCACGTCTGGCTCCTTTTAAACACCAAAAACATATTGTATGGCCACAGTTCAAAATCATGGGACATCGAGACTTGTTTTTGAATAAGTAATTACCACCACCTGTAGATGCATTAAGTACAAACTGTTACTTTCATTATCTAGTAATTACAAGCAAAAAATTTTCATTGTACTGTACAAAAGTAATACATTTTCAATCTCATGAAGAGCACCCTACCAAAGTAAAAAAGTTGATTAACGTTATTGTGTAGAAGATAAATATGCAAACAAATTACATAGGATTTCAATTTTAATGCAACTTGCAGTAGCAGTTACTAATGAAATGTGCTGACTCGTGTTAATCTGGTACGCAACATAAGGTTACTTGGGTTCGGATCTAGGATTTCTGGCATGTTGGAACTTATTTAAACAAGTTTATCTCTACTAGTCATAACAGTTTTCCACTACATTTCTTTCTTGAAATCGTACTCTCCATTTATAACATAGTATAAAGTGCACATCGACCTTGGAGGAAGCAACATACTGTACTAGAGAAAACGTTGGTGCTGTCTAATTAGGTGCAGATCCCCCACACACGTGTAAATAGTCATGATCACACACTCTTTATGTATGTAAAGGGCTTGAGCTTGTCCTAAACCTGCCTTGAAACGTATCTGTCCTTAAAATTCATGGCACCGAGTCTTTAATGCATACTGATGCAGTTATTGTGTTTGAGGTTATGAATACTAACGATGAGGGTAAGTATCCCAGTCTTATTTAACGTACTTCTGGTTTCAACGCATAACTTACCTTTAACAGATAATGGTGTATTACATAAAAGGCACCTATGACGATCACTTTCAATCAACGCAGTTCTAGGCATTTTGAAATATGCGAAAGAACGTGAAACAGTTAATAAAGTGGCGGCATCGTCTGCAATGTTGCCCATCCAACAGGGTCGCAAAATCCCTAACTTCTTTCCCAAATTCCGTTATTCTCACTTAAATTGTCTTTATAGGATTGTTCACGGCTTTTAATTTTACACAACTAGCGAAAGATCTCATAGTTTCTATCAAAATATTATCATCTCATAAACCTCCAACAATTAATGTTATACAGGGCTTTTTTGTGCCGGAATGAGGCGGAATGGCATTCCGGAAAATCCGAAGACTTAAATTTATTTATTAAACCCTTTTTTTGTTTTTGGCATGTTTAATTAACCCTAGATTAGTCTCACAAACTACACTCTTTTTATATTTCTTAATTTAGAGGTGAAAGGATTAGATTTTTTTTTTAACAAATCTTTCAGTACCTTCCTAAAATAGTGACTGAATCATCCCCCCCATTTCTGACCTTTGCCCTCTTTACAACCCTTGCATCACACCATGAGTAGTCATCTACAGTGATGGAAAAAAGTATTTGAATACTCAAATTTCTCACATATTTCAGAAAAATAGATTTATTACAAACATGAATTAGTTTTTGAATTTCACTAATATTAAAAATAAACATATCCTAGTAATGAAACGTTTTTAAATGTGAAATACAATTTGTATAAACAAAAAAATCAAAAAGTGGAGGGGAAAAAAGTACAGTATTTGAACACTTGTTCAAAAAGTGCATACAGTAAATAATAAATTCAATACTTTGTATTTAAACCATTTGCATCAATGACAGTTTGCAGTCTCTCTGGCATTGATTGAACAAGGGTTGTTGTCATTTCAGCCCCAATTTTTTCCCATTCTTTATGAACAACAGTCATCAATTGTTGTCTGTTAGAAAATTTGTGTTTTCTCACTTTTAAATCTAATAGGCTCCATAGGTTTTCTATTGGGTTGAGGTCTGGCGACTGGGGGAGGGGGGG
>JAAFCE010001036.1:18290471-18313103 GCA_013389805.1 Trigoniulus corallinus
GGGGGGGAAGTAACAAGCCTTCTTGGAGCATTATACAGCAACCACTCCCTAGTAATTGTTGGGTCGTCAGGGGTTCAAGAGAATAAGTAACTTCTTCCTTTGGAGTTTTACCCCTGCCCAACAGTCCTCAGGTTCCTTCACGGATGTACATGGTGTTAGTAGATTTTTTTTAACTCCTCCTTGAATTTGGTGTTGCCCCTGTAAGTATCTTCCCCTCCCTTATGTTATTCTAGGAAGTGTCCTAATTATAGCAAGGATTCCTTCACTGTATACAATTAGTGTTATAAATTCCAAATTAGTTTATTAAGGCAATGTAAGTGAAAATAATAAACGAAAATCAAAAAACTCAATCAAAGAATATAATGTAATATCGCTTTTTTCCCCACCTTAGCTAAGGTTTCTATTATAAGAGAACAATAATTACATTTACATGATCTTCCCATTAAAAGCAATATATATATGTTGTACCTATATGATGTAGTTACCAAATTAAAAAATTAATAATAATTAAAATCAATATATTTTTTAGAATAAACAAACACCAATAAACAAAGAAATGGATTTTTCTGTAGAGGAGCTAGAAAGAAACAACATTCATAATTGGAGTTTTTATTGCATGTAAATTCGGCAAAGTTTTTCTTTTTTCCTTCTCCACTTCTTCATCCTTCTGATGGTTGGATAACTTCTCCTATACATTCTTATGATAGGGACTTCTACTAGATCTAAAGGAAAAATTTTTCCCTACCTTGGCGCTTCACTGTATGGATGTGGTGTCTGGCAGCGTTGGTCGGTATCCCTGGGATACAAGATGGCTGCTTCAAGCTGATTTTACTGGTAAGTAGTTTTATTTGATTTCTTCTTCTTTTTTCTTCTTTAGTAGGTGTCCTTGTAGGCGTTGATGGAAGAATAGTGTTGTCCTTTATTCCAAAGGTTACTTAGTTCAGTTTTTTATTTGTTGTTTCTTGCAATTTTAGTGTCACACACACATGTGGTCACAATTTTGTCCGAGCGTATCCACAGTCACTAATAATCAGCTGATCGTTGCTCGGTAAGTCCTTTTTTTGTAGTATTAATTTCTTCAGAAGTTGTTAGTGTTCTTTTCTTTTCTCTTTGTTGAATTCACTGGTTATAGTTTAGTTACTATGTTGAATGTGATAAATCCATGTGTCTCCTAGCTTGTTGTTTGGAGTTCTCTTTGCAGGTGTATGGTGGGCTGAATGTGGACATAGAATATGTGCAGGTAAGGTTGCAATTTTTATTAATTGGGGGTTTAGGGGCCTATCAAATATTTGAGGGGTCTAGGGGCCTAACAAATTGTTGGGGGGGTCTAGGGGCCTAACATAATATTGCTGTATGTTTTGGATCATTGCCTCATTGAAAATAAAATGAGCCACTTAATGCCAATTTCTCTGCAAGTTGGGAAAGGTTACCTTGCAATATATTGATGTACATTCTGGCATTCATATTTCCACACCTGCTGATGCCATTCATCCCCAAAGCATCACATGGCCACCTCCATACTTTACTGTTGACTTCACGTTTTTGGCTTCTAAAGCAGTGTTTTTTGACCTCCAATCCCATCACCTGCCATCACTACCAAACGAATTAAACTTCATCTCACCACTGAAAATTACTTTGTTCCAAAAATCATCTGGATATTTGATATACTCTTCAGGAAATTTCGGTCTTTTTAATCTGTTTGCTTCACTAATAAATGGCTTTTTTCTTGGTGCTCTTCCTCTTAGGCCTGCATTGTGTAAATAATTTCTGACAGATTTGGAGTCACTGCTACTTCAGAAGTTGATGCCAGGTCTTCAGCTAACTTATCACTTGCCACAAATGGATTTTTTCTCACTTCATTCCTAATAAATCACACATCATGTTCTTTCAACACTTTTGTCTGGCCACTTCTTGGCTTGTTTTGGGTTGTTGCAATACCCTCATACTTTTAACAATATAATGAATTGTAGAAACATTTACTTTTAATTGTAACTAGCCCCTTGCTTTTTCAGTATAATGATACTGTTTCTGACTGCACTAGACAAATCCGTTTTTTGGGAGCCATAATAAAATAAATGCACTTTAATACTTACAAATTGCAAACTAATGAATACAGTACTATTGAAGAATTGGTGGACTGTGTACTCTTCAACTACATTTTTAAAAAGGTTTTTGGTCATTATACTATGTTATGCAGCAGTGTTCAAATACTTTTTTCCCCTCCACTTTTTCATTTTTTTTGTTTATATAAATTTTCTTTCACATTAGAAACAAAGTCACTACCAGGATATGCTTATTTATAATATTACTAAAATTCAGTAACTATTTCATGTTTGTAATAAATCTATTTTTTGAAATATTTGAAAAAATGTGAGTGTTCAAATACTGTAGAATAATGTTTTGTAACTATGTGACTTTTTCCATTGGAGTTGCCATCAGCAATCTACACATTTAGTAAAGACAGACATTTTATTTGGAGTGATCACAGTTGATAATTTAACTATTCAAGTTTCATAGCTGCAATATGTATGCATTTGTCTTAGCTGCAGTATGCATTTTTATAGTTTTACAACTGAGACCATAATGCAACCATGGATAAAAACCACATTTGACTATTGCAACTTTGTCCCAACCACTCAAACAAATGTTCTTTGAAATTTTGGATGAAAGAATTATTGTAAAGCCATCTGCATCTCCACAGCCAGGAAAAATAAAAAATTTTGCATTCTGTCCTTCTAAACTACACAGAATGACTAAGTTTTACTGCCATGTGTGTTCAAAAGCAATTTGTGGTGAGTGCAGAGGAAGGATTTTTTTTTCAATGTGAAAAACATGAATAGTGCGAATATTTTTTGCTATTATCGTTTTAAATGTTTGCAGAATATTAAAACATTTTTCTAAATTTTTATATCTATTATCCTTTCTTTTTATCCAAAACAAACTTCTGTAGTCACACAGACTAATGCTTAGTAACTATGTCATTCGTAGGGTACCATAGTAATCTAAGGTTAAATAGGGTCTAAACTATATTAGAGCAGTGAAAAAAATGGGGGGGGCGGTAAAGATGGACATGAAGAAGCCAGATTATTTAGCTTTCAATTGGAAAGAACAGGAAAATAATGGTGACGTGCTCTATGGGGCGAGCTGGTGACAAAGATGCAAGAGGTGAAGTATATACACTTAGAATAATTATTCCAGAGCAGTGGGGAGATGGACTCAGATAAAGTTGAAAGGGAATATTTATAGAGTAGTGGTTAGGCCGGCTATGCTATATGGATCAGTGTTGGGAAGTGATGAAGAACCATGACAATAGAATGCAAGTAGCCAAGATGCGAATGCTGCCATACATGAGTGGGCTGCCGAGAGCTGATAGAATTAAGAATGAGTATATTAGAGGTAGCCTGAGGTGGGGGACATGGCGGAAAAAAATGAGGGAGAGTAGATTGAGGTGGTACGCGCATGTAATGAGAAGAGCTGAGGAGGAACTCCTTAGGTCAATTATTTATTTATTTAATTATTTGACATACAAAGTACATCCGAATGAGGTACAGAGAAAACATACAGTAGGAGACATCATGACACTGACAACAAGTGCGTGAAAAGCACGCGCTCAAAGTGCTGGCACGTCGCCACACATTTAAAATTTGCAGTCAAAAATCCGGGAACGCCTTAGGTGGAAGGCCTGAGACAAAAAGATATCTTGAGGAGAGCCTAACATCCACGAATGGCAGGGATTGAAAGGATTCCGTAGCGCCCACGCTAGCTCCAGCAAGCTGCAAAACAGCAGAAAAGGCCTCAGGAGCAGGATCCCAGCATTACGACAAAGAGGCGGGAGATGAAATCCACGCGGAATACAAAATAGGCACGCAACACATATGCTGCACAAAATGGGGCGAGGCGTGTAGCCGGAAGGCCCACAGGCAACGGAGAGGAGTAGGCTACAAGAGAATGCACTTTAGCCCGGAAAATTAATACCAAGTTACTATGAGGGACCACCAACCTAAGGCGGCAACAAATGTAGGACAGGGAAGTGATTTTGGCCACTAAGAAATGGGAGGAATGCAGGTTGTTGAAGCACACGGGGTAGCGGGCGACCAAAGCAGACTTAATTGTGCATAAAGATATGGTAGTGTGGGGTGGACGGATACCTGGTGGAAGATAGGAGTTAGCAGAGGGCTAGACCCGACCCTGCCACAGGCGGAATAAGGGTATGATGATGAAGAAGTTTCGTAATTTCAAAGTGAATGTCTCGCGATGTAATGGCTCTCTCAAACAGAATGTCTGTGTATGCAGTGTTGCATGGCGTTCTGTTATGGAGCCTCAACACCACAAGACATTAACTTTGTATTTTTTAAACTTATTATATTAATAAGAACATACAGTATAGTAATAATGAAAATAAACTTCTCTAAGATACCTATTTTTTAAACTTATTATATTAATAAGAACATGAATGAAAATAAACTTCTCTAACATACCTTTCTTTGCTCTTCATTTGAAACGAAAATAATGGCTCTATTTCTTGTTGCCTTGTTGATAACAACCAAAAATTCACTTCTTTCTGGGAGCCATTTTCCAAAGCACTGACATATGCGTGGTCTTGGTTAGGGGAAACCCTTTTTCAACTGTAAAAATAAGGTACACGATATGAATCGATAATTAAATGCCGATCTCACCACCACAGCGGTTGTAACAGAACAAATAAGTCCAAGTGCTCCTAATGGTGTTTCGCCCCACTGCAGTACATTTATCTAGCATTCAAAAGAACCCCGATACAACAGTTTTGCGGGGTAAAATTGTTGCATTGTGGTTATTCGTCTAACGAATATTGTTATATTATTATGTTTACAATTATTAAAAGCCATCCTGTTGTGTGATGTACAGTAGGTAAACACTTGTGGTTGATATTGTAATTCGTACAAGCTGACCAATTGCTGCACTTCATCACGCCCAATTGCGTTGCCATCAGCTGGGGCACCGATTTAACAATTATACCCCAGACCCTGCCTTAGGCGGGAAAATGGATTGGAAATACGACTGATTATGATATCAAGCACCCATATCCTTACAAATTCGGATGGGAGGGGGTCAGTGCCTCTACAGTGGTTGTTGTTTGTTGGAGTTTAAGGTCCCGTCAACTACAAGGTCATTAGAGACCCGTCCACTGCATAGTTCCAATGCACATACTGCACAGACACTACACTAATGCGACGATTATTGGGTATTAGCAGTACCCAGCTTTCCCGAGCGATCACCCATGTCAGTACTAACTGGGCTTGCGTTGCTTAACTTCAGTGATCAGACGAGAACTGGTGTGTCCAACGCAACTCGCCGCTCCCGCCTCTACAGTGGTAACTGCTTGGTAACAATATACTGTACATAAAAACAAGCGTGGTATAACTATTTTAGCAGAAAAAACATTACAACTAGTTTTACTTATATTACTTATATAACTTTTATTAACATAAAACCAACATCGAGGAAATGTATATGCTTGTGCTATTCATGAATGCTGATGTTGCAATTCTTGAAATGCAAATTAGAAAAAAATTAAAAGTGAAATTTATAATAATGGAAATGATGATAAATTCAACGAGATCTGTAAGTACTGCAGGTTGATCCTACTGTAATTCCAATATGCACATCAAATTTTACCTGTCCTTTCTCCCATTAAGTCGCAATCGAATTAACATTTTACAGACCATTCACAGCATTTTGGATGACGTAATCATTGTGTACGAATAGAAAAAGTCAACTTTTTAATTCAGTTCACTTTCTTTAAAATTGGCATTACCTGCTATGAGGTACATCAATAAAAAATGAATCAAATTAACGTAAAAATTTTAAACTAAACCGACGACAATTTTTCTCGATCCTCCATCAATTCGCTGTATTTTTTCTGTAAGCTTCTCTCTCTCTCCATTTGACGATTAACATCATCCGTAAGAGACTTAAAAATGAAATATCATTTAATTACATATCAAAACTATTGTAAAATGAATGACAGGGCTTCTTACTTCTAGCCTTTTCGGAATGGCAATGGTTTCATGGTCTTTCAAGGAGACAAACGTTTGAAGTTCCAGTTGTGTTTGCTCAGTTTGCTCACACATGTCTTTAATTTGTTTAATTAAACCTTGAGCCCGTTGCTAAAGGTAAAAGAAATAAATAACCACAGAAATTGTAACAACAATATATTTATAGCAAAGTAAGATACTAATAATGATTACAAATCCAACACCTGATAACCACCAGTCAAGATTCTGAGTTTCTTCTCTAGTTTTGCAGCACGTTTTGCTTCCTTCATCATGTGAATACGATTTTGCTGAAAAAAAAAAAACACATCATATAAATTTTAATTTTCCATGATACAAACGAAGCCAAAGGAAACGTAACGTAATAGTCTTACTTCCAGTCGTTTTTCAAGCGACTCTATTCTATCCTTTTTGCTTGCCAAATTGGCCCGAGTGTATCTGTTTTGCGATGGTAAGAAAAGTACTTGTGCCAAACATTCATCCCACACTTGACAGTAGGCCTCAAGAGATAGTTCACCGTGATTCATTCCATGTCGAACAATCTCCATTTCCAATTTCAACAGCTCTTTAGCCTAATACGTCAAAAACTTAAAATGTTAAGACAGTAAAACACTTCGTTTAAATGTTAGTCAGTCATTAGGCATTACATGATGCAACTCTTCATCCCTGAATTTTTCATATGGATGTTGTTCTAAATACGCTAGGTGATGCGCCTGATTGAGAGCTGATGATGAGTTTGGTTTATTCTTCTTTATTCCTGCCTGAAAGCCAGCTTGAGCCATAGTGGGATCATACACAGCATCATGATGCAGCATAACTAACATTTCTCTTTTAATAGCTTCCTCAGCCTGCATATTTCAATCAAGTGAAACATCCAAAGCATTTATCAGTAATTCACAGCAATAAAATTAAATGGAATATTCTTCCAGGGATAACGTTACCTTCTGCAGGTCTGTGAGTGGTGGATCAGAATTCAATGGTCTTAAAATTGACATATTTACTTCTACAGGTCGTGGCAATTCTCGTTGCACAGCCTGAGATTTCCTTTGAAACTCCAATTGCTCTAAAGTCAACATAAAGCAGTTCGATGTAATAAATTATTTAAATTTCTTTGCGATTAAGAGTGAAACTACTAAATAAAGTACTTTGCATTTTAATTTCTTCTTCTTTTTGGACATCCAAATCTGATGCATCAGGAGTTAGATTGTCGTCGTCTTTTACACTTCCATTGGCTGCAAGTTGTTCATCTTCCGGAATTACAATCTCATAGTCATTTTTCGGAGTAGGTAAAGTGGCTAGACCCTTTTTCAACTGTTCTTTCAACTCTTGTTGTAACTGTTTGCTGTTCAAGGTTTCGTCAAAATTTAACCCCTCTTCCGGATTGATATTTAACTTGTCCCGTAAAGGCGTTGGTCCTGGTGTCTGAGTTACACTGCTAGGTGTTCCTAAAACAGCAATTGCTCCAGAGCGTGGAGTTAGTGATGTAGCTCGTCCTGGAGTGAGATCTAGTTAATAATAGGTCAATTAGTAAATCAATAATCAAAAATATCAATATGCATAGAATGTTTTCTATAATTACTCACTGTCATTATTGGCCCGTGGAGTTCTGAATGGCGTATTAAAAGCTGTATTTGGAGTTTGAACCACTTGGGTTTTTGGTGTAACTCCATGAAAATCCATTTCATGAAGAGGTGTGTTTAGCCCTCCTTTTAGTGGAGTATCCACATGAGTTAAAGCCATTAGATTTTGGGCCTCCTGAAGAATTTTGTCTTTGCCTGCCTCAACCCTCGGAGTTCGAAGATTTGCAGAATTTGGAGCAACAGAATAATCGGAAAGCAATGCATCTGACGCCTGGTTTCCACCTTCCTCAGCTGCCTCTCTGGCAGCCTCACTCGCTTTGCCTAACTTCACAACCTATTATTTTAGATTAAATTAGCCATATATAATTATGGCATACATGTAATGAAAAATATTTAAGCTAATATAAAGTATAACCTGTTCCAGTTCTTGATCTGATATCTGTGGTTCAGGTAACACTAATTTGCTACGTTTCCTTACTGGTTCTGCATTTCCTTGGATTAGTGCCATAGGAATATCATTTTCTTTACGTTTTTTGAGTTTCTGTTTATCTTTCTTACGTTCTCGCTAAAATATCATTCAACATTAATGTAAAAAATGTATTCCAATATCATAAGACAAATAACGAGTGAATTATGTAACCTCTTCCTTCTCGCTCCTTAGTTCTCCATCTAAAACCTGTTGGCGTAAGCGTCTAAAATCTGGAGCCAGAGGATCATAGGTTTCTTCAGAAGTATCATAAAACCCTGGTGCTGGTTTCTTTTCAAATGGAATTTCTGCATTGTAATCTACTGCCCGCTTCTTCTTTCTACGTAAATATTTCATCTATAGTCAAAATTATTATTTTTACTTAGAAAAATATAAAAAATATTCAGAAAAGAAACAACTTACCTCCTCATAGTAAGTTCTATTCCAGCAGCCCTTAGCTCACGTCGTTTCTGTAATGCTGCAAGTCTTCTAGCTTCTTCGAGTTGCTTCTCTCTAGCTTTTCTTTTGGCTTTTTTGCCTTGAGTATTAGCTAATCGAGCTCGAGCTTCAGAGAGCATTTCAAGTTCTGGAAAAAGTTAACCTGATATGTAACAATCACGACTCATGATATTAGTCGAAACGGTAACTAGTTATGTAAACACCATCTTCATCCATGTCTTTAGGATCGGGTCGTGCGGGTTTCGTCTCCGGGTTGGGGTCAATTTCTCCGGGCCTCAATTTACGCGGATCATCTCCAACTTCTTCGCCCTCTTCTTTCTTTTGAGCTTGATCGCTATATATATATATACATGCATGAAGACACTCCATAAACGATGACTTTAAGAAAATACAGAAATCAAATCCTACAGAAGATATTCGTAGTGCTCCAAACATTGCGCTGCAGTTCGTCCAATTATAGGTGCGATTGTTCGCCATTGAGTAGGCATTAACTTTGCAAGATGGAGTAACTTTTCTTCTTCTTCTCTGGTCCATTCTGTCTTCTTAATGCTTGGATCTAACCATTCGTACCTAAACGACCAATTATGTTAGATCTGCCTTGTGCCTATAATTATAGCCACTCTGAAGGGTTATAATTACCATCTAGCTTTACACTGTTTTGCTGATTTTCTATGTAATAAAGATGCTATTCGAGACCACTGATTTTTTCCATATTTCATAACAGCCGCTTTTAATATTTCATCCTGAATTAATTATAAAATTTGTGAAAACAATTTAACACCATGACAAAAAGATGTATTCAATGACAAACAAGTTTTTTTTTTTAGCAGTTTAGCTGTCCTACCTCGGTGTTCCTCCAAACACCACCCTTTATCATAATACGTGGCATTTTTGGTTATATGTGGTAACTCCTACTGTGAATAACAAAAAAAGCTCCGATGTCCGAATATATTAACAAAGAAGTTGAAATAAATTTAACATAAAGCACAGCAATTTAAACATCTTCCACTATCCAGTTCTACGACGAAACACACGTTGATGCTCAGCGTCCTCTGGTGAGCGACGGCTGCATTTAAAAAACAACCGTTAATACTTCCGACGCTCGAAGCATCGGGTGTTTTCATCGGTGTATAGTTAGGCCTCGTTCACATGGCGATGTTTTCCCCGTATACGGCATTTTAACGCATACAGCAGTGACAATTAGGCGCGGTGCACACATGCGATTTTTACTTGCGCGACCTCGCAATTGCGGCATGAGATACATTAGTTGCAATGGGGGAGTGCGCACATACCTGAGGCGCCGCCGCGGCTCCGAAAAGCGGAGTTGCGTCTGGAAGTGCCCGCAGTTCCCTACGAAACAGCCGCGGCGCCGCGCTCGCACATTCGGTCACGTAGTACCTCGTGGTCATTGAGCGATGCACACGTCCGCGCGGTGGTCTTCGCGCAATTCCTTAGTTTTGACATTTGGTGGAAGGCGAAAAGGGCACGGCACGCCTTCTGGACAGTTGCCAAATGTGTGCTGGCGACATTTCCCCACATGTGTGCACTGAATTACTGCGGCGCCGCTGCGGTGTCCCTGCGGCACCCGGGCATGCAAAAATCGTTGTGAACAATTAAATTGTTGTGAACCAGGTTTCTGGATCATGCAACCAGAAATTTGGCAGTTTGAAAACAATCCTGCATGCTGCATGGCATTCAAATTCCCTTCTTCCTCCATAGTGGTTGGGAACACTGGGTCTAAGAACTGGCACTCACCTTGTATGGTGATTGTATTTTAACCTTATTATGTAATGATAACCTTACCATGAGGTGTCTTCTACTCTTAAAAAAATTGAAAACAACTGTTGTCCCAGAAAAATGACGTTCAGGCAAAGTTGTCCAGAAAAATTACGTCCAGGTCACCAATTTGTAGACAAGGTTGTATTTAATACATCTGTTGTAATTTATGCGTGTTCAGTATAATTTTTGAGTGACGTAAAACTGAGCATACTTCATGCATACCGTCTTAGTAAATAGCAGCAGTAATTTATCTGACAGCAGTAGCGAAACATAGGGTCATTTAGTGCTGAATATAAATGGGTGCGGACTATAAATGAAACCCAGGGTTCTCAATGAAAACTGCTCTTCATTTTCTGAACATTTTATTACACTTAGCAACACGATTTTACACAGTACGTTCTTATTTATATGATAATGCAATATAAAATCTTTCACATTTCAATTTCATCGTCAGGGCAATCTGACATTTCATGTTCAAATTCATTTGATCCCATTACCCCTACAAGTTGCGCCACTGGCTACAGTAGGAATTTGAAAGTGCGGACTATATTTGAAACATACACATCGCTAATGCGGACTATAGACGGGTGCAGACTTTACGTGAGATTTTACAGTATATACTTTTTGCGCTCCATTAAATACTTTAAAAGTTAAGAATCAAGAATTCACCACATTCATTCACTTTAGTGTTAGAGCTTGCCAGCAGTACGCAACTAGGATACGGTGAAAATTTATCATCTCACCCTGCGGGTCCCCCCACACCTTTATGTCCCTCTGCACCACCTGCTCCCAAGTCCGTTTTGGTCATCCTCTACCTCTGGCGCCCACCCCCAATTACCTTCAGTCCCACAATGGACCTAATAAACTCCTCCTCTCCCCATCACATGCCCATACCACCTCAACCTACTCTCATCTTTTCAGCAATGTCTCCCACCCCCAACCTACCTCTAGCGTAATCATTTTAATTGTCGGATCTTGGCACACCACATGTAGCGCAGCATTCGCATCTCAGCCACTTACATTTACTTTTCATGGTTCTTCCTAACTGCCCAACACAGCCATACGGCATAGCAGGCCTAACAACGGTTCTGTATACCTTGCCCTTCAACTTTATTGGGATCAGGCGGTCGCACAGGAATCCATTTGCCCTCCTGCATTGATTCTATGAGTCACGTCAGAATTATTTCGTATAACGATCCTAAGAATCATTTTTTTTGTTTTGAGTCCAAATGTAGTGACTGTTCATTAGCATCCCCCCTCACATCGACACTATTCTCTCAGAAGGCAAAGTGCAGTTAATTTGTTTTATTTTTTAAATTATACTGTATTTTGTATTAATCAATTTTATATGAAAATGTTTGGATAGTAGAACGTGTAACAACGCTTAGTTACAATTTGCCTTGCAACTTAGTAGTTAGGCCCATCGGTTGTTTTTGCTGCATAACTTGAGCAGTTTCTCTGCATGGTGTGCATCTTTCTTGCGTTGCCATGGTGACGGGGCTGCTGGCAGAGATTGCAGCTCGCAGCATTTATTTTTGAAATTTTAAAAAAGAAACGAAAAAGAGTACTTCGCATTTGTGGTGTTTCTGTATCAAAAGTGATTATTATTAACTTGGTTATTGTCACTAAAGTAGTTATAGTTAAATATTAGTTATTGACACTAATTAACCTGAAATTTCTCAAATATCAGTTAACCAGATATACCCGAGGAAGATGCGAATCTTTGAGGGATACAAAAGAACGCGCGAGGAATTTTGTTAATAGAGCCATAATTCAATGGGGGGGTCTAGTCCCTATTTCTGCTGACTTTTGTCTGCGGTCAGTGTCAGGGCACCATCAAGGTTCCATTTTGTTTCTCGACTTCCTGGTGATGTGAGGAGGCGGTACTTCCCAGTTAAATGCTATTCTGCATGGAATGAACTTCCGTTCATAATCAGGTCCCGTGTCTTCCAGTGCGCCCTTTTCAAATGTCGCAATCGGTGTACCCATTTTCAGCGCTGCCTGTTCAAATTTCTGCTTTCCCAAATTGTTTAGTTGTGCTTGTTTGTGTGATTACTGTACTATGTACGTTTAAATAAACAATAATAATGCACAAATGAATGCGCAATGAATTATGCACAAGTCTACTACACAATTACAAATAAAATTAGTTTATTTTATATTAGAGAAAAACAACAGTTCAGAAAGTATCGAGGGACTCATTAATTGCAAATAGAAGAAAATGTATGTATTTATAACTCAGTGCTACAAAGGCTTTTATATGTAAGGTGATAAGTAACAGCATTTCCCTCACCACACGGGGAGGAATCACTTACAGTTGAAGGTGCACTTTAATTCTTCAATATGAACTCTGCCAAATAGAACGATAAAGAAAAGAAAAATGTAAAACCAAACTAACAATTTACATTGCTACTAAATTCCTTATTTATCAGTAGTAATTTGCCGCTAATTATTATCATAATACTCAAACGGTAATTCTCACTCATCATGAGATACCAGGTTATTGACTGGGGTAACTCAGAAACAAAGCACTCCATGAACATTGTAATAAACATTGTTAACTGATTACTATAAAATACCATTATGCAGCGTGTTACTGTATAATGTCAGCAGTGTTGAATAATTAATGTTCCCAATGTATAAACCCGATACTGCAATGATTTAGTACTGGTAGTAACACAAATTAGCAGTAATAGGTTAGGGTGCCACAAACAACATAGAGCAAGTAGAGATAGAATTTTCAAACCCAGTTTAAAAAGCCATGTTAGCAACTCAAAATCTTACCAAATCTGAACGTTCACCAAACTCCTCAACCTCCACAAACGTTACTCGCCTTATAGAGGTCCTAAAATGGCAAAGACAAAACTGTGTAATATCAATCTTGCAACTTTCATTGGTCTAAAGATTTACTACTCAATCAGCAAAATTTTGCAGCCATAATTTTAATCACAATATTCAAACGGTAATTATCCTTCATCATTAGAAACCATTTTCAAACCCAGTTTAAAAAGCTACGTTAATAACTCAAAATCTTACCATTATTAAGGCATATGAAGGATAACCAATTCTTCAACCTCCACAAACGTTAACCCTAAATAGAGCTAAAAATGACAGACCAAACAATTTAACATCTTTCAGTTTACATTTCATCAGCAATTTACTACGGAATCGGCAGAAGTCTCACCTAAAAAAGTTCCAACTTTTATTACAAGGGTCCGACGAACGGTGCAAATTATGAGCAGTTACAATCTTCTAGCTGTAAGAAGTAAGAACATTCAGAAAGGTGACGACATTGAAATTCAGTGCAACTGAACACTACTTACTACTGTCATGTTGCTGGAACAATGATCCATCATCAACCACGGCAGAAACTTTCCCAACGCAACTAATAAAATTAAATCGATATCAAATAATGGATTCTAACCGTAACATACAATCACAAATTCAATGCTTTATATTCCCACCCCCAACATCCCATAGAAGTTCACTGTAATGAATTTCTAGAAGTGAAAAATTCTTCAACGCTTTCGAAATATTCCTCCATTAATGCAAGTACAAGTTCGACGGTAATCAAGTGCACCGAAACAACACTTCTCAAAAACACGAAATCGAAAGTGAATAGTCGTCACAATCATGTTAAATAGTAAAAACCTAATCTAAACGCATCGCAAGTGCAAATATATGATTAAGAAGGAGAAATCGCTTAATTTTCTAATTGCTAACAACGTCTCACGATGAAAGTCAAAACACCGACATAAAATTCCCCCACTCCCTTCATGAACCCGCATAACAGTATGTTCAACCAACAGAGGAAGTTAAAAGATTGAGAATGTCAATCTATTCCACACGAAATGTCAGTTAGGCAAGCCTTTTAATTATTAAGACATACCATTGGGGCAAAGCAAGTCAGGCAACGCCTGTTCAACCCAATACTCTTCTTACTAGCGATATTTAAGTTCGTTGTAGATAAGAAATTCAAAATAACCGCGTTTTCGAAATTATCAATAAGCTTGCAGAAAAATATCCAAGTTCCCAATCCCCACTCCTGAGCAACCCGCTAACGTCAAGCTCCACATCCTGATAACGGCTACTAACATTATCTCTATTACGGTAAAAAATCGAAACCCTGCAAACAGCATTAAAATCCCCACTCCAAGACTTCATCAAAACCCCAGATCCAAATCAAAACAATGATGATGACAGTCAATGTTATCCGCAGTTTTCACATTTTTTGCACCACGCAATTCACTGAACTCATCGATTTTTAGATCCCTAGCATAACTTTTGCAAAGATAGCATGATGATATGAGATAGAAGGTTTTGATGCATAGTGTAGTTAATGTAGTATATTTTGCTAAAACCAAACAAGACGAATTAGACGTCAAAAGCTTTTCATTCCCAAACAATTTATCGCCCAAAATCACATGTTCCCGGAAAGAAAGCAAAGAATCATCCTTTCACAAAAATTATCCAAACAAATTACATTTACAATTATCTACATACAGTCGCAATCTTACCTGTTCAAGAAACGTTCCACTGAGGTTTTCAGTTGAATTTTGGATAAGTTTATGAGTCAGTCATTTAAATGAGGTCGTGGTACACACACACACTGTTTAGCACTGGAAACTCTGACAATCAAAGCTGCAACGAATCTGGTTCACTTTACGAAATAACTACATCACATTATAGAATAGGTCACAGGAAAAAAAAAAGGTGAAAAAACAGGTTCTCGTTTGAAATTCATGGGCCCCCCCGTCAAGTAATTCCCTGTACCCATGCTACTAATCCAACAACGCAGATAATGTCTCAAACAAATAGTTAACTAGAAGAGAACCAATTTGGTAAAGGCATTGCCCCAAACGATCCCACAAGCTCCCGGATAAGTTAACAATCTTATGATCAATACTTACTATCATTATTAACAATCATAAACGCTTAACTGTTAAAAATAACTAAAAGAGGGTTTGTAGCATTTCCCCCTTCCCTGGGAACATCAACAAATATGTATTCAACTTAATTAAAACGAGACGTTGTAATTTTATTATTGATTAACGCAAAGCTTACATATTTCCACTAGATAATAAACATAGGAATGTTTGTCTATCATAATGACTGGGGAAACAAAGTATATTTTAGTAATGGGAAATGACATTATATTCCAGGGTAATGGACAAAAGAGATTATAGCAGAAATGACAATTGAAGTTACACCTGTGACGAACAAGCATTCATTTTATCTAAATAACAGTCTCTTCCCCTCAATACTTTACCTCTGTGCTAAATGCCAACGTGTAAGATGGGAAACGTGTTCCCATTTTAGAAAAAAAAAATCGAGTGGCATATATATGTATAATAATATCGACGTTTACGATTAACGTGAAAATACAATTAAAAAAACTCCTTCAAAAATTATCGCCATCCACACGACGTCTTCATATCAATTAAATGCCAATTTTGAAATTTCGCTTTGTCAAAGTAACCTTCCCATATTCTTTTTTCAAAATAAATCTATACTAAGACGTCAAAATACTTTAAAACGCACAAAGATATTGCTACAAAGAGCACAAATGCTCTTAAATTCAGCGATTCATTTCAGAGAAGGGGATGGAGGAGAAAACGTCATACAGCAAGCTAAAAGACCAATTAATTTGCCAACTGTCTCTGGTCTCAAAGTTCACAGAAAATTTCAGCAAAAGCATCCTTCTCTCTCAGTCGCCGGAACCACACATCATTGTTGTGGCAGTCACAACAGTCGAACACAGAACCTTCCTTAGAATCTCCTCCTCTTCGCTTCAGCATAGTCATCCCTGTGATCACGACGGTCCATCATGTCCCTGCGGACCATTCCCCCAGCACCACCTCCGCCGCCACGAATGTCGCCCATGGGCCCACCCATTTGGGGGCCTCCGCCACCCATCGGACCCATACCACGATTCATGTGGCTTGCCGGCCCTGGACCCATCATGCCAGCTGCAGATGCTGATGGCTGCTCGAAGCGACTCTGGCGCTGTAAAAGCACCGAAGTGGCAGGAAAATACCATTTGTGTTGCACAGGGAAATTACGGATAATGACAGATTACGGCACGAAAATGGAATTTTCGAATTCACAAACGACGATGAAATCATCCAAAAAAAAAGCACATGGAAGGGAAAAGAAAAATTATGATCACGAGTTAGTGTCATTTTCACACACAAAAAAAGGTGCATAACGTGTAAAGAAATGATAAATACGGTTTCAATGATGGAATAATCCCCTGGTTAGTGCTCAATGGCCAGTCACCTTCAAAATGCCACCTTCAAATCCCAATCGCCTTAACACAACCACCGCATTTAAAGCACAACTTCATTCAATCTTGCCGCCCTTACGCACGTCACAAATTAAATGTTTCAAGTACGGTATTTCGAAATCAACGTAACACACCCAATCGATTCAAAGACGCAGGAAGCTCAACACATACCCAGAACAATTCAGTCACTGACCATACACGGCTCGTTCATTTCTTGCGTCAGGAGCGATTGAATACAGAGCTACCAAGCAACGTCCTAGAAAAACCTTTTTAGTACACAAGAGTATCTAACCATATCAATATTACAGTTTCAAGTCAAACGCATGCAGATTCCATTAATGACCTTTATTCCCCTGCTCCTAGATGTAACAACAGCCCTCCTCCATTCAGTTCGCGCTGGGAAAACAATTTGTTTAAATGTTTGAAAACATTACCAGTACATTTTTTTTCCAGTAAAATATCGTTCCTTAGCGAGGTCTTACTAATCACAGAATAGCTCAACATATAACAATCTTCCAAATCCCACTAGAGCAACTACAGTCGACTCTCGATATAACGAATCTCAATATAAGGAACTCAATATAACGAAAAGGGCAGCTGGTCCCGGCCAAAATGTCTATACCTCCCATGTATTATCTGCTTGATATAACGAACGCAAGATATAACGAAACCCTCGGCATAAAGAACGGTTTGGCTGGTCCCTTCATTATCCCACAGTGCTAAATGGCTCTCTTTATAACTAACTGCTATTGGATGTCATAGGTCAGAGACAAGGAATATCCTTTTGTGCCACTGGAAAAAAATTTTGCAAGCAAATTTAGGTAAAAATCACTAGAAGTCATAGAAACCCACGAAAACTGCCTGGGACCAAAAACAATGTGTAAAACAAGGCTCCTTGGCAGAGCTGGCGCGAGCTTTTGCAGAAACGGGTTCAAAAGTAAATATTTTGCGGGGCCTTTTGTAAGAAAATACATTTTACATTTTGTAAAGGCGAGACCGGGTTCTGGCGAAAGTGATGAACCAGGTTCACACCTGGGCGACTTATTGCATTCAACACGCCAGTTAAGGAACGCAACCCCAGTTAGTACTGACATGGGTGACTATGTTCGTTGATGTTTTATGGCCCTTCAACAAGAAGGTCATTAGAGCTCCGTCCATAGCATAGTTCTTATACAGGGACTGCACAGACACTACACTAATGCGACGGCTTTTGGGTATTACCAGTACCAAGTTTTCCCAAGCAGCCACCCATGTCAGTACTAGCTGAGGTTGCGCTGTTTTGCCCAACTGGCGTTTCCAACGCAATTCGCCTCTCCCGACATGGGTGGCCACTTGGGAAGACTGGGTACTGCTAATACCCAAAAGTCGTCGCATTAGTGTGGAGTCTGTGCAGTCGCTGCATTAGAACTATAAAATGGACGGGACTCTAATGACCTTTTAGTTGAAGGGCCCTAAAACACTAACAATAAACGAAACCGTGGGCGGGTTCGACAAACACGCTGAACCCGCTTCGCGCCAGCTCTGCCTCGTGGTATAACGAACACTCGATGTAACGACGAATTTTTCATCCCCGTCGGGTTCGTTATAACAAGAGTCGACTGTATTAACATTAAGACCATAGAAATATACCAGGAAAAAAAAAAAAAATCACCAGGGAGGATATTTTGTCAGTTTTTGCTGCTAAACGATCTGAACTACCTAGTCTAAAACTCCAAAAAGATATTAAACTGTTTTTAAACATACTACTGTAGTTGAAAATGTGGGCTTCAATCATCAGTATGCAGCAGGAAAGGTTTAGACCACAAAAACGACATCAGACCCCTTCATAAATTTTGGTATCACTGCTCCAAGTCACTGGAATTGAATCGTACCATAGCCACATTATCCACGTTGACTGACGTGCAAGTAGCACTGAACCATAGTAACTTGTGAAGCCACTAAATCATAACTAATGCACAAAGTAGTCACTAGGACTCGACAAAAGAACGATTTTTATAATTCAATTAACCACTCAAAACCAGATTCGCAGAACGACTGTGCCCAAAGGTGACTGCCAATGTCATTTGAACCAAGGGATCATCCGAGCATCAAAACCCACAAAATATAAACCAAAATTAACTATCATAAGACGCTTAAGAACTGTCTCCAACTGCTGTAAATATCACACTGCAAGAGGATTGCATTCTCAACTTACCTCAATACCCTTCATATATTAAGCAAAAATTTTACTGCTTTTACTTAATGCATACAAACACCCTAAATAGAATTACCGCGCAAATGACTCTGCAGGGAGGAAAATATTCCTATAATAAACCCATTAATAGAAAAACGAATAGTTAACATGTATTAAACGCCAACTGAAGAGCGCCACACCATTTTTAATGAATCCTCCAATCCCTTATTAGGTAGATTGATATTACACGAAAGATACCCCAATGGATGGCACATGATGGTATCCTATGTCAAGCACACTTAAATTCAAATCCACCGTCAAATAGCAGCTTGCAAGAAATTTCAAATGCAGCTTTTACCTGTTAGACTATAAACTAATGTTATAGAGGTAGCAACTTCGTTAAACAATATTAGTACACCTCTAATGCCACAATACATTTACCCCACCCCAGGTTACAATCAACCATCTCGCATATATTCATAAACACCATTACAGGCTATCGTCATATTTTAACATTTGCATACTAATATACCGATAAAATTAATTCTGCAATAAGACGCAAGCCTATATTGGAATACTTTGTGTATTAAGACATACGTTATGTGGAACGCAGCACGAAGCCATAGAATTTAGACTATTGCAGAAAAATTTCTTCCGCCGCAACCTACAATATTTTTATAGCAATATTTCGGAAATTGCTCGAATTTGAATGCTCTCTACTAGACGTTTAACCTGTGCTTATTGTAAAGAGGTGCCAGTACTTTTGGGAAATAAAGAAGCTCATCAATTATGACCACACATTGTCAAACAAATGGGCGCACAACACGTATGATTGAGTCATTTTGGAAATCGGAGAGAATTAGTTTATGAAACTCCTTGATAGCATGTGGAATCTAAGCAAGTTACCACACTAACTAAACATACATAAACCAAAGGCTATTTGCACACATTAAACCGAAGCAGTTTTAAAAGCATCAAACAACCAAATGATGTTACGAATTTATGACCCTCCCAACGCGGCTAATGTCAAAATTAACGCGTAACATTAATTCAAGTTTTCGAAGAAGAACGATCCCTCACAAGCAACTCCCAACAAAGTAACAACTCTTATGATTGCGTCCAACCCAATACAGTGAAAAATTTCTTTGTAAACATTACCGGTATTTGGCCACCGCCCATTGATCCTGGCCCTCCTGGTCCAGACTGACCGCCCATGTTCCCACTTCCTATTCCTCCACCTCCGCCCAGATTCATGGGGCTAGACATAACAGGGCCAGCGGGCCCACCAGCGTTTCCTGTCATTAAATCAAGAATTAATTAATGGGAAAAAAAACTTTAATCAAGGTCGCATCCTCTTGTTACCTCCTAAAGGTCCGGGAGCTCCCGCTCGTCCTCCAGGGGCTGCCCCGCCGTTTCCAGGTCCACCAGCTCCACCACCAACAACA
Source organism: Trigoniulus corallinus (assembly GCA_013389805.1). Lineage (NCBI taxonomy): Eukaryota > Metazoa > Arthropoda > Diplopoda > Spirobolida > Trigoniulidae > Trigoniulus > Trigoniulus corallinus. The sequence goes on from JAAFCE010001036.1 coordinate 18,310,692, forward strand.
TTACCGTTGCCAGCACCACCCAGATTGCCACTTACTCCAACTCCACTGTTGCCTCCACCACCACTTTGCATTTGTCGTAACGCAGCCTCTTGCTAAAGAAAATTTTTTTGCAATTAAACCACGAAAAACAAATACTTTTACTAGAAAAAAGCCTCACCTGGTCAAGCAAACTACTAAGGTGGTTTGCCTGAAGATGAAAACTGATTAATATCTCTATATTAAATCTGCAAAACGTAAATTAATACTATGCACCTGTAACATCAAATTATCTTCTTGACGACGTCGCATTTCTTCATTTCTCATCATGCTAAACTTATCTTGATAACGCAACATTTCTTGTCGTTTCTCGTCCTCACGTATGCGCTCATGTCGACGCATCTCACGCTCGCGCATTAAATTGTTAGCATCCTGCTCTCGTTGACGCAATTCTAGGGAAAAAAATTTTTGAGTCTGTTCTACTTTATCCTAAACCACGAGGCTGATGCTTTCACTTACTTTCTCGCAGCATATTAGTCTCGTGCTCATAAATTGCGAACTCCATCTGATCATCTAAGCGTTCACGATCATTCAAAACTTCAGTTTCTAAACTGGCTCTCTTCTGCTTTTCAAGCTCGTAGAGCTGTTTCCATTTCGAACCAAATTCAAACTCAAATGAATTGGGTTGAGCAAATCGTGGTCCAATATCTCTTTCTTTAAGATAATGCGGGCTGTTTTTTGGCAATAGCTTTTCAGGATAGCCATCCTCATCGTCTTTTTGCTCTAAAGGCTCCACAACAACTGGCTTTGGAGAACTGTTTAATAGTTATTAGTTTACTATCATTTTAAAACGCCCGAGGATGAAAATTTACTTACGCCGTTAGCATAAAACAGCCATCAATACATCGCTTGAGCGCCATTTGTGCACCTGGCTTACGAGCAAACTCCACTATGCCATCTCCCGTTGGCTTTCCGCGGTCATCAACAATAACTACAGCTCTTTCAACTTCTCCGAACAAAGAAAACGCTTTTTCCAACAATTCGTTGGATACCCAAGGTGAGAGATTGCGTACTTTGAGAGCAGCACCATGCGTTGCAAATCTAACGCGCAGTACTCTTCCTTTGCGCTGAGATCCATCCAACTGATTTCTGGCAGCCTCGGCATTTGCTCTGGTGTCCTGACAGGTAAATTAAAACACGCTGGATTAGGATAGTTATAGTAAAGGAAAATGACGCACGCTGAAATTCAATCGAGGTAATACTGGGAATATTGCATAAAAAAAATTACGAAAATGTTACGCAAGAAGCGTATCGCGGTTGTCTCCATCTTGTATGGCGACATTATCAGTATTGCTTGAATTGCACCATAAATATTATGGAATGGAATATCAATATAATTAATCATTTGCCGTAGTTTTAACAAACATTTGCTCGCTTTTAGTTATAAATAAAGGACTACAACCTCATTTGGTTGGGGAAATTTACCGGGAGTGAAACTACAAAACTGTCATGGCGTCTCTGCAGTTTAATGACACGCGTTCCCTCCCCACAACCTCGTGAGCACTTCTTGCGCATTTACCCATTATTTTTACTTACCATTTTTACGAAACCAAAACCCTTTTGGGCGCTTAAAAACACTTCAGCAATCTGCCCAAATGATTCAAACATTTTACGAAATTCAACTTCATCTATGTCTGGCGTTAAATTTCCAACGAATAACCGACATCGCCCAATGAATTTTTTTGCTTCTCCTTCTTTTGTTTGTAAATTCGTAGTAGGACCTGGTATCGACATGTTTCCAACGTTGGCCATTCGCTGCCGTTGAAAATTGTTATAGTTGCTAAAATTGCCACTGTTATCGTTAATAAATCGCGGTTGTTGGTATTGCTGTTTGCCACCAAAAGGTCGTTTAGATGGTGGTCCTCCTCCACCGCCACCGCCAACGTTCCCACCAGAATGGCCGCCATGACCGCCTCCACTATTGAATCCACTCTCCGGAATGTTATTTGGTCCTAATTCTTTTTTGATATCTTTCATATCTTTTTTGATGTCTTTGTTTTCTTGAGGACGAAGTTGCATATTCATCTTTGCATTAACTGGGGAAGGTCTTTCCAATTCAGGTTTCCCTCCTGTCATGATTTAGAACCAACAACCACAGACTACCAACAGCACCGACTAACAAAGAATGAGAAAAAAACACAACGCTTATAATATAACAACACACATCTCGAAAGAAATCTCGAGAAATCACGTATAATAAGATAGCATCGTCACGTGTTCAAATCTCTCCATTACAGTTGGTCGAAATTTTAACCACTCCGTTTTTCCCGCGCGAACTATTTGCGTTGTCTCTTATTTGAAATTTATACAAATATTAATGTACTGGAAAACTGGAAATAATATTAAATGTGCACAGCGGCATAGCAATTATGAAAC